>JACEEZ010023316.1:0-15000 GCA_016584305.1 Chionoecetes opilio
TCCCAAAAAAGGGATATTACCTTGCTACAAGGTGATTATTTGATATTATTAAATTGTTATTGTTATCTACTTCTTTCCATCACCTTTTTGTTATGGTTTCGGGCGTTTCAGTCTCGCTACTCATTCCTCTAGACAACTCACTGTCTCGCTCGTAACAAAGGTGATCCTCAGGAGGCTACAGGTGGGGTAGATGTAGAGACACTCGGGGCGCCCTGGGCTGTGGGCCACCCACTCTGTGTCGTCAAAGGGTGGCAGGACTGATAAGCGACAACATCAACAGGTAATGTACAAGGGTAATCAAGATGGTCGGCTGGTGACTGAGCGCCACTCTATGCAGGGGCAGACCGTGGTGCTCAGCGTGACCGGCAACTTGACAAGTGACTGACGCCATGAAACACGGGGAGACAGTTTTGTCCGTCTTGCCCGGGAACATTCCTGCTGATACAGCAGCAATCAACTGTATCAGGTGAGCTCAGGACCCGGTGTCTGAAAGAGGATAATCACCTATTTAGATAACAAGGGCGTTTCTCACCACTTAAGGATAAGTCTCCGTGGCGTCTACAGGTCGGTCTGACATCAGCTTATTGGATGCTGGTGGACCACACACGCGTCCTCCACCTGATGCATTCGTTACATCGCATAACGCGTAACAAGCAGAACTCAGCACACGTGGTTCTCCTGAAGCGGCCGCCAAGTGGATGAGTCACCCGGCGTGGGGCAAGGATCGAAGCGTGGCCCTCGACCCTCCCCCCCCCTGCCATGCGTGAACGCTTGAATGTTTCTCATCTTCCAGCGATTCCAGTGTTGCCACAGAACACTGAGGCACGTGACTACCTGTCCGTGGCACCGCTGGTCAAGTTGGACATCCAGGTAACAATTGTAAGAAACCTGACGTCACCAAAGACAAGGGTGGGGCAGTCTGGCCTCTGACGCTCGTGTGGTTTTCAGATGAAGATTTTCATGTATAGTTTTCCTAAAGTTTCCATCTTATTCATGTTTTAAATGAACGATTTTTCCCTTACACGAAATATTCGGGAAAATTTTGGCAGTTTTAAATTTGGGTTTTTAAAAAGGGAAAAAAAAAACCGTGCTTGGAGGAGGAGTAGGGGGAGTACCCCCTGAAAAAAAAATTTTGATTTAAAGAATTGATTTTTTGTAGAAAAGGGAATTTTAAATTTTTGTAATGACTCGTGCATTACTGAAGCAGGGGGGAAAAACAAAACACCCCAAGACGACAAACACAAATGTACTGCATGCAAAAACCATATACAAATAAATAAAAAATAAAACACGAAATTAAAAATTGAGAATGACTTTAGTGCCCTCGTGAAAAAAAATTAATTCTACTTTTTGTACGTGGTATAAAGATTCCTCCGGGGTTTAGCGGGGCCCTTGGTGGTATGAGAGTAAATTTTAAAATCCCTTATCTTTTTTTTTTAGGGGTTAAAGTAAAGGCTTTGTAATGAGAGGAGGAGGAGGAGGAGAGGAAGGGGGGAAACGAAGGGGGAAGACGAAGGAGGAAGGGGGAAAGAGGAAGAGGGGGGGAAAAGTGGGGAAAAGGAGGAGGAGGAGGTGAGGGGGGCGGGGATGAAGACAAAAAAGGGAATAAAAAATTAAACGCCAGGAATGAGGGCGCGGGTAGGGGGGTGAGCACCCCCTCCCCCCCCCCACAATGAGGCCCTCGATTTGCACGCGCCCCCTCTTTTTTTCCCCCTCCATCAGGGGGGCTTGGGGTTTCCCAAATTTACCTGCCCCGCCCCGCCTCCCCCCCCACTTTGTTCCCTTGAAAACCCCTGTGTTACCCACCCCGGCCGTAAAATACCCCCCGCAGAAATGAGGGGTGTGTATGAAAAGCATTTTCTGGGTGCGTGAGGCTTTTGGGTGTGTGTATTTTAAGCATGTCTGTGTGCGTGAGGGCGTGGCCGTTTTTTGTAAGAACATAAGAAAAAAAAGGGAAGCTAAAAGGGGCCGCGGGGCCTACACTTGGTATTTCCCTGTCCCCAAAACACTACCTACATCCCCCTTTTTCATCCCCATCCAAAAAACCTATCCCCCCCCTTTTTATACCCTTCCCCAATAAATCAGCCCTAACTACCTGTCTACTGGGGCCCCTTTCCCATTCATTCACACCTATTTGGGAACCATTTTTTTCCCTTTTTCCCTTTCAAAATCTACGTTTTTCCAGTTTGGGAAACCCTTTTTCTTCTTGTTTACCCTGGTTAAAAAACCGTAAAAAATTTTTCCCTCCCTCCCCTTTTATTAAATCCCTTTATCCATTTAAAAAACCCTTCTATCAATCCCCTCTTACTCGGGCGTCCTCCGAGTGAGGGGAAAATTTTAAAAAATTAAATTTCCCTCTCAAAACTAAAGTTACGCACCCCCTTGTATCATTTTGGTCATCCTTTCTCTGCATTTTTTTTCTAAAAAACACTAACCCATCCTGTAATATGGGCCCAAAACTGAACTGCAAAAGTCAAAGGGGGCCTACTAGACCCAATAAAGCTTTAAAATAACTTCCCCCTTTCTATTTTTAACATTTCTGGTAATAAAACCTAATACTCTATTAGCTCTTTTTGGGCCCCTAAATCCCTTGTTTCCGGGGTCGGGGGTCTGGGCTCACCCCCCTCCAAGATCTTTTTCACCTTCTGATTTTTAAAGCGATAAATTGCTTATTTTTTTGGTATCTATTCCCCGGGTTTTTCTCCCAAACCCATTATAAGGGTTTACATTTATCAATTTTAAAATTTCCCATCTCCCATTGATTTCCCCCCTCGTTAATTTTATCTAAGCCCCTCCCTGAAAATATTTTTTCCGTCAGACTGGGGACCCAAATAACCCTCCCTAACTTAGTATCATCAGAAAAATTGCTGATATAAATGCTAACCCACTATCAAGTCGTTGATGAAAAATTAAAAATACTAATGGGCCCAAAAAAGACCCTTGAGAACTCCATTTTGTCCCCCTTTTCCCCCTTCAGTTTTGGGAAACCTTTAAATTTGTAACCCTTTTTTGGGCCTATTACTTAGCCAAGCCTGACCCCAATAAAGAACCTTCCCCTTTCTTTTACCTGAGCCCCCAAAAATTTTAAGAGTCGCTCGTTTTGGGAAACTTTGTCAAATGCCTTCCCAAAAAGCCCAAATATTATTATCATAATCCAAATCATTATTTTCCCGCTCAAAAAACTTTCCTAAAAAAACTCAAAAAATTTGGTGGGGAAATGCCCTCCCCTTGGGTGAATCCAGGGTTTGGAAATCTTTTGTAAAACTTTTTGTTTATCAAAGTCCCTCTCAAAGGGGTTTTTTTGAAATAATAGTTTCCCAATAATTTACCCACCACGTTTTTTTAGCTTACGGGTCGTTTAATTTGACTTTATTTCCTCTGTCCCCCTTTTTAAATTGGGAAAAAACATTTCCTTTCCTCCCAAAATGACCTTCGCCTTTTTTCCTAAACCGATTCCTAAAAAGGGCACTAACGACTCACAAAAAACCCCTTGCTTTCCCTTTTAATACCCGGGGATACATTTCATCGGGCCCTTTGGCGTTTTTAAATTTTTTCATTTTTTTCTATCCCCTCCTCCCCCCTTTTTCCCTAGTTATCAAATACCCTTTGATTTCTCCCATCGTTTTCCTTTTAAAACCTCTTTTTCACTATCAGGTATCGTTGTTTATCCCCCTTTCCTTTAAAAACCTTAAGAAAAAATTCCTTTAAAATCCTAAACATATCCTCACCCCGTTTTTTAAGATCTCCCCCTGTCCTGCCCTTTAAGGGCCCCCCAAACAATTTCCCTTGTCTTTTTTTTAAAACCTAAATAGAACCCCTTTGGGCCCCCTTTTCGCCTTTTCTGCTATTTTAAATTTTCATAATTGTTCTTAGCAACTCGATTTAAATTTTTTCACTGTCCTCGCCATCACTTTATACGTTTTTGTTTCCCAAACCCCCTCCCCTTAAACCCTTAAATAAATGTTTTTTTTTAAACCCCCAATGTTGTTTTTTAAAACGTGGTGGTCATCCATTTTGGGGTCACTCTTTTGGGGGCCCTTTTTTCTTTAAAGGAAAATTTCTTTTTTTGTTCCCCTCAAATTTTATTCCCTTTCAAAAAGAGGTATAATCCTCCTCGGCTCCGACCTCACTCCCCTTCTAACCTCTCTTTAAATTTCCTCCCCAGCCTGACCTCACTTTCCCCGTCTAAACCCCTCTAATTATCTCCCCCGGGCCCCGACCCCCACTACCATTTGACCGCGCCCCTTACCTCCAGGTGCCCCTTTCCCAATCCTTTTATAATTGGCCTTTTCCAGCTGTCATTTGCCCTGTCCCGGGACAATTTTTGCTCCTCCCTCCCAAAACCTCTTATTTTTAACCTCCCGGTGGGCTTTCCCAAAAACCCCCCATAATTTGGCCCCTTTTTGAAATTAAAGGGAATTTTTGATGCCTATTTTCCATTTAATTTTCCAAAATTCCCATTTTAAGCTAAAAATTTATCTATAATGGCGCATTTCTTTAAAATTCCCCCCCGACCTTTCCCCTTTGTAACTAAAAAGTCCCCTAATTTTTTCCCGCAATTTGAAACTAGAAAATTAACTCCTCTAGTAGGGGTCCCCTTTATTGCTTGACTTAGGAAGTTATCCCCGGGTTATATTTAACAATTCATCGCATCGCTGTCACCATGATTAAATCCCAAAACTATATTTCCCAAGATTAAAATCTCTCACCACGCATTTTAAACGATTATACTGCAGGGCCCTTTTTTTATTTCTTCCCATATAGGGGCTGAATCCTCTTTACATAAATTTGGAGGCCCCATACACTATACCCAAAACCATTTTCTCCATTCCCCCCCCGTAACCTCTACCCATTAGACTCTATTTCTTGGGGTTAACTGTTTTTTAACATTGTTAACCCCAACACTGCAATGCAAACTCTTTCTAAAGCGCAAATCCTCCTCCTCGTTTTGCCTACTCTGTCCCGTGAAATAAAAATTTTACCCAGCTATCTCCCCCTTCCGGATTTGAATACCTTTTTCCGGGTTTTCCAACCCTGTTTCTGTTAATGCTTTTTAACAAATCCTCTACACTATTTATTTCCCCTCAGGAAAAATATCTTTTTTTTAAAACTCCTACAGTTTTTATGGGAAACCTTCAAAACAAATTTCCCCTTTTTTTTGTCAATTTTCCCTTTATCTTTTTAAATAAAAACCCCCCCTCTCTCTCTTTTTTACGAAACCCCTTTTTGTTTTCCCCGCCTTTGAAAAATCCTCCTAGGGGTTTGCAAATTTTCCTTTTCCCGACCCCCTGTCTAAAACCCCCGGTTTTTCATCTTAAAAAAAACCTGCAGTGTTTTTCTAAACCCCCCTTTTTAAGGGGTTCAACAAAAAATCTGAAAATCCTTTTCCCGAAAAAAATGCACCCCGTCCCCGGGAGAGGTTTTTTTGCCCGAAAAGAGGTCCCCCTGTCGACAAAGGGCCCCAAACCAAATTTGGGTTTGCAATGAAATGCCCGCCGGCAATTCACCGCAAAAGCCCCGGGGTAACCCCCCCATGTCGTCAACAAAGCGTCTTGGAAGGACACCCACACACCAAGGGAAAACCCCCCTGTCCCTAACTTTTCCTACAGCTTTCCCTTTAAACCCCCGTAGCCCAAATTTCCCCACTTTTTTACACCTCAAAATCATTTCCCCCCCCGCTCAGGCAGACGATGGGGTTTTTCCCTTGGTCCGCCATTTCACTACTATCTTGTCACTTTAAAATAACCTATCCTCTTTCCCCGGGTTAAATCACCGACTTCATGCCATCCCCCTTTTTTCACAGAACCTGCCCGTCAAAATGCCTAACCCGATGTCACCAAAACCAAGATTTTACCTTGGGTAATGAAAGTATCGTCTACCCTTTCCCAACCCCCGTATCATCCCCCTTGCAGCCCCCAAGTACCTGAAATGAGTTCGGGCACAAAAAATGGTCATTGTTTACCTTTTTTTCCCCCCTGCGGGCGGGCTCCATGATCCAAATACCTTCCAAAAACCCCAAAACCCTGGGGGACTTTTCTTTTTTGGGGAAAAATTAGTATCCGGGTTGAGTCACTCCCCGCTCTGGTACCCCCACAGGCACATCACTCGCATGTTCCCCCCCACTTTGCTCCACTTTGGGGCCTTCACCTCCCACTTAAGAGAAAGTATCTTATTTTTCCATGCCCTTTTTCCCCAAAAGCTTTTTTAATTCGTTTCCCCTTCACTTGCAAAACTCCTTTTTTAAAGGCCCTTCCCATCGCCTCCAGAATAGTTTTTAAAGCGCCGGGGGGGGAAACCCTTTTACTACACTCTCCCTTTGGGCCCTTTACCCCCCTTAACCTCAGCCTCCTTCCAAATCCTACCACACTACCACTCTCAACCCCCCAAACCCAACACACAAAACCCCCTTCACTCCCCCGCCTCCACAACACTCCCCCTCACAGACGTAGCCATTCTAACCTGGGGGCTAAAAAAAAGCACAACCTCACTTCCGGAGACGACAGGTTTGCTGATTTGTTTTGTGGGCATGTCTGTTTGGGGTTAGGGCTTTGGCCCTTGTGTTATGTAAGCATGTCTGTGGGGCCCTGAGGGCGTGGCCCGGGGTTTTATGAAGCATGTCTTTGTGCGTGAGGGGTGGGCCCTTGTGATGTAAGCGGGCTGTGTGCGTGAGGGCGTGGCCGGGGTTTTTGGATGTAAAATTCTGTGGCGTGAGGGGGTGGGCCCTGTGTGTATGTAAGCATTTTGTGTGCGTGAGGGGGGGTGGGGCCGGGGTGTGTATGTAAGCATGTATGTGTGGGGTTTAGGGGGTGGCCGGGGTGGGGTATGTAACCCCTTTATGTGTGCGTGGGGGGGCGTGGCCGTGTGTGTATGTAAGCATGTATGTGTGCGTGAGGGCGTGGCCGTGTGCATGGACAAGGGCTGAAATGGTCTTAAGCAGGAGTGTGTGTGTATTCACTCATGGTCTTGTCCACGCGAACTGGACTCGCGATCGCCAGTTTTAACCTCCCAGAAAGAACATGAAGCTTGTAGTGACCGATCTTTGGCTAATGGTGGGACTTCGCACACCACACACTCCATCCCCTTGTTCAAAGGGGACAGTAACCGCCCGCATTTGTCAGTGAAAAATCCCCGGAAGCAAGCGGAGTCGGGGATCGAACGCCCGACCACAGAATGGCGCATGCTGGACTGGCGTTCTTATCCAGTTGACCACGCAGGCGTCTCTCTCTCTCTCTCTCTCTCTCTCTCTCTCTCTCTCTCTCTCTCTCTCTCTCTCTCTCTCTCCCTCTCCCTCCTCTCTCTCTCTCTCTCTCTCTCTCTCTCTCTCTCCCCCCCCCCCTTCTATCATTTGTTTTCCCGACAGGCCGTCCTAGCGCTTTCTTGTATGTGATGAATTGCTCGTTTGTCTTTTAAACATTTTTTGTTGTTTTACATACCAATAAGTGTTTATCTTACAATTTTTTTGTTCAGCGTCTTCTGTTCGTGGTGTAATAGAACCACATAAACATTTATTTCATTCTTCAATGTATAACTTGTATTCAATAGGCATTACATATATCCATTTATATTTAATACATCAAAAATATTAATTAACTAAAACTGTATAGCCAATTTATCAAAGAAATATTTCTATCTGACGTTTAGGATTACAAATGTGATTAGAAGCTGAATTAGAAGAATGCAATATATTGTTTTTGAAACCCGCGACCCTGCAACTGGTTGGCATCCGCACTCTGCACCCTGACACAATTTATTAAGAATACTGTGTAATACACACACACACACATATATATATATATATATATAATATATAGTTAGATACCTAGATAGATAGTTAGATATGTAGAGAGAGAGAGAGAGAGAGAGAGAGAGAGAGAGAGAGAGAGAGAGAGAGAGAGAGAGAGAGAGAGAGAGAGAGAGAGAGAGAGAGAGAGAGAGAGAGAGAGAGAGAGAGAGAGAGAGAGAGAGAGAGAAAAAAAAATGTATACAGAAAACAGATAAAACACCATCGACAGATAAATTCACGTCGTTGATCCGAACTCGAAGAACCATAATCAGTTAACATTATATACTTCTCCCACGAGAACTCCTTCCCCTTCCCTAACATACGTCTTCCCTTCCTGCAAAACACTGGTCCCTTCCCTTCCCCAACACAAACATGGAGGACGTGAAGACGCAGGAGCAGCATAACAAACACATCCTCTCCTCAACAGCAATTTTGGTGCGTCTTTCATGGTCAACATGGCTGTCTGTGTGAACGTTGTCTTTTGTCAGTATGAGAAAGAAAGCAAGGAGGAGGGTAGGAGGGAGGAAAGGAGGCAAGTGGGACAAACAAGCTAATCCAAGTTGACTGAGACTTCCGGGCGGTCATGTGACATCCACCTCCCAATATATATATATATATATATATACGTATATTTGATGAAATATTCGGGCGGAGGTATGCGCTCTACTGAGTGCCCCCCCTAGTTTCCTCTGCTTTGACATCCTCGTGATCCTCTCCTTCATCGTCCCTCACACACTTCCCTCTCTCTTGCATGCTTTCTTTCCTTACAATCACTCGTCGTATCTTCCATACTCATTTATCTCTACAAATATTGTCCTTTTAGGTATAGTTAGGCCCTTTATACTAGTATTTATACTAGTAAGGCAATATAACAAGGTAAATACACATACACGGTCATCCATCAATCTGCTCTGCAAGGACCTAACACGATAACCGATACGCCTGGTTGAGGTGAAGCAGCCACAACATTACACTTGTATGCAAGAAAAAGAAGAACAAATCGAAAGAAGAAGTTTTCACTCTTGGTACTTGGAACTTGGAAACCTTGAGTGATATTTGTTGGCAGCCTCCCCCTCACCCCTGCTGGCAGCGTCCATTCACTACCCCGGTTTGGAAACCACCACTGACTGCCCTTTCACGTCTACTTTTTCTTCTTTCCATTCTCACTCTTCCCTCACTCACTCCACCTTTATCTCTCTCACATGAAGAGGAATGATAAGGAAAATAGAATAACTCGACAAGAAAAAGAATGATTCATGCGTAACGAAGTTCACTGAGCGACTGACCCTTTGAATGACGAACTTAGGAAAGTCACCGAATTGTGGTCATCGTCCGATAACACATGTGACGCCTGGCAGGGTTGTTGTTGTTGCTGTTGTGTTGTGCCTCTGCCTTGCCCCGCCTCGCTCCGTCTCGCCCGCCTCACACCTTTCCGATCGGGTGTCCAACAAAAAATAGCAAAAAATGAATTAATTAAATCTAAGGAGCGTCCAGAGATTCACATTCACCTCAAAGGCAGTCATGTATAATATCTCTCTCTCTCTCTCTCTCTCTCTCTCTCTCTCTCTCTCTCTCTCTCTCTCTCTCTCTCTCTCTCTCTCTCTCTCTCTCTCTCTCTCTCTCTCTCTCTCTCTCTATGTATAATGTGTACATTATTCACAATAAACGTTTTGATCTGATATTCTGATTCCTCTCTCTCTCTCTCTCTCTCTCTCTCTCTCTCTCTCTCTCTCTCCCCTCTCTCTCTCTCTCTCTCTCCTCTCTCTCTCTCTCTCTCCTCTCTCTCCTTCTCTCTCTCTCTCTCTCTCTCTCTCGTCTCTCTCATTCCTCTCTCCTCTCTCCTCTCAAACTAATGGAATGTGCATCTCTGGCTGAGCACAGTTAGGTTGGCCGGCGGTACTACTGTTCTTATTCACTCTCATACTCAGGCCTGGTCCGAAATAGAGAGAAAAGAAGACAATACAGGAACCGTGTCATTCGTGTACCCGACCAGAGGGTGACACTTAGGCCCAGTTGCAAGAAATGGACGTTTTCCATCGAGTAAACGATAGTGAGTGGGGCGCCCGACTGTCGTGATACTTCATTGATGAGTTTCATGAACGGCTGATTTTGCCCCCATCGGCATGATGTCCCGACGTCGGGAGCGAGGTGTACCAACCCGTGCTATAAATAGAATGATAATATTTACTACTATAAAGAAATTCATTCCAGTCATTTCTATCATGAATTATTGTTTTCTATAACATTAAAATATACTAATACTTGTATTAGCAATGCTGTTTTCAATAGAAAGAGGCGGTACGAAAAGATTTCACAAGTTCTGAGGTTGGTCATTTGAGTTACCATGACAACGCCACGCTGGTGTTCACCTCCTCCTCCTCTCTCTCTCTCTCTCTCTCTCTCTCTCTCTCTCTCTCTCTCTCTCTCTCTCTCTCTCTCTCTCTCTCCTCTCTCTCTCTCTCTCTCTCTCTCTCTCTCTCTCTCTCTCTCTCTCTCTCTAGATTACAATATATTTGCGTTTGTAGATGATTCTAGTCAGTAATATTTAGCCATATTACTTATTATCATTTCGAAATGGTAACTGCATAAAAGTAACACATACATTCAATCATAGTTAAAGTCTGTTCACTAATATCCCAGCGGGAATACCGAGCGGGTATAGGCGTTGGTTAGGGCTGCAATGATCCGTTGAGGAACCATATGAGCCCTGGTGAATCGGTGATGTCCTATGATGCGTTCACAGGCGTGGTAGTTGATCAGTCTTCTTCAGTTAGACACAGGTAAGGTGGATGACAACGTATTGTTATGAGGTGTGGATGTACTCCGCCCGCCCGCCCACCCGCCCCATATCACCAGCCGCTGTCAATAGGTGGCGCGGACATCCACCGCTTATCTTGGGTGCCCGGCAACTGAAAATGATGAATCAACTGCCTTTTCGGCTTAGTAACCGCGTTGATTCTTCCTCAGAAATGTGTCACATATTGAATATGTTGAGTATTGATGTTCAATGGAAGTATTTGATTATATATGGTGCTCATCGATCATCTCATCGGTAGGGGGTTACCGCCCGACGATTTTTTCCCGATGGGGCACACGATGGGGGTGAAATGACGCTGTTCTTGAACCTGTGCAGTCGGGCATTTCCACGCCGGGACCCTATAGGGCACACGACGAGACCTTCTTGCAACTGGCCCTTAGGGCTATATTCAAGAATGCTCGTCAAATCCCGGCCGGTGGAGATTTTCCACCGTCGTACCTCCACTGGTAACATCTACAAGAACTGCCCCGACTGGTGGATATTTGACAGACGTACCAACACAAGCGAGCCCAAAGCGGCATCAGTATTTTGACTGTTTTATACATATCTAATACATTTTATTAGTGAAATTTATCATTTCTGACATTAAAATAATAGCTAAGTTAGTGTTCGCCACTTGTCTGAGGCGTTGGTGCAGAAAAAATTGGCCTGAGTGATGCTTGCGAGTACATTTGAACGGCCCGCCGCCACTGCTCCACACAATGGCCACCTCCATTCTCCCGCCGCCGCCTGGCTTCCTCACAAGTTAACACACCTATATAAGGCCTCCTGGACCTGATTTTACCTTAATGATGACACGTGTGCATTCACAGTGTATGGCTGTCACTCTCGGTTGTGTTGAAAACTCTCCTGTAATGGTCTGGGAAGAAATACGATGGAATAAGTGGAGAGCGGGGTGAAGGGGGGATGTGCAAGTTGTCGCCAATCAGCTGACTCAAACCTCCACCCCTGAGCTCGACGCGTTGCGTCGTATTTTGATTCTTGTATACCAAAAACCGATACAACGGGTGGAGAAAAATTCTTGAATATGGCCCTTAGCGTGCATAGAAGTTCCGTGGTGGCGAGCGGCGGCGACGTGGGAGCAAGGAGGCCCGCTGCTCCCTCCCAAGCCCCCTCCAGGTGCAGTTTAGAGTAATACCGCATTTTTGGACCCTCCCAGTGTGCAGAGCGCACGTCAGGAGAAGAGAGAAGTGACCGCAAGTCAGAGCTAGTCAGACAGGACCGTCAAGAGAGCAGATGTGAAGGAGAGAGAGAGAGAGAGAGAGAGAGAGAGGAGAGAAGAGAGGAGAGAGAGAGAAAGAGAGAGAGAGAGAGAGAGAGAGAGAGAGAGAGAGAGAGAGAGAGAGAGAGAGGAGAGAGAGAGAGAGAGAGGAGAGAGAGAGAGAGAGAGAGAGAGAGAGAGAGAGAGAGAGAGAGAGAGAGAGAGAGAGAGAGAGAGGAGAGAGAGAAGAGAGAGAGAGAAGAGAGAGAGAGAGAGAGAGAGAGAGAGGAGGAGAGAGAGAGAGAGAGAGAGAGAGAGAGAGAGAGAGAGAGAGAGAGAGAGAGAGGAGAGAGAGAGAGAGAGAGAGAGAGAGAGAGAGAGAGAGAGAGAGAGAGAGAGAGAGAGAGAGAGAGAGAGAGAGAGAGAGAGAGAGAGAGAGAGAGAGAGAGAGAGAGAGAGAGAGAGAGAGAGAGAGAGAGAGAGAGAGAGAGAGAGAGAGAGAGAGAGGAGAGAGAGAGAGAGAGAGAGAGAGAGAGGAGAGAGAGAGAGAGAGAGAGAGAGAGAGAGAGAGAGAGAGAGAGAGAGAGAGAAAGAGTTTTAATGGAGATAGTTTTTTTTTGCGCAAACCCATTAAAAAAACTATCTCCATTAAAACAAGTACCTATTGTAGGCCAAGAAAAAACAGTCTGTGTCTCTGAAAACGACCGCGCAACTCTCGTCCATTATTACCCCTAACCTAACTATTACCGTCGGCGAGTTTTCCCCGATTTATGTAGGGACGAGCATTTGGGTAGACGAGAGTACCAGGTACCATGAGGCAAGGATGGGTAATGGCACCGTGGTTATGCAACTTGTTTGTGGATGGAGTAATGAGATAAATCAAAGCAAAATCTAACCTAGCCATTACCGTCGGCGAGTTTTCCCGATTTGTGTTGGGAGAAAAATATCGGTAGACGACAGTACCAGGTATACCATGAGGCAAGGATGGGTAATGTCACGGTGGTTATGCAACTTGTTTATGGATGGAGTAATAAGATAAATCAAAGCAAAGGTTGGTGATGTTGGTATAGACTCAAGAGTATTCATTGGCTCGTCAAGTAACACTTAAACCATGATGTACCACTACTTATTATGAGGAAAGACAACAAAAGGAACTCAATTAATAAGGTATTTTAATACTATCATAACCATGAATATGTACAACCTACAAAGAGAAGACTACGACGATGAAAAAATTTCGAGTTGTTTTGGGCGAAATTGATATTCCAGGTGCTATATTTCCGTGCTCGCTGACAACATAGAGAAGACCTGAGGTGATGGTTGATGTGCAAAGGCTTCTAAACCAGGAAAACAGTCACAGCAGAGTCTCATTAAGAAGTAAGCAAGTGGTAGGGACACATTACGTACCTACCAGTTGCTTACCTTTTGACGAGGCTCTGTTATGACTCTGTTTTCTTGGTTAAAAAGCCTCTGCACATCAGCCATTACCTCAGGTCTTCTCTATAGTGTTGTCAGCGAGAACAGAGCACTGTAATATAGCACCTGGAATATCAATTTCGCGCAAAATAACTCGAAATTCTTCCATCGCCGTAGTTTTCCCTTCGTAGGTCCACCCGCGGCGACCCCGCCTTATCCCCACAATGCACCGATGTAAACAAACCGTGACGTAGTTATGGGTAGGGTCCATTAATTCAATGTCCGAGCGTTTAAAGTTATGTCCCCGCTCAGTGACTCCGACTTGACCACACTATACTCGTCTTTACCACTCGCACTACTCGTCCCCGGGTAAGGTTGTGAGTGAAATATTAGCAACATGAGAGAAAAAAGCAGTGAGTTAATGTGAGTGCTGTGCTGTGATGCTGCGAGAGATCCTGTTCTGCTCAGCGAAGGAAAGCTGGCAGATCGTCAGACACGGCCGTGGGAACTGGCATTCTCCTCTCGTCTCTCTCCTTCCCTTCTTTTCTTCCTTTCACCTTGTCTCGCATTGCTACTCATCCTTCGAACATCTCCTTTTTTTCACTTTTGTCGTATCATATTATGTTTTTTTTTATTTACCCTGCCTGTGCCTTATCTCTTTCACTGGTTTTTATACTTTAGTTTTTTTGCTGTTCTCTCTCTCTCTCTCTCTCTCTCTCTCTCTCTCTCTCTCTCTCTCTCTCTCTCTCTCTCTCTCTCTCTCTCTCTCTCTCTCTCTCTCTCCTCCCCCCCCATCATTATTGCAAGT
Source organism: Chionoecetes opilio (assembly GCA_016584305.1). Classification (NCBI taxonomy): domain Eukaryota; kingdom Metazoa; phylum Arthropoda; class Malacostraca; order Decapoda; family Majidae; genus Chionoecetes; species Chionoecetes opilio. Next base: position 14,027 of record JACEEZ010023316.1, read on the forward strand.
AAATCTTCGGTAAAACTTTTGTTCACTTCGTCAAAATGTCAATATATTAATTTCTATATATCGTCTTTTTATGACTTGCTGTAAGAAATTTGAAATTAGTATCTGACTTTTTTTTGCATATGCTTGGTATTTCATCTGCCAGATCCGTCTCATTCTTTTTCTTGGCTTCTCGAAGGAAATGAACAATTTTTTTCTGTTTTTTTACCTACTGTATTTTTCATTTTGTTACTATCTTTCTCGCTTAATTTCTGATATTCTTCTTCCTCCATATCTAATCCACCCACGGTTTTCCTCAGCACTCTACTTTTCTTTCTTTTCCTTTCCTCCCGAAGCACGTATGTGCACTTTGGCATCTTATACATACACGCCCGTTTCTTGTATTGAACAAAAAAGTCTTATCAAGGGGCGCCTGGGTGTTCGTCAACGTTTGCATACTTTTACAAACTCTGCAACTCAGGAATTTTTTTTTTTTTTTAAACCTTTCGCGAAGCATTTGATGAGGTTTTCTAACATAATAATTTGTTCAGTTTAATTTTGCAGGAAATATCAAACGTAAATGTAGCTTTCTACAGCAGTGTGTGTGTGTGTGTGTGTATGTGTGTGTGTATGTGTGTGTGTGTGTGCGTGTGGGTGTGGGTGGGTGTGTGTTTTCCACACCAATTAAAGTTCTTCGAAACATAGTCTCATACCTTGCACCAACCTCAATATTGCTATAATTATCACCGTCTGACATTTCTCTTTACAAGCAATCGAAACCCGCGTGGCATTGCTCTTAAATATCGATTCCTTTCCGAGGCGCAATAATGCAAACTCTTCACTTTTCTATGTAAACCGAGACGCCCTGATCACCACAATCGGTGCGTGCAGAGGGTGGTTAAGGGCAATCAAAGGGCGCCTCATCGGACGGGCCTCGCTGGGCACTGTAAAGAACCAACTAACCATCTGTGTTGCCGCCCCTTCAGAACTTGGCACCT
>JACEEZ010023316.1:20000-45000 GCA_016584305.1 Chionoecetes opilio
ACGATAGATGGTGCACTCAGGTTAATGTAAAGGAACGTTTTTGCAGTGATGACGTAGAATACTTAGTAATATCGTGTAGACCTTTTTACCTCCCACGTGAATTTAATAATGTAATTATTACTACAGTGTACATCCCGCCTGGTGCCGACGCAACAATAGCAAGTGATATATTATTAAACTGTGTAAATAAATATGAAAATGAAAATCCAGAAGGAATCATGATTGTTTTAGGCGATTTTAACCACTGTGATTTCCAACCATGTGTACCGACATATCAACAGACTGTCACTTGTCCCACAAGAGGTAATAATATTTTAGATAAAATGTACTGTAATGTTAGGAACGGGTATCGTGCATATCAAAAGCCAAAATTAGGTGACTCTGACCACACTATGGTGTTTATGGCTCCTACATACAAACAATGTCTGAAAAGTAAACCATGTGAGAAAATTAGTGTACCAGAGTGGAAAAGCGAGCATAGGATGAGCCTTCAGGGCTGTTTTGATTGGACAGACGAGATTGATTTTTGATTGGAGAGACGTATTGTAGGACGAGTCTGAAAATATTGCTGTAAATTTGGAAGTTTTTAATTCATATATTAATTTTTGTACTGACATGATTGTACCAACTAAGGAAGTAATTATGTATCCAAATAATAAACCGTGGATGAACTCTGAAATTAAAGTGTTACTGAACGAAAAGAAGATAACTTTTGCAAATGGTGATCCTATACAACAAAGAGTGATACAAAGTCAGTGAAATAGGAAAATATTAGATGCCAAGCACTCGTATCAAGTTAAAATTGAAAATGTATTGAAGTCCAATAGATCACAAGATGCTTGGAGTGGGGTAACACTATTGTGGGGATCGAAAAAGAGAAGGGTATTAATGGATCCACCAAACATTCAACACTATGTAAATGACTTGAACTCCATTTATGCTAGGTTTGATGCCCACGACTTTCATGTAGAATGTGAAAATATTCTGTCAAGTGTCAAGAGTATTGATGTAGAACGAATAATAATAACTCATGAGGATACAATTAACTCTCTGAAACGCATACAGTGCGGTAAAGCAAGTGGGCCCGATAAAATTGGCTCGAAACTACTAAAATCATGTGCGGAGCAACTTGCTGATCCACTTTGTAAACTATTCCAAGCTTCCCTTGATCAGAGTACAGTACCAGATGCGTGGAAAATGTCAGAGGTTATTCCCGTACCCAAAAACAACCATCCAAAAGAGTTTAATGATTTACGACCCGTAGCCCTAACTTCAATTATTATGAAATGTTTGGAACATATTGTGAAGAGATACCTTAGTGTAAATATAGATCCTTTAAGAGACCCATTGCAGTTTGCTTATAGACAAGGTAGGAGTGTTCAGGATGCTGGGTTAACCTTACTTCACCAAACTATTGAACATTTAGAAACACAAAATACACAGGTTAGAATCTTATTTATAGACTTTAGCAGTGCCTTCAATACAATTCAGCCCCATGTTTTACTCAGGAAATTATTAGAAATGAATGTAAACAGTAAACTTATTCTGTGGATTTATAGTTACCTTTCGCAAAGACCACAATATACTAAAATAAGAAATGTTAAATCTGATACTGTCTTCACTAATACTGCAGCTCCTCAAGGGTGTGTTCTTTCGCCGTTACTTTTCACTCTGTACACAAATAATTGCAAAAGCAACTATCCTAGCTGTCCCATAGTCAAATACGCAGACGATACTGCAATTATAGGTAAAATTAAGAATGATAACTCAAGAGAGTTTTTAACTCAAGTCAATAACTTTGTAAATTGGTGTAATGAAAATTTCTTAACCCTCAATGTAAAGAAAACAAAAGAAATTATAATAGATTTTAGAGTAAAAAAAAATTATGTGCCTGACCCTATTGTTATAGCCAATGAACAAGTTGAAAGAGTGAATGAATACAAGTACTTTGGCATAATCATTGATGACAAATTAACAGGCTCTCCAAGTACACAACAGATGTACAAGAAATGTCAGCAACGTATCCATTTTCTAAGGATATTGGGAAACATCCGAGTAGATAAAGTAATATTGTCTCTATTCTATAAGTCCGTAGTAGAATCCATCTTGTTTCTCAATGACATTATGGTATGGAAGAATAACATGTAAAGACAAAAATAAAATGAAGAAAATTGTAAAGACCGCGGGTAGACTCCACGCAAAAACTGTACCACTAGATGAATTATACAATAGCAGTGTAATGAAGCAGGTAGATAAGATCATGAATGATGTCAATCACCCACTGAACTGTCAATACACTTTTCTTAGATCAGGCAGGAGATTAGCACTCCCTATGCAACACACAAGTAGATTTCAAAATTCTTTTATTCCAAAGAGTATAAAACTGTACAACTATATAGCATCCCAGTAACTTAGGTCTGTAAATAGTTATATCACTGTGGTGCGTGCATATAGGTGGTGACAGGTATCTGGTATTAGGAATGATACTCTGTAAATAGTATGATTAATATACTTAATTTTGTATTGTAAAATTGTTATTTTCACTTTACGGGTGAGCTTTATGCCAAAACGAATTTCATGTTGTATGTATTCAATGTGACAATAAAGTTATCGTATCTTATCTTATCTTATAATTAAGGTAATGGAAAGATGAAGTGGCAGGAAGAAGGAAGAGATGAAGAAGAAGAAGAAGAAGAAGAAGAATGAAGAGTGGTAGGAAATATATACGTATTGTGAGTAGAAAAGATGGAGAACCAAAGAAAAAGGCCATAATATTATACTCTCTCTCTCTCTCTCTCTCTCTCTCTCTCTCTCTCTCTCTCTCTCTCTCTCTCTCTCTCTCTCTCTCTCTCTCTCTCTCTCTCTCTCTCTCTCTCTCTCTCTCTAATAATGTCAATAAATAAACACTTTACTTATCGTTTACAATACACATATTCGTTATCTAAAACTCGTCATTAATATTTTGTCACATTCTCGTCTGCGTTCATTTTATATCCTGTGATGACGATACAAATTGACACACATCACATCAAGATAAAGAGACAGAAGGTAACGTCACCTCCCCGGGGCGTCGAGGCAAAATCAGTCCTTTGTGCGCATGAGGTCAATGGGTATCGCGCCAACGGCGCCACCGTTCAAATATTTTATGGCCTCGCTCAGGCCTCACCGCCGACCCGATACCTGACCTCTCTCTCTCTCTCTCTCTCTCTCTCTCTCTCTCTCTCTCTCTCTCTCTCTCTCTCGTAAGCCACCCATATTATTTACCTTGATCAGTATTGTGTACTAGAGAGAGAGAGAGAGAGAGAGAGAGAGAGAGAGAGAGAGAGAGAGAGAGAGAGAGAGAGAGAGAGAGAGAGAGAGAGAGAGAGAGAGAGAGAGAGAGAGAGAGAGAGAGAGAGAGAGAGAGAGAGAGAGAGAGAGAGAGAGAGAGAGAGAGAGAGAGAGAGAGAGAGAGAGAGAGAGAGAGAGAGAGAGAGAAAGAGAGAGAGAGAGAGATCTAGCTAGCACACAAGCTGGGGACGAGACCCTTTGCTTGTGCCGCTGTTGCCGCTTAGCGGGACAAGCAGTTAATTTCCCACCTGACATGCAAGGCCATGCCTTATTTTCTTATGTTCTTATGTTTATACCTCTTCCCTTCCCTTACCTTCTCCTCCTCCTACCCCTTCCCCTACCTCCTCCTCCTCCTCCTCCATCTTCTCTTTCACTCTCATTGATTCGCGGCTATCACACGGTGCGTTTCGTCGGACTGTTTCGTCGAACTTGCCATTTGGTTGGACTGTTTGGTCGAACTTCGAGGGTCATTTCGCCGAACATGTTAGATGAAATGGTTTTGTGAAATTATACAAAATGTTGCACATACGTCGAACATACTCTGGGGTCAAAATAAGTCTATACTTTTTATGTAAGTTATAAATAGTGTTAGCAATTATTAACCATTGAAATGAACACCATCATAATTATAATATGTTACAGTAAAATTAATACAGATCGGTCTATATTATACATGTGATAGATTTTCAGAAATATGAAGCTGATTTGATGTGTTTACAATTTGCGGTAGAATGATTACTAGTAGAATATGAGATCTGAAAAGTATAACTGGGAGAGAATGGAAATGATGCGTGTGGTTTTCACTGAAATGGGATGTGAAATGAATGAGGTGGTTGAAAGGACAGGAAGAGAATGGCTGTTATTGCTGCTGGGACTGTGTGATGACTGGTGAGACAAGGGGACGGAGGATTGAGACAGGGAAAGAGTTTGGAGAGAATGTGGTGTTTGTTTGTTTGTTTGTTTAGAGGATAATTCCTCAGAGTAGTGATCTACCGCTTAGTGTTGGCTTAGTGTTGGCCGAAGCCACCACCCCGGGAGGGGGGTCACAAACCCCCGGCTAACACCCGGTACCCATTCACTGCTGGGTGGACAGGGGCTCGGGTTTTAAGAAAGATCACCCATCTGTCTTCGCTCAGCCCGGGGATCGAACCCGGGACTTCTCGGTTGTGAGCCGAGCGTGCTAACCACTACACTACGGGGCCACCTGTAATATCAAGATCCGGTAAAATGGACGAGGACTGCGCGGTCCTTTTCTGAGACACTGACTACATATGGTATTATTTCACACAAGGACCGAAATTGCTTACACAATTGGGCGTGTGGTTTTGGGCCATTGGGCAATTTTTCCCCCGCCACAGGTTTAGGTGGCCACAAGTAACAGTGGCCGGCGGCCGCCCGCCCGCCCGCCACTCGATTCTGGGCTCTGCCACGCCCTGCTGGGATGAATTTATTACCCTAACCTAACCGAACCTAACCTTCTAACGGAAGGGGCTCCGTCCCCTTCGACCCCCTGACGGGAATATTAACCTAACCGAAACTTAACCTAACCGGCGCGCAGTTTTCGTCCACTATAACTCATTTAGCCCACATGAACGCGTCTTCATCTGTCGCTGCAGTTCTCTTCTAACAATCACCTCCTCCCTTTTCATCACCAGTAGCTACGTATATATATGCCCCTAAAGTTAAAACATTAACAACAAATCTCCGCGCCTCTCGCTGTCATCGCTTCATCTTTGTTTGTTATTGTTGGGTGAAGCGGTTGGCCCAACCGTGTGCTAGATGTGTTGTCAGTGTTCCACGAACAGGTCCAACCAAATGCTTGTTTGGTTCGACGAAACAGTCCGACGAAACGCCTCGTGTGATACCCGCTGAAATCACCCTCCTCCTCGCCCTCTTAATTATTATTGACGTCACTTCCCCCAGCGCGGCAAAAGGGAGGTGACGTTACCTTCTGTCTCTTTACCTTGCATCACATGATCTACAATAATCGTTCACCCTGTGTGTGTGTGTGTGTGTGTGTGTGTGTGTGTGTGTGTGTGTGTGTGTGTGTGTGTGTGTGTGTGTGTGTGTGTGTGTGTGTGTGTGTGTGTGTGTGTGTGTGTCGGTAGAATAATGTTTTACAAAGTTCATAGGTAAAATGTCAAAAATTATCCCTAAAAAAAGCAACTGAAATACTGCCATTGAAAAATATATACATAACTGTAAACCTATTAGTGCCTTGGTATATATATATACATACATGTGTGTGTGTGTGTGTGTGTGTGTGTGTGTGTGTGTGTGTGTGTGTGTGTGTGTGTGTGTGTGTGTGTGTGTGTGTGTGTGTGTGTGTGTGTGTGTGTGTGTGTGTGTGTGTGTGTGTGCAGCTATGACACAGTGACCGTTCGTGTACATGCGTCTGTGAGTTATATCTTGTGTACGTGTTTTAATGGAGAGAGAGAGAGAGAGAAGAGAGAGAGAGAGAGAGAGAGAGAGAGAGAGAGAGAGAGAGAGAAGAGAGAGAGAGAGAGAGAGAGAGAGAGAGAGAGAGAGAGAGAGAGAGAGAGAGAGAGAGGAAGAGAGAGAGAGAGAGAGAGAGAGAGGGGAGAGAGAGAGAGAGAGAGAGAGAGAGAGAGAGGTTATGTGTTAAGGATAAAACTAAATAAAAAAGTTGGTATAATATGTCAAATGTCAGTTTTTCTCTTTAGATTGGCACGGGAGAGAGACAAAAAACCTTTCACAGAACCATTTTTTTATATATGTATATTGCATGTTTTTCGAGTTTATCTTAAATGTTTAAGCGTGGGTTCTACTGCAGTTTAATACAATATAAGGCGCGTAGTTATAATCGTCCTCAACTTGTAGATCTGACCATTTGCAGTATTCCTCACCTCTGCGCCAGCCGTCGAAAATGATTAAGGATAATTTACAGTTTCACCCAACCAACGATTTTCTGATACGCTTTATGTTTTTCTGGTGTGTTTTTATGTGTTTTGAATGAATCTGCTAACCGTTTCTGTCGCAATCTTTTTTCTTTTTTCTTTTTTTTAGTTAGGTAAAGGTTAGGTTAGGTATAGGTTAGGTTAGGTATGGGTTGGGTTAGGTTAGGTTAAGGTTAGGTTAGGTTTAGGTTCATTTTTTTTTATTTTGTCATTTTTGCAAAAAAAAAAAAAAAAAGAATTACGACACAAACGGTTAGCAGATTCATTCAAAACACATAAAAACACATCAGAAAAACATAAGGCGTATCAGAAAATCGTTGGTTGGGTGAAACCATAAATTTACCATTATTAATTCCATGAGGGGAGTCTGGCAGGGCTGTGACTCCCAGTTGGGTTACGTAACCAATGTCCAGGTTAGGTTAGTGAACTTGCGGGGGGGGGTCTTGGGGAGCGGAGACCCTTTAATTCGGTTAGGTTTCGTAACCAATGTCCAGGTTAGGTTAGTGAACTTGCGGGGGGGGGTCTTGGAGAGCGGAGACCCTTTCATTCGGTTAGGTTTCGTAACCAATGTCCAGGTTAGGTTAGTGAACTTGCGGGGGGAGGGGGTCTTGGGGAGCGGAGACCCTTTAATTCGGTTAGGTTTCGTAACCAATGTCCAGGTTAGGTTAGTGAACTTGCGGGGGGGGGTCTTGGAGAGCGGAGACCCTTTCATTCGGTTAGGTTTCGTAACCAATGTCCAGGTTAGGTTAGTGAACTTGCGGGGGGAGGGGGTCTTGGGGAGCGGAGACCCTTTAATTCGGTTAGGTTTCGTAACCAATGTCCAATGTCCATGTATGGTATTAAAATGCAGTTTTACTTAATTAAACGTGATAGTATATAATACTAGCCGCAAAGCCGCCTTCCGGGCGGACTTTTTGGCTAGCTCCTGCGGAGGGCTATTGATGGGCCTTCGGCCCACCACCTGTGTTTGGTGGGGGAAGGCCCACCAAACACAGACTCTCCAGATAGCCCCTTCTAACTTTCCTGAAATCATGGATGTAGAAATGTATGTATTAACGCCTTACCCATCACCCCCCACCCATTCACTCACCCATTACCCATCACCCCCCACCCATTCACTCACCCATTACCCATCACCACACACCCATTCACTCACCCATTACCCATCACCCCCCACATATTCCCTCACCCATCACCCATCACCCCCCACCCATTCACTCACCCATCACCCCACACCCATTACCCATCACCCTACATCAAGGTTTCCTCAATTCTCGCAACCCACATTTTTTTTCACAATTCTCGCTAATAGGCTGCTATAAAAAAAAAATTAAAAAAAGGGATCGGATCATCTCATAAGTGGGCTTATAATGTGCCCCTGGTCGAGCTGTTTCCAAAACTTTCCCATATGATGGGATTGTGCCACGGGGGGCGGCACCTACCGCGGACATACACACAGACACACAGACACACTTTCGCTTATATTATTATAGATTTTTTTTTTTTTTTTTTTTTTTACATCACAGGGATCTGGCCAAGGGCACAACAAAAATGGGTAACACAAAGCCCGCTTAGTTGCCAGTCCCTATAAAGAAGACAGTAAGAGAATAAAATAAAAACAAAGGGGTAGGCCAATTTAGTTCGGGAGGTGTCTTGTTACTCTTCTTTTGAAAAGATTTAAGTCATAGGAAAGTGGAAAAATAGAAACAGGAAGAGAGTTCCAGAGTTTACCAGTGAAAGGGATGAAAGAGTAAAGATACTGATTAACTCTTGCATTAGGAAGATGGACAGAATAGGGATGGGAATGAGTAGAAAGTCTTGTGCAGCGAGGCCGCGGGAGTGGGGGAGGCATGCAGTTAGCAAGTTCAGAAGAGCAGTGAGCATGAAAATAACGGTAGAAGAGAGCAAGAGAAGCAACATTGCGGCGGTGATTTAAAGATTGAAGACAGTCAATCAGAGGAGAGGAGTTGATGAGACGAAAAGCTTTTGACTCAACCCTGTTTAGGAGAGCTGTATGAGTGAATCCTCCCCAAACATGTGAGATATACTCCATACATGGGCGGATAAGGCCCCTGTAGAGAGCAAGCAATTGGGAGGGAGAAAAAAAAGGACGCAGACGCCACAGCACACCTAACTTCTTAGAAGCTGTTTTAGCAAGAGATGAGATGTGAGATTTCCAGTTCAGATTTTTAGGAAAGGATAGTCCTAGAATGTTCATTGTAGAAGAAGGAGATAGTTGAGTGTCATTGAAGAAGAGGGGATAGTTATCTGGTAGGTTTTGTCGAGTGACAAGAAAAGGTAAAGGTGAAGAAATTGGGTTTTTGAGGCATTGAACAAAACAAGGTTTGCTTTGCCCCAATCAGAAATAATAGAAAGATCAGAAGTTAGGCGCTCGGTGGCATCTCTCCGCGAATCACTTAGTTCCTGTTGAGTTGGACGTCTAATAAACGACGTTGAAAAATGCAGGGTAGAATCATCAGCGTAGGAGTGGATAGGGCTTTGAGTTAGACTTAGAAGATCATTAATGAATAATAGAAAGAGAGTGGGTGATAGGACAGAACCCTGGGGAACACCACTATTGATAGATTTAGGAGAAGAACAATGTCCGTCTACAGTAGCTGCAATAGAACGGTTTGAAAGGAAACTTAAAATGAAGGTACAGAGAGAAGGATAAAAACCGAATGAGGGTAGTTTGGAAATTAACGATTTGTGCCAGACTCTATCAAAAGCTTTTGATATGTCAAGGGCAACAGCAAAAGTTTCACCGAAACCCCTAAGATTATACTCTCTCTCTCTCTCTCTCTCTCTCTTGCTCTCGACAAGTAACGTGAAAAAATTAAAGAAGGGCATCAAAGCGACACTTCTTTAACCTCTTAGCTGTAAGAATGTCACTTATCGCTATATACACAGGTAATATCCTTTAAGTGGTCTTCATCCCTACGCTCTTCATCCATCTTTCCTTTTAGGGCGGTAATTCCCCACTTTGCGTAACTGTATTAAGGAGACGGTATAGTGTGAGGCTAACTCTTCGTGACAGTGTGGCTGTTAATGTGAGTGTGAGGTGAGTGTGAGGTGTGTGTGTGTGAGTGTGAGGTGAGTGTGAAGTGAGTGTGTGAGTGTGTCAGTGTGAGGTGAGTGTGAGGTGAGGTGAGGTGAGTGTGAGGTGAAAGTGACAATCAAGACTCGTGAAGTGAAGTGGAAAGAGGAGCCGCAGCCTGAAGGTGAAAGACTACTAAACATAAAGGAGTGATAACGCCCCTCTCATCCATGTGTATGAAACATTTAATATCACACACCTGACGCGGATCACGGGTGTCACGGCGCGCGGGGGGACAGAGGGCGTGAAGCTCAACCCTCAATCTTCACTCCCCCTCAAAAATAAGAATACTACTACTACCAGATACACTAAAATCCCTGGAAAACGTACATACCTGTGCTGAAGATGACTTGTGTGAGGAGATCCATTGCGGCGGCGATGGAGAAAGTGGCGTAGAAGGTGATGAAGGAGGCCGTGAAGGTAAAGGAGATGCCGGGATGTGACACAGGTGCAGGAGGTTATGAGGCCATAGACTCTCACTTATGCCCGGTCAGGCCCAGCGGCTTATGTGAGGCGTGAGTGTGGTGACTGGTAATGAGGGAAGGGCGTCTGACTCCTCCCTTCAGCGGCTTCTTCGTCAGTGTTCTCACCAAAACGCACTTCCAACGAGTCAAGTTTCCTGAGTCCTCGCACCGTTCACCACCGCAGCGCGTCACGTCTCGCTGTTAACTGAGGCGGGTTGGGAGGCTGATGGATGATCGAGCCTGAGTTATGTGAAGCTTCGGGACGTTCGAGAGTCGGGGGTCCGGCCAGCCTCCTCCCTTCACTGGCTCGCTCTCGGTGGTTCGCTCGTCTAAGGCCCAGTTGCAAGAAGGTCTTATCGTGCTCCCTATAGGGTCCCGGCGTGAAAATGCCCGACACCTCTGGTTCAAGAACAGCGCCATTTCATCCCCATCGTGGGCCCCATCGGGCAAAAATTGTCGGGCGGTAACCCCCTACCGACGAGATGATCGATGAGCATCATATATTATTAAAAACTTCCATTGAACATCAATAATCAACATATTCAATATGTGACACATTTCTGATGAAGAGTCAACGCGGTTACGAAGCCTAAAAGGCAACTAATTCATACTTTTCAGTTGTTTCTTGGTAGTCTCGTTGAAAGAACTCAAGTCAAGACAGTCAACAACTCAACATACCCATCGGTGTTCTCCCGCTGTTTTGACCGGAGGGCTTATTTACCATTTTCACCCATCAATCTTGATTTGGACACACAGACAGCCGTCGGAAATGAAAAATAACACAAGGGGGGTCTGGCTGGGGGGACGAAACTCCCCTAGCGAGGTTAGGTTACGAAAACAACGCCCAGGTTAGGTTATTCAACTAGCAGGGGGGTCTGGGTGTGGGGGGCGAAACCCCCCTAGCGAGGTTATGTTAAGAAAACATGCCCAGGCTAGGTTACTTAATTTAATTAGCAGGGGGGTCTGGGGGGGGGGGGCGAAAGCCCCCTGCGAGGCTAGATTACGTAAACAATGTCCAGGCTAGGTTAGTTAACTAGCGGGGGGTCTGGGGGGGAACGAAAACCCCTTGCGAGGTTATGTTAAGAAAACAATGCCTAGGTTAGGTTAGTTAATTAGCGGGGGGGTCTGGGGGGGAACGAAACCCCCCTTGCGAGGTTATGTTAAGAAAACAATGCCTAGGTTAGGTTAGTTAACTAGCGGGGGGGTTTGGGGGGGAACGAAACCCCCCTTGCGAGGTTATGTTAAGAAAACAATGCCTAGGTTAAGTTAGTTAACTAGCGGGGGGTCTGGGGGGGAACGGAACCCCCCTTGCGAGGTTATGTTAAGAAAACAATGCCTAGGTTAGGTTAGTTAACTAGTGGGGGGGTCTGGGGGGGGGACGAAACCCCCCTTGCGAGGTTATGTTAAGAAAACAATGCCTAGGTTAGGTTAATTAACTAGCGGGGGGCTCTGGGGGGGGACGAAACCCCCCTTGCGAGGTTATGTTAAGAAAACAATGCCCAGGCTCAGTGCGTTAACTAGCGGGGGGTCTGGGGGGGCAAAACCCCCCTAGCGAGGTTAGGTTACGAAAACAATGCCCAAGTTTAGTTATTTAACTAGCAGGGGGGTCTTTAGGGGCGCAGGCCCCCCCCCTCCCCCGTTATGACAGGAGAGTATTGGTCAATAGGGAGTATTGGTTAAAACTGCATATTTACATCAAAATATTTAAAACTTGGTGAGACATGCGATATTTACCTTATAAGAAGTCATTTCTCTGAGTTGGGGAGTTCGGAACCGTCTTTGGCGCCAAATTGCAATGCTTTTTTATTGCATCTGGTCTTGGTCTTGCAGAGGCGTCATAAATGTATGATGATTTAAACGAGACATTAAATTTTGCGAAATTTTACTACTTAGCATTGCTTTTTCAATTGATGATCTTACAACTAACTCTACTTCTTTAAAATGTTCCAAACAGGCATCTGACGGGATAGTGAGTCCCCCAAATGGGGACTCAGAGCTATTCTCTGCTTTAAAATGACAAAAAAGTTTATTAATATTATCTAAATCCTGTTTGGTATTTACTAAATGCTCCCTGCAAGATTCACAAGCATGGCTTTTTAAAAATTTCTTGCATGTCCAATCAGCTATATAAACCAGACCACTCACCTCGGTCAGTGGCAAGTTATTTTCCAAAACTTCTTCCGTTTTTCAGATTCTGTATCCGATAAGGGGGAAGGGAAATCTGTTTTGCAATTTGAGGTTACGTCTAGGAGGTATGACTCATCCGCTTCACAGTTACTAGAAATTGGAGTCTTAAGGAGGTCATTATTTACTACTGATTTTAAAGCTTTCATGAAGGTATATGCATTTGGATGGTCATTGCTCCCACATCTAAGCCTCAATTTGCCAAACAAATTTTCCAAACAGTCCTGGTTGAGTCTGCGTGTGAGAAGGTAATTCACTTCATAACTCTGGAGATCTTGCCAAAGAGCTTGAAGTGAAGCCAAGTTGATGAGCCAGCCGTCTATGCAGTAAATACGTACACGAGGTGGTGCGCAAATTTTAAATGACTTTATATACTTTACAATTTCCCCAATGAATTCCAAATGGCATGAATTTGAACTGACCCCCCCAAGAACCTTTTTGAAATGATGTGGCCGAATACTATTGAAACAATCAAACAGCTGATCCACCTTATGTACAAAATCTGCTGTATATTCAGCTTCCTGCGGCAGCAAGCGTGCCATGGAATACATGTGTAGGCCTGCTGCCACAGTCCTACTCATCACTTGGGCAGCGAGATTAACCCGCATTTTTTAAAAGCCTTCTTCACACATGTGTTTTTTGGTTAATTTTGGAGCAAGTCTAATTTTCTGTTCCTGATCTTTAGCAAAAAACTGTTTTATATAATCCCATGAAATTACATTCCCCCCAATTTTTATATTGTACTTCAAAAGAGTGTTCCGAAGGCTTTTCAAAAGGTGGGGAGCATCATAAAAGAAATGTACCTTCTCACCATTGACTTCAAAAGAAGGATTTTCTGGCGTCATGCCAAGAGTCTGAAACATGGAACGGTGCACACCTTCTTGGTCACAAACTGTGAAAATTACTCTCATCCCCATTTCTTGAACTTTCTTTATAGATGTCTCATATAACTCCCTTATTTTGACTGTGTTAATCCCTCCCGAGTAAAAAAAATATCCCAGAACCATTTTCCATTTCTTTATAAGCCCCTTAACCATGAAAACAAGTGCATGGTTTGCCAATTTGAGACTCTTGCCATGTTCTCCAAAATCCTCCCTTCCAATAAGAGAGTCAGAGGCCTTGTCAAAATGGAGGAACTCTTTGATACTCATTGCATCAAATACAATGCCACAAAGAGTATCCTCTTTTGGCAAGGTCTCTGCCTTCTTTTTCAGGACTGCTAGAGTAGGTTTGCTCCAGCCAGTACTTAAGGGAATTTTTCTTAGCCAAGAATGTAAAGTTGAAGTTGAAGGAAGATGGAAAATAGAGCTGAGAAATCTGTAAGCTTTAGGACTATGATGGTACATGGCTAAAACAAACCTCCGCTCTTGCACCCCATACCTTATACCTGTCTTACTTTTTACAGCATTCATAATCTGCCCTTTGAAAAAATCATACATGTTACCATGGACATAGGATGATAACTTCCTTATCAGCTGTTGGGGGGTTCGCACCAGGTCCCTTTGATGATCAATCATTTTTCTCCGAAGCCTGGAGACTTGATTTTGCAGAAGTCTTACTGCATTGCCTGCTAGGCAGAAAAATTATTTAATATCAAATCAACAAAAGTTACTGTGCAATGTGGTTTGCATGCTATATGATTGTGTAACCTATACTAGGCACTTCCATGGTGAAGTGGCTAGCACGCCTAGCTACAAGTCAATGGGCCTGGGTTCTAATCCTCGCCCGGGCAGTCGGCGTGCAGCCCATCGAGCTGTTCATCCTTCCTTTCACGATTGGTCAATAAATGGGTACTACCTGGGGAAACCTGGGGAAGGTAACTGTGGTAACCTGGATGTCACACTAGCCAAGGAGATGTAAGACAAGGATGTGTGATGTGGTTTTTAAGTTAAACATGGACGGAGTAATAAGAGCACGTGGCTTTGGTGCTCATCTCCATCACATAAGCCCTTGAGCCTTGGGTGGGTGACAACCTGTTACCCCGGGACACAGGGCTAGTGTGTCATCCAGGTTACCACAATTACCTTCCCCAGGTTTCCCCAGGTACCCATTAATCGACCAACCCCAAAAGGAAGGACGAACAGCTGGTTGGGCTGCATGCCGTCTGCCCAGGCCGGGATTCGAACCCGGCCCCGTGCATTCGTAGCTTGGCACGCACTACACCACGGTGTCGCATAGCACCAACCAAATCAAGGCACCCGGCCCCTCCTCACCAACTGGACAGCTGAACACCGCTACACCCAACACCTCACCATAACACACCCTTACCACACACACACAATATAATTGACGTGACATGAAACGTCAATGACATTCAAACATCATAACACAAACATTAAATAACAAATGCACACCAAGGCTCAATGCCTTTAGATCACTCGCCAATAAAAAATTTGGACACAAAAAGAAACTACAACCGCAGTATATAATCAATTATACGCTCTATGATTGATTCTGCAAGTCCTGCTTGGGCCTCTAACCTCACTGAGACACATCACAACACCCTACACACCATACGAAAAAGGCCTTATAAACAATCAAAGAATGCAGAGCTACTACACCAACACCATAAAGCCAAAGTCCTCAAGGTCAAGGACCACCTCGACATGAGAGGCACACAAACACTCGCTGCAGCCTCCACAATACCCAAAAATCTACATGACACACCACCCTCACACCAAAAAACATCAAAATGCTATCACACACTCTTATTATCACTCCCACCTTGTCCTCCCCAAACCAGCCTCCAGAAGCATATTTATACTCAGATCACCCACCCATTCTGTCACTCAAAGACAACACTCAGCTGCTTGCAAGGCCCCCTGACATCCACCCATCCGAGTATTCCCTGCCCCGTGAGGACAGAGTCCACCTGGCCAGGCTGCGGTATAGACAGCACCCGGCCCTTCTGAGCTATCAGAAGAGGCTGGATGGGTCCATTGCTGATGCCTGTCCAGGATGCAACACAACACCCAACACTATCAAACACATTATGGAAGACTGCACTGTACGCAATCACACACACCAGCAACACAACATACACTCCATGAAGGCCCCCTGGGAAAGTCCGGTCCAGGCCATGACCTATCTCAGGAGATTGGGGCTGTTCGGCCATTTAGCCTGAGGAACATCAACAATGCACTGAAGAAATCTACATAGATTTATGATATCACCAGTTTTTGCTTTGATCATTTAAACTACAGAGCCAACCAGTCTTATTTGCAAGCCCTCTCTCGCGTATCGTTACATATTTGCACCAGATAATGCCAAGATACTTAAGTTTAACCCATTATCCGCTTCTATTCATCACCCATTTACTTTAGTATCACAGTTATTTTCCCTTTAGAATCCCACCATTAATGGGCAAGCAAACTAAATCAACAACCTAGCTCTTCTCTCTCTTGCAGACACTGCTGTAATCACTCAACTTTTATACTTGTCTATCATTGCCTGCAATCAACATAGTATTCTTTGCAAACACAATAATATAAGTTTCCATTTTACATATCTACAAATTTTCATACCAGTCCCACCAAACTCAATTAAATTTCTTATTTCAGACAATCAATATTCAGATCCAACATTTATATAACATGTGCCATATTTCATAATAATTATTCATAAAAAATTACAGTAAAGTTGTATACAATACTGTAATATTGTATATTACAGTATAAAATATAATAATAATTGTAAAGTAGAGTGCAGTTTCATGAACTTACGTTTCCTCGAGGACTTCGGGGTTTGGGTAACCTGGTGCTTCCCTGCTGACGAAGTACATCCTGCAAGAATCGCATATTTTACTAACTATGCAAGAGACAAGAAAATGCATAGAAAAAATTTTGGAACAAGAATACAGTTACCAAGAGAAAAGAATAGCTTGAAATCTTTGGAATCATGTGTCAGTGTTTTGTCTCATCATTATGACCCTCACCCTACGCTGCTCAGGCGCCTCTGCCGACCTGGAATTACTTGCGAGGGCAGTGATCAGTTTGCATCCATCCCCTCATATAGATATTCATGACTGGACATTTGAATGATAAAGAAATATTAAATGAGGAGATATACTATTTATGACATTAGAAGAGTAAAAAATTAGATGCTTTTGTGTATACACTATCTACCTAGTACAGTAATGAGAAAGGAAGGGAGTGAGGCCTCACAGGTATCCAAACAGTTAAGTATACTTTTAAGGTTTCTTACCTTGTCCATGGTCTAAATGAAGCAAGGTGTCCTCCCTGCAATTTGGAGTCAGAGAGGACGACTCCGGGGCATTGCTTTGTAAAATGCCACCACCGTTGGTGTCATCCCAGTCTGTAAGCATTGATAGAACATTAGCAATAATCATAAATGTGTGCCTCATTTTATTTACTACTCATTAGTGCTAACAATAAACCAACCAGTAATGGCAAACTAATTACAAAAAAGATTTTCGATACCTATGAGAAAAACCATAGTAAATAGCAAACAAAATATAATTACATAACTCTAATATCAATTAATTGGCTGCCTGTAAAGAATTCATTTTCTCATCATTGATATGTTAAGAATTCATTCTTCAAACATTATGACCTCCCAAACATGTGGCTTGGCACATACACACAACAGTTTGCTTACAAAAAATACATTATACCATTTGTATCATTAATATTTTAAACATATGAGATAGCATATTAAATTTATAAATTTTCTGCAAGCTATGAATCCACAAGAAAAGATAAAAGTTTTATAAAAAAAAATTCTACAAAAATCATCAAATTTTGCAAGCAATGATAACTTGTAAATTGAAATCATATATATCGTATAAACATTCTGAGATTGAACAGACAAAAATTACCTATAACAAAATTAATATTTTTTAATTTTTATAATTCATCTAGTCCTCAGGGTGAAAAGTGCAGGCATAGTGTTCTTAACACAATTCATATAGGAGTACACAGAGTGATATGGGAGTGATAGAAAGTTGAAAGGAAAATACAAAATGAAAATGTGTGAGTGGCAAAGATACATCTGAAGTAGGATGATTGTGTGGTGAGACAAAGGTGGTTTAAAGTAATGAAGGGATCTTGAACGAAAGGACAACCACGTCTGAAAGATCTCTTGTTATGACCTGAAAGGTACTGGTGGTTGTTCTTAAGAGAAATAAGGTATCAAGACAGATACGTTTCATTCAATATATCTTACCACTACCAAGATCTGCACGAAACGAGGCGTCCTCTGCGAGACTTGACGCCCGAACAGAAGACACTGGAGTGTGCAGATCTTGGTGGTCCTCACTGGAGAAGGACAAGACACCAAAGGGGGTGGCATCATACTCTGCAAATGTTATGAGAACATTAGATGGGTTTATCAAATTATATGTAACATCATATTCCAGTCATTGATGCCTACTATTGACCTACTGTATGTAAATGTGACATCTAAAAATAGTGAAATGGATGGCAAACATGTTCATGAATTACAAACATTTGTTGCCAAATACATGTAAAATAATATGTTCTTTACATGGAGTGATGTCTTGCTGTTGTGCAACAAGGTGTCGAAAAGCAATCTAAACTAACCCAAACTGAGATGCTGCATTTCAGACATTGGGGCGGCATCAATGGCATGGTCCATGCTGGGTGCATCGGGGCATTCTGTAGGGGAAAAAATTAACATTAGCAATCATTTAGTTCGGGAAAGTCTTACTATTAGTACAGCAATACATTACTAGAAATAATTTTGGTATTTATTATACTAATGCAAGATGTTAATATATATTGTATCAATTTAATATTAATATATAAATCATAAATCATTATGCTCATTAACATGAATATTAAGGGTGGAAACATCAATATGGATGTTGCATATTCACTTATAATAAATACCTACTGACATAAATGTATATATAACTTTATGATTTTACCAAGACATGTTTGAGGTTGTTGTTCCTCCAAGCCATCTGTTGGGAAAGCAGTAATAGTCATAATTATTCACAAAATTCACCATTTTCATAATTATACTATTTAGTATACATGTCATACATCTCTTTCTACATCTCTTAGCATACATGTCATGGTATACATCTCTTTCCCGTCCCTTTCCCGTCATTCCACCCCAGTACCTACATAGGTGTAGGTACATTTCCTTAAGATGAAAGAATAGGTCATTTACCTGCGGGACGGGGGACTGCATTGCCCACCAGTTTGCCCCTGGTGCCAAGCCATTTGGCATCGAAATGGTCCTCGCAGATGGTTTGTGAGCTTCTCTCAAAAGCAATGTCCAGGGTCCTCATCCATTGCATTCTTCTGCAATCACATAGTTATTTTAGAATCATAAATGATCAAAGATGGAAAAAGGTATAGAGTTGTCTTTGAAAAAGGTTTGCTGAATAATTTTGAAATTGTCAGCAAATTAATATTGCTGTGCTGTCCCTTTTTCTTTGAGGACATGAGCAGAACACACCCAAACATCAATAAGGCAATTTAATAATCCATTAGAAGTAATCCTTGCAAATACACAGTAAATATTGATTACCAATATGTATGCTTTTGACAATATAATACATTGGGCTCAAAGGTGGTCATTATAATCAAACATTTCATAAGGAAAATATATACTTCTCAACCCTGTACCTACAGATATGAGTGCAAAAAACTGGGACAGCACCTGTCAAACTAAATGTGAAGTTTTGCATTCATACAAGGTAGAAAAGAGTTGCCATGAGTGTATCTACTACATTCATGCCATGGGTTCTAAACAGTATGTTGACAAATTGCAGCATTGATATTTGAAAGATTGTCCTTTGACTGAAATACTAAGGCCCAATACTTCTATTATCTTTAAGATGAGGTAGAACAGATTAGGTTTGAAAATGCATATTTTGAATAGGGAATAACAGTTGATTATATTCATAAGTCCTATTAACATATTCATTTACTGGAGCCAGGATACCAACAAAGAATGTGCCAAAAAGTGACATGGGGCAGGCATACCTTATTTTCGTTTATGACCACTCTGTATCAAAATTCACATTAGACCTATATTGGAATTTGCTGTCTCTGGTTCACCTAGTTCACTCACCTGGCAGGACCCCCTTGCCTAGGATCACATGGATGGCCAGGCAGAAAACTGCCTAGACACACAACGGTTTACGTTCATTTCGCCCACATGTCAGTTCGCCCACACTCAAGAGTCAGTTCGCCCACACTAAAGTTGGTTCGCCCACAAATATTATTCAACAATGCACAAATCATGTAGTAAAAACTTTATTAAAACCCAAGAGCCACATACAGATTAAAATGTATGAAAACAGTAAAATACAGACGACAAATCTTTGGGCAAGCGCTAAGCATTCAGAGAGAGAAGTGACTGTACTTAGAAACGACAGAGAGAGTGACAGAACTTATTTGATAATTCAGACTTTGTTAATTTTGGAGTTCTATCTTTTGTAATAAAAGAAAAAGATAAACATAATAATTATCCTATGAACCCAACTAACCACTCGAGCCACTTAGTGAACTTACTACAACCCCCAACCTACATTTGACGCCAACTCTAACTTGGCGTTGCACAGTAAAGGAGTTATTTAATGTGGGCGAAATGACTCCACCGAGTGGGCGAACTGACTTTGGGCGAAACGACCTTTTGGTGTGGGCAAACTGACATGTGGGCGAAATGACCTGATACCCACACAACACATCCACCCAGAGCAGGAATAGTAATTTAAGAAGCATGCAAGATGATGTTTGAGTGGGTGACGTGTTAGTTATCTTCACGGAAATAGTTGCTTAGTAAAGATTGTTGCCACAGTAATTATGATAAGAGCATTATGGGGAAAACCAGACTGAAGGGCACCAGTCTGGCTTTGAACTGAACAAATCAAGGGGCCCAACAACCCCAGCAGGAAGACTGTTCGTTGTTGGAGTGCATTAATGGATTTTGTTTGTACTACGTACTCTGACAGACTTCACTCTTACCTTGACTTGTGATCCGCGCTGATGTTAGAGGACTCTACATTGTTAAATTACGTTCCATTTCAAGGAATTATTAGTGCTAGTCGCTCACACTCGTTGCCCCACGTCTCTGGCTCAGTTTTACATCTGTCTTTTGAATGATTGGTACATCTCATCCCTTTAGATATGACAACACTATAGTACGTACCTTCTGGCATCTTTGGGAAAAAGATGAAGTCGTATCCCGGGATGATTACTTCTCTTCTTCCCGCAAGCACAGCAAATACCACTCTTACCACTTGGAGCCATTTTGAAAATTTAATGTTAACGGAACTGAGGTCTTGGTCTTGGTCTCTGCCTCCCTGTATGCATCGTCTGCCCACAGCGCCCGCCGCGCCATCTCTAGCAAAACAATCGCGCTAACCCCTGTCCTCACCCTCGGCCATAGCACTCTCTTATCCTCTATACAATATCCTTGCCTCTGACCCTGCTGCCTCATGAGACCCTCACTGCCCCTGGTACAAGAACGTCCCGGAAATCATTGAACACTTGCTGCTACAAAGCGATACTAAAAGCAGAAAAGGTCACAAGAAGAAGAAGAAGATTTGTCGACCGAAACGAATTGCGTGTGTGAACGTAATCTCCGCACTAGCCCGCAAGAGACCGACTTCTCTGTCGACAAAAAATGCCGAAAAAACCTCAGTGTGAACCAGCCTTAAGAATTATATTGACCGACAAATCTTTCAAACACATTAAAAGTAACAGGTACATAATACATATTTGCATATTTACAGGTACATATACATATTTATATTTATACATATTACATATATGCAACCTCTGAACACGTTGCATCACTTTTGACATTATTGATTGCTTTTAGCATATTGTCCTCAATGTTTAGGTTATGTGAAGATATTTTCAAGCGTTTCATGTGATATATTGCATGCATGAAGCCACTTAGGGTTTCATTTTTAAGAGAGGATCTTTGACAAGTTTTAGTTAGATTTAGTTTGCTGAAAAAATGCTCAACCGCTGCATTTGAAAAGGGTAGTGAGAAGAGGGTGGATATAACTATATGGTTAAATTGGGATAACATGGCAGTCCTGCATCATTTTTTCTATTCAGCACAATATCCCAGTACTTTGTGAAGTGGAGTTGATTAGAAAGTTCTTCATCCAAACAGTGCAGTCTCCATTCTTCATCCACAAGATTTTTATTGGCATACTTTGCTAATTGTGGCAGTTCATCAAATATAGGCTATATGCTAAGGATGGAGGATTCAGAGTTGATGCAGAACGAGGGTTTACACAGGCCACTACTTCATGAATTTTGTCATTGAGTGAATATCTTTTCTGAATCTGAGATACAGCTTCAATCAAGAAAGGCTGACATGACTTATAAAACTGTGAAAGTTCTGCGCTAGTTACTGTTCCCGATTGTTTTAGATCCCTTACTGTTGCTGATGCACTCACTCCTAGATATACATTCTCAACAGGAATTAAGACACTTGGAAAAAATATGTTGACCAGGACTAAGTAATGAAATATCAGCATTCTTAACAAAGCTCACATCCACGAAGTCAGTACACAAGCTTCGAATGAGTTTGCATGTCTCAGTTTTCAGTGTGAAAAAAATTGGAGCCTTAGACTGGAAGAACGTATTATAACTATTGAACTTACCCAAGTTGTAATCCAGAAATTCGAGGTAGGCTTGGGTAAGCTTGTTGTTCAAGGCAGTAACAATCATATCATTTACATGTGTTGGGTCACTAAATGTTAATGGGCCCCAGACATAACTACGTCACGGTTTGTTTACCGCGGTGCATTGTGGAGATAAGTCGGGGTCGCCGCGGGTGACCTACGTAGGGAAGAAGACTACGACGATGAAAGAATTTCAAGTTGTTTAGTTTGAAATTGATACTCCAGGTGCTATATTACCAAGCCCTGTTCTCGTTGACAAGACTAGAGAAGACCTGAGATGATGGTTGATGTGCAGAGGCTTCTCAACCAAAGAAACAGAGTCACAGCAGAGCCTCGTCAAGAGGTAAGCAACAAGTGGTAGGGACACCCCTACCACTTGCTTACCTTTTGACGAGGCTCTGCTGTGACTCTGTTTTCCTGGTTTAGAAACCTCTGCATATTAGCCATCATCTCGATCAGGTCTTCTCTAGTCTTGTCAGCGAGAACAGAGTTCGGTAATAGGCTAATAACACCTGGAATATCAATTTCGCGCCAAACAACTCTAAATTCTTCCATCGTCGTAGTCTCCTCTTTGTAGGATGTACATATTCATGGTTATGATAGTATTTATGTTCGTTCTTTATTAATTGAGTTCCTTTTGTTGTCTTTCCTTAGAATAAGTAGTAAGGTATACATCATGGTTTAAGTGTTACTTGACAGTTGTTTATGCAACTTGTTTATGGAGTAATCAGATAAATGAAAGCAAAAATTGGTGATGTTTGTGTAGAGATAAGTAGCTATAGATAATAATACAAAATGGAAGCTCAATACTATAGTGTTTGCAGATGACACTGTAGAATACTACTACCGTAGATAACAGTGAAGTCGCCAGTTCTACGTTTCTTTGTTATGTACAGACGTGTGGTGGCGTTAATACTTACATTTGTACATCCATGATTTCAGGACAGTTAGAAGGGTTTATCTGGAAAGTCTGTGTCATTTTGTGTCTTCATCTGTGTCATATTAGGGCTATAAATGAACAAATGACAAAAATAAAACCGAGTGGCGACCTCACTATACCTACTATAGTAAAGTCGCCAGCTAGTATTTTAACCCAACAGTTGAGTCGCCACTCTGGGGAATTCAGGGAAATTAGAGGTAAAGTAAAACAAGTCTCTATATATATTACCTGCGGAAGATGCTTGGATATATAAAAATTCCTCTGCCAACGTGAAAATAAATTCTATTAAAGTTTGAAAGATCTGGCAAGTCTGCGTCCTGTCGCCCGAAAGGCTATTGTTTACTGTGTCATCGCGCGAAGAAAAACGTGAGAAGCAAAATGCGCAACAGTTATATTTGCAGATACAAAGCAAAAAACAACGCTGAAACAGAGTAGATTATACAGTCATGATATAAACTACTGTGTAACATCTTCAGTGGCACATAAAAATCAGTAGTGATGCTATAATTCGTAATATTTGGCGCCTGGCGACTTCACTGCAGGTGGCGACTTCACTGTTATCTACGGTTACGGTTGCAGAGTTAAAAAGGTTTTCAAAAATTGGTAAATGAATGCAGTACTGCTTGTGTGAGGAGGAAACTGAAAGTTAATGTGGTTAAAAGTAAAGTGCTAGTGTTTTGATAGAAACCAAAGAGTGAAGTTATTGAGTTTAAAGATCAATATAGAATGAGAATTGAGAGCCAGAAGCAATGTAAAATAATGATGAATGGACAGTGAATGGCTCTATCATGTGCAAGTATGGAGGCACGGAAGGGGAGATAAGAGAGAGAGCCCTGCCTACAAGGAAGGAAAGTAGTGGGGTCCTAGGGGCGTGTGTGATGAGAGGACAGTGAGTAAGGAAGGCGCTTAAGGATAGCATACTAGTGCTGACTAACATATGTAAGTCAGACCTGGGCGTGGAATATATGTCGGAGGCCTAATTAAGATTCAAACAGTTGAAATGAGTTACTTGAGAGGTGTCTGTGATGGAGTTCACAGATTGTCGTTTCTTATCAGCTTTATCCAATTTATCTTTCTATTCTCAGCTTTTAAAAGTTGGTACAACCGTAAGGAAGGAGTTCGTCTACTTATTGCAACACAATATGGAACACAACAGTTTGCAGGAGGCATATTTAAGGACACAGCGTTGTCTTTCTTCACTGGACAGCGCCCGCCCGCTCTCCCTCATGACCCCGACTTATCCCCCACAATGCACCGCGGTAAACAAACTGTGACGTAGTTATGGGTTGGGTCCATTCTGTGAAATAAAGCTCCAATTAATACATCCCACTGTTCTACCTAGTAATCTTTTCACACATGCCTGTACAGACAACCACCTGGTTTGGCCTGGAGCCAGGATTTTATGAGGTTCAATATCAACAAATTTTTGAAACTCTTTGAATGCATGTTGCCTCTTGGAGCTAAGACTAAAGTGTGCAAAACTGTTACGGCATAAATCTTCAACATATTTAGGGAGTTTGAAGCAAGCATTTGATGCACATAGATGAATCATGTGGCATGAACATTTGACAATTATGACTTGAGGCAAATATTCTTTTAACAATGTAGCTACTGAATGGTTGGCTCCCATCATCACATTTGTAGTGTCAAAACAAAACCCAACAATATTATTAACAGGAATGTTTTTTGATGTGAAACATTCCTTCATGGCATTGAACAGTCCTACAGCTGAGCTATCATTAACCTCTATCAATCTACGAAAGAGTTTTCAAGTTGATCTTTCTCAAAATATTGTGCTAATACGCACAATTGTTTAGTTGTACTTCTGTCTGTTGTCTCATCTATGATTACAGAAAAAAGCCTTGCACGTAAGATTCCAAAGAGTTCAGTGCCGATCGAAAATGCTTTCCAAACACTTGTCTTATTATGTTTGAGGCTCTTTGCTTCCCTAGTTCTACTTTTTTTAAAGACATCGCATCAGGAAACATGGCTTTTAGGAGGTCTAGTAAGGGTTCACATAAGGAAATGGGCAAGTGATGTTCTGATAGAAAAGCACACACCCGAAGTTCAATTTTCCGTGCAGACTTTTCGATTGGGTCATTTGCAATAATAAAACTGGCAACTGAATTTGTCTTAGAAATTTCAGCAATTTTCGTCATCTGGTGAAAATTTTCGTCATCTGGCAACACTAAACCCGCCCAGAGCAGAGACAGAAAACGGGGATCTATGAAAGGTGACACCAGTAGATTTCCGCTAGCCTTACATAAATAAAGTTTCGTGTGTATAAAAAATGAAAATTAAACACTGATTTTCCGTCAATGAATCCTTTCAATTTGAATTTAAAAAAACTGACAAACACCTGATTACCCTAGAATTACCCTAGATTATGCATTACCCTAACCGCTACCCTAGAAGGGGTCTGATTAC
>JACEEZ010023316.1:47500-57500 GCA_016584305.1 Chionoecetes opilio
GTAGTTTTATTATGTGTACATGGACAATAGTGTTACTATAGGCATCTATCTTTATCATTGTGTGATCAAGAACTGAAATGGGACTCGCAAAACATTTTCTTCACATTGCTTTGAATTAACTGTGCAGGGACGCATTACCAAAAATCATATCAAATCAAAAATTGGCCAAGGCATCGATAGAAGCAAAAGTGGGAATAAAGATAGACATCTTTCCTAGTTTGATGCCGTTGGTAAAGACATACACCAATAGTATCTCACTGAATAGACATACCAAAGAAAGAAATCGTGGCATAAAAAGTTAACAGGAAAAGGGGTCCCGGCAATGTGTATAATGTTAGGCTTCGATTTTTATCTTCGGATTTCTTTGAGCATTCACAGCAGACCATTCCTCTCGTGTATTCTGGCGACTTTCCCTGGCGAATTTGGTCCATCACGTCCCTTATCCACTTTCCAATCAACTGTCCAGCCTGATGCCAATTAGAAAGGTCAATCATAGAAAATTTTGCATGCTTAGGTATAAAATATAATTCTAGGACTAGAGAATAATGGATTATGAATCATAATATAATATATTATCAAATATATTATATAAAGAGTATATTACATTATAATACACACACACCACACACACACCCACACACACACACACACACACATACACATAAATACACACACACACACACATGTATATTACTATATATATAATAGATATATATACACACACAACACACACACGAGTGTCGGGTTATTTTAAAAGAGTGCAGAAAACAGCTGGGTGAACCAGTATATGAATATTAAGTGTTCATTAACAAACGGGAAAAGAGCTAAATGAGTGAAAGAGGAGCAGATATAGGCCAATAATAACAATGGAAGGAAGGATGAACCACATAAATTACTTAGACAGTGCATTGACAGCACAGGATGCAAGATTTAAGGGAGCAAAATAAATAAGAAGCAATGGTATCATAATACAGTACTTAGAAGATTAAGGTATAATAACAGCTCGACAGTATGCTTATCAAAGACCGATCCTGTGTGACCAATGAATAAGACTTTTACTCAAGAGTAAATAATTCGTATACAACACATGAAATATATGTATTGCAGATGTGTATATCTAGATCTAAGAAGGCATTTGATATAAAGTTCCACATGAGAGGATACTTTGGAATGGAAATATAGGAGGAATCAAAGGGAATGGATTCAAAACCTGGATGGAAAGTTGATATGAGAGAAGAGGGAATGGAGAACAGTCGTACAATGAAAAATCTGAATGAAGAAAGTATTTAGTGGGTACCACCAGGATCAATGTTTGGCATCAATAATGTTTGCATGATTCCTCACTGACATGACAGATGAAAATAAAAACGTTATATTAGTTTATCTTGGGGCTGATTGCAAAAATTTTTGAGAAGAAATAAAAAAAAACTGTAAAGATGTGGAACACTTAAAAAATGACCTGAACAATATCTACGAGAGAGTCAGAGAAGAAGCATGACCATGGAATTTTGATGTGAATAAGTGCTATGTGATGGAAAATTGGGAAAAAGGCGAAGAGATATAAATGGCCATATAAAATGGGAAATGAAGTAATACAAAAGGTTCATGAAACTAAGGACCTGAGAAGAGATAATGCAGAATAACTTACACACACAGCAAAAAAATTAATAAAAAAACTATTTGGAGATACATGTTGAAGAATATTTAGAGCGGCATTTCCATTATGAATTGCCAAGATGTTTAAAAAATATTAAAGTGGGCCATTTCCGAATGGAACAAAAAATATGATAAGAAAGATAATGACTACAATGATCCGACCAAAATGGAATATGCTGCCATTATATGGCCCCATATTAAAAAGAAGCATTTGAAAAGTGGAGAGGATACATAAAATGAAAAACCAAAGATGGTACAGAGCTCGAAGAACTTTCATATAGGGAAAGGTGAAGGAAATTATAAGTCCCAAACACTGAGCAACGAGAAGAGAAAGAGCGAGGACTAAATAACAATTTATAGCTGAAACTAAGAGGAAGAAACAGACATGAGAGACTACTGGACTCGGAAACAAAGGAAAGTCGGATTACACAAGAAGACATGCATGTAAAAAATAGAAAAGGGAGATGCACCTGAACAACACAAAGTAGTACAAGCTTCCTCATAGAAATTTAGAAGATTTTCAATGAACTAAATGAGGAGGTGCTATCGGCACATAATGTGCACCAATGAAAGAGATGATGGAATAAATGTAGATAGGAGACGGGACCACACCGAACGTTAGCTACAGGCCCTGTAAAACAAACTATAGGCCAATTCATTGGAAAATTCGGTTCGTTCTCCCGTACAGCGCGGAAGGTTTTTTACGCCTGCTCGAAGCAGGTGGTGTGCCCTGCCAAAGTATTAGAACTATAACAAGTAGGAGCACGAAGCCTCTTAATGATTTTCATTATTGGAACAGTGACGTCACGGGGACAAGTAATATAGATGTAAACAGATGTGCTTGAGCAGCGTATTATACATAGTGGTGGGTTTGATGGAATTACAAAACAGAGCTGTGGTGGCTGTGTCGGTTGTGTCTTGTGGTAGGGTGGCTGTGTCGGGTGTGTAGGTGTGTTCTTGTGGTGGGGGTGGTTGTTGGCGGTGTTCTTGTGGTAGGGTGGTTGTTCGGGTGTCTGTGGTGGGGTGGTTGTCTTGTGTCGGGGTGTCTGTGGTGGGGTGGTTGTGTCGGTGTTGTCTTCGTGGAGTGGGCGTGGTTGTGTCGGTGTGTCTTGTGGTGGGGTGGTTGTGTCGTGTGATTGTGGTGGGGTGGTTGTGTCGGTGTGTATGTGGTGGGTGTGTTGTGTCGGTGTTGTCTTGTGTTGGTGGTTGTGTCCGGTGTGTCTTGTGGTGTGGGGTGGTTGTGTCTGTTTGTGTCTGTGTGGGGGTGGTTGTGTCGGTGTTGTCTTGTGGTGGGTGTTGTGTCACGGTCGTCGTGTATTGGGGTGGGGTGGTTGGGTCCGGTGTTCTTGTGGTGGACGGTGGTGTGCGGTGTGGTAGGTGTGTCCTTGTGGTGGGGTGGTTGGTCGGTGTGTCTTGTGGATGGGGTGGTTGTGTCGGTGTGTCTTTTGTGGTGGGTGGTTGTGTCGGTGTGTCTTGTGGTGGGGTGGTTGTTCGGTGTGTCTTGTTGGTGGTGGTTGTGCGGTGTGTAGGTGTGTTTGTGGCTGGGGTGGTTGGTTGTGTTCTTGTGGTGGGGTGGTTGTGCCCGGTGTTTTGGATTTACACAACGACTTTGGATGTAGTGAGGATTAGCAGTGAGCATCAGCAAGTTTTTCAAGTTTGCTTTGATGATAGTTAAGGAGGTAGGATTTATTGGATTCACAGTCTGATGTAAACATATTGCAGGGAGACTTAGATAAACTGAACGGGGTGGGCCAGAGGCAGATGAGAAATTAATATGATAAGTGCAGCGTTATTGGAAATGTTTGTAGAATAAACCCTGGTTAATAGGATACACCATTACGCAAGTATCCCTGAAAAAGATAGAAGGTGAAAAGATCTTGGAGTTGGGGTGAGCCCAGACCTCCGACCTAGGAAACAATGTATTGAGGCCAGAATTAGAGCGAATAGAGTATTAGGATTCATTACAGAAGTGTTAAAAGTAGAAGTGCGGAGTTATTCTAAAGCTTTATCTGCTCTAGTCAGACTCCCAGACTATGCGGTCTTCAGTTTTGGTCTCCATTTTACAGGATGGATATCGCCTTGTTAGAAAAGTGCAGTAAAAGGCCTGACCAAAATGATACAAGCGGATGCGTAACTTTAGTTATGAGAAGAGATTGAAGTTATTAAAATTACATTCATCGAAGAGACGCAGATAAGGGGCGAATATGATAGAAGTTTTAAGTGGATAAATGGATTTAATAAAGGAGAGTAGGAAAAGTTCTTACGGCCTTTAAACCAGGTAGAACAAGAAAGTAACGGATTCACAGCTGGAAAAGCGTAGATTATGAAAGGAAATAGGAAAAAACTGAGTTCACCGATAGGGTGGTGAGAATGGAATGGTCCTCAGTAGACAGGTATAGTTAGTGCGGAGTCAGTCTGCGCTTTAAAGAGGGGCTGGATAGGTTCATGATGGGGATGAAAAAAAAAAAAAAAAATGGGGTGGGGGAATGTTAGTAGTGTTAGGTGACAGAACTAACCACGTGTAGCCTCGCGGCCTTTCTGCTTCCTTATTTTCTTATTGTTCTTATGTTCTTATGGTAGGAGGTGCTGAAATCAATATCAAGGGGTGCTGGGAATACTGTATATATGGCGGTACTAATGTTCAGTGTTCCTAGCAAGGATACAGAGAAAAAGTATCTTGTAACCATGATGTTTAGGGGTTGCTGAACTGCCTTGAACTGACTACAAGGAGTGCTGAGGTCGGAAATGGTAAGAACGCTGTCTAGAAGCAGATCTGGGCATTATTAAAAACATGTGTATTAAATACAATTGTGTATGTAGACATGTATTTATAAATGCATTGGTTGTATTTATTAAATACAGTATTAATACTTTTATTAGTACTTAGAATACATGGGATTTAAATACTCTTAAAATGAAAATAAATATATTAATGTAAATACTTTTTTTATCCGAGTTAATTTTTCCATAAAACCGCCCCCCCAACTATTTGGCAACCCCGATGTGTCCAGTGATTCCACTTTAAGGAAATTTCCTTATTTTAAGGAAATTTTTAGGCATAATAATTGTTTAATTATTTTAGGCATAATGTATTTAGTATTTGAATACATTTCTCCCGGTATTTTTAGTATTTAGTATTTTAAATACATTCAATGTATTTAGTGCCCAGCTTGTCTAGAGAGTTATAGTTATCCTACTTTGTGGAGAAGCAGCTAGCTGTATGCAATATATATATATATAATATAATTATCTTATATATAATATATATATATATATATATATATGTATTATATATATATATATATATTATAGGTATATATATACTATTATATGTATATATATATAATATATATATATATATATATATATATATATATATATATATATATATATATATATATATATATATATATATATATACATATATACATTTCATTACCATATAAGCCTCATATACCATATGCCAGGCATATACCATATTGCACGGCAATACCATATATGCCATATTTCATTACCAAACCTCATGCACATGTATCCTGTATACCTCAGTATATTTTTGTTTTCAAACCGAAATAAACAGGTGTTCATGGTTTTTAATATTGTTTTCCATTTCCCTTGGTTAATATTGTTAGGACTTATTTATTTAGTTCCTTGCATTATAACCTAGTTAGTAACTGAGGTATGAGCAGAAAAGGGTATGGTGTAATAGTTTGCAGATTCTGAATATCTTCTCCAATGGGAAAAACAAACAGGAATTAGATTAATACAGATATAATAGTACTGGTAGAGGACAGTGTGTGATACCAGTATTAGTTAGTGATTGAAAATTACATTAATAGCTGGTGGAGTAACAGTGTTGTGGTGGTGAAGATACATTAGTAGTGGTAGTGATGGTGAGTAATGGTCGGTTAATGGTGAGTGGTGGTGGAGATACAGTGTAGTTGTGAGCGAGATGAGGACTTCTGCTGATGGCATGCTATCCAAAAGGTGATAGCGCCCCTGGCCACCAACCTCCCTCTTTCCCCCACCCACCTCTTCCTACCTTCTCTTTAAAAAAAAAAGTGAAATACAAATGTGTAAGGTGTAAATGATGTCACATATTATATTCAGAGGTAGTTATACTGTGTGGGTTTAAAAGGAAGGGCACATTGGTTGGAATACCAGAGGGGAAGGAAGGAATGTGAGGCTAATATATGTATAATGTAAGTGATGAGTGGTTGCAAAGAAGCACTAAAATAAACAAAGTGTGGTTTAGCGCATCCTTCTGGGAAGTTCCCAGGCAATAGGGACAGTGCTATGGACAAGATCAGATAGTATTTCAATATTATGAGCATAATTTCTTTGGGATGGAAATAATATCTCTACTGAACCCTCATCATTTCACATAAGAGATTGGGAAATATGCGGCCTGCTGCCGGGGCCCGGATGTGGGCGGGCCGATAACTCAATGCGTGTACGTCACGGCTTTTTTAAGAGAAAAAGTTCGGGCGCGCACCACCCTCTTTAAATCGCGCCACCCGTGCTCTACGTGTTAGTTTCTATATACTTTGGTGGTCTGCTTCCCTCCCTGCCTCACTACCTCTCCGCCGGACCCGTCGTTAATGAACAAATTCAAACATATCCTTCTTTTCTCTTCTTATCGACTGCTTTATGAAGAATCAAAGTAACATTGGTATTCAGAAGAAGTTTATGTACGAGAACACATGTTTGATTCTACACTTGATTTCATAATGCGTAAATATCGCGTATGAATAAAAGGCGTTAGAGAGAAGAGAAGAAAATGTTATAAACTTACCATTTTATCTCTGACTATAGCTACTCTTCGTAATTAGTCTACTAGTATTTAGCCTACCAAGTTTTGGAAAAAGTGATGTTATAGATGTACAAAGAATGCTTAATCCAATAATGTAGAACCACATGTTCTTATCTTGTGTAATAGAGTGAGCTAGGTGGAATAATAAAATGTTTTCTGAAGGCGGTGGAGTGATGATACTGTCTAGCATAGCGTACAAACCCCACTAACGCGCGCTTTATTACTAACGCCAACAACTAACGCTCATTTTTCAAATGAATGGAAAATAGGTAAATACAACTAGGGAAAATACAGACACACCACACACCTATAATATATATATATATATATATATATATATATATATATATATATATATAATATATATTATATATATATTATAATATATATATATATTTTATATATATATATATATATATATATATATATATATATATATATATTATTATATATATATACTATATATATATATATAATATATATATATATATATATATATATATATATATATTATATATATATATATATAAATTAATATAATATATATATACATGAGGTGGGCCTCGCAATTTTTTTTTCAATCCGCACTCGCAATACCGCCAATTTTTTCAGATAGGACTTTTCGCCAATTCGCAATTCCGCAAATTCGCAATCCGCAAAATAATTTTGACACCTACAATTAAATAAAGAGAGCCTACAATTAAAACAAAAAATGTCTTATAGACTCTTCAAACACATACAATTAAAACAAAAAAAGTCTCAGGACTTTTTATTAGTGTATATTTTAATACTCCGTATTCCTATTGTTTCGGTCTATTATTGTTATTGAACCATTCACAATTAAGTCTTTGTGTCTCTTTTAGGTTTTCTTACTTTTACACTTACAGTCTACTGGCTAGTAATAGTAGGTGATAGGGTATCTACATGAAAGAGGTAAACGGCCATTCATAGGCCCTATGTTAAACGCTACTGGGCGCCATCTTGTAGCGCCAGGGCCTCCTCTTCGTTCACCCAAGAACCGGGGAAGTTTCTCAAGGCATGACCCCGCAAGTATATCATGCTATACTGTATAAAGGATATACTGTTATCTTCGGAAAATGTTGTTCTCTAAGATTTCACATAAAACACAGTAAAACACATAAATAAAGGCCATTATAAGACTGAAGAATTATGCATGAACTTAAAATTGTCAACTCCAACGCATCGTCATATAAAAAACTTTGTGGGACAACATATTCATGGAGATATCAATAGAGAGCCAAGAATTGTATTAGCTTTCCATGAGATTATTCGTTTTCTGATAAATGCAGTAGTACGTTGAAAATTGAGGCGTTACTTAATAAATCGCCCGCGCAGCAGGCGCTCTCTGTGATGAACCGTGTTCACAAATAATCAAATATATATTGGATATAATCGCCTTTTATCAGCCTTATAACAATTTTCTGTTTTTTTAACTTTTAACTAGTAATTAAAGGGATAATTTATAGTTGCACAACCCAACGATTTCTGATGACGCCTTATGCCTTCATTATGCTTAGCGCATCAGAAATCGATGTTGGAGTGAAACTATAGATGACCAAATTAAATTTACTAAATTATCAGTAGATAAAGGAATAACTTACTTGTCCAAGTGACTCCAAGTTAGCTGGACGGAAGCTTCTCTCCACCTGTTTCCTGGCCCTGCCTGCTTCACGCTCAGGCTGCTCTGCTCTGGCTGAGGGGCTGAGTGCTGGGGAGATCATCCGAGCCTCCAAGTCACTTCTGACACAATCCCCACTTCTAAACTATCAGATCAGTGTATTCACCAGATACTCCTCCTCCCCTAGGCGACCGGAGATGGCGACACACACTTGTCCATTCTGGTTAAATTTGCCTAATTTTCAGAAGCTAAACTCGACTTAATAAACGGCGTTTGGTAAATAAACGACTATTTTTGCTTCTGTCTAATTTGTAATTTCAGTAATGTCAAATTTGCACTTAATATTTGCAGATTGGCTCATATAATTAGCGTTAGTAAACGCTAATTATATGAGCACAATCTGCAAAAAATATTAAGACACAAATGTGAAATTACCGAAATTACAAATTAGACAGAAGCAAAAATAGCCGTTATTTACTAAAACGCCGTTTATTAAGCCTAAACTTGATTATCCTATATATAAGTTAATAAACCCGGTTATTAAACCCAAATAGACCACTGGTTAGTGGTTATAAAACCACCAACCACTGCCAGTAACGTGTATATTGTCCTAAATTTGTGCAATCTTAGTACTTCACTAAACACAACACACAGTAACGTATGTAGGCTAAATCAATAATCACACACACGGCCAGCGTTAGTGAGCGTACACGCTCTCATCCCACAGTCCAGAACGCACTGACTGAGTGAGTGACTGTGGCGAGATAGCTACAACAATAGCTACGATGCTTGGACGATGCTTGCTTGGTCTTGGTACGAAGACCGTTTTTTTCGCAATGAAAATGATTGGTTCTGCGACCAAAAACACAAACAAGCTTGGTAGTGGGCCGAAATAATAATCAGTCCAAAACATGGCAAACAATATCACAAAGCCAGTATAAACACACTTCAGCAAGTGTATTGGAGTGGTCTTCGTAATCCAAGTGACGGTGCTTGGACGACAAAAACACGGGATCATTGGCCAGTTGGGCAGTGGTCGGTCTACACCCATATGTGTAGTGGGAACTTATGTTCACGCGAGCACTGCCATTTGAGGTGGTGATCGTTCACAAATATTGCGATTGCGTTTCAAAATATTGGCGGCCGCAACCCCTACTTCCGCATTTTTTTCAGCATCGTAATTGCGCAATTTCCGCACGAACTTACCACATTTCACAAGTTATTGCGATTGCAGGGCTTTAAAAAAAAAAAAAAAAAAAAATTTTTTTTTGGGCGGTCCGCAATTCGCAATTCGCAATTTTTCAGGCTCTTGTAAATTGCGCCATTCCCGCAACCGAATTACATTCCGCAAGTTGCGGCATTGCGGAATTGCGGACTAACAATGCGATTGCCCACTCTCTTCTCTCTCTCTCTCTCTCTCTCTCTCTTCCCTCTCCTCTCTCTCTCTCTCTCTCTCTCTCTCTCTCTCTCTCTCTCTCCTCTCTCTCTCTCTTATATACTATATATAATATATATATATATATATATATTATACACTACCATACATAATTGTGGTGATCTGTCAGGGTTGTCCCTGCTACTAGTAATATGTAAACCAGTACAACCGCCGCAGGGTTGAAACGTTGGGCGACTAAAAAAGACTACCCACTGCGTTCTACCAGTGAGGAGGGTGTGCTGGGCATACCCAGATGGACTCTAAACATAAGACCATCTTTCAAAGCCAGGAACCACACTATTGCGTCAATGGCCATCCGGCCCCAGTATGGGTAAATAGTGGGCAACCTGGGGTTAATCCGTATACATGGGTTTCTGCGTCCCTGAGCCACAGTGAGCAAGTAAGGTCAATCCCTGAAATTAGATTGGTTGGGAGGGGGTTGCACCCCCTCCGCTGT
>JACEEZ010023316.1:62500-65000 GCA_016584305.1 Chionoecetes opilio
TGAGTGAATGGTGGAGGGTTTATGGGTAATGGGTGAGTGAATGGGGGATGGGTGAGGGAATAGGTGGGGGGTGATGGGTAATGGGTGATTTAATGGGTGGGGTGGTGATGGGTAATGGGTGGGGGGGTGATGGGTAATGGGTGAGTGAATGGGTGGGGGGTGGATGGGTTAAAGGGGGGGGTTAATGGGTTGGCGGTAATACATACATTTCTACATCCATGCTTTCCCGGAAAGTTAGAAGGGGCTATCCCGGAGATCTGACCCGGAGGGGGGCCGGAGGCCCCCCAAAACACAGATGGTGGGCCGAAGGCTCACCAATAGCCCTCCGCAGGAGCTAGCCAAAAGTCCGCCCGGAGGGCGGATTTGCGGCTAGTAAATATATAATAAAATAATTATATATATATATATAATATATATATATATATATATATATATATTATATATATATATATAATATAAATAAAATATATATAATATATATATTATTATATATTTATATTAATATATATATATATTTTATATATCTATATATATATATTATATATAATATATATATATATATATATATTAATTATAATTATTATCATATATTATTATTTTAATATATTATTATTATATATATATATATATATATATATATATAAATATATATATATCAATATAAAATATACTTATATATATATATATATATAATCTATTATTACATATATATTATATATATATATATTATATATAATATAATATATATATATAATATGTACTATACTATATTATTTATATATTATATATTATCTATCATATATATACTATATATATATTATATCTATATATATATAATATATATATATCTATGTCATATACATATATATTATATATACTATCATATCTTTATATATTACTATATATAACTATATATATATATTATATATCATATATATATATATATATATATATATATCTCATACTATATATTTATATTATTATGTATTATATATATATATATATACATATATATCATATTCTATATATATATACTATATATATATATATCATATATATAATATATCATATACTATAATATATATATATATATATCATATATATATATTATATATATATATATATAGATAATATATATATATAGTATATATATTATATATATATTATATATATATATATATACTATATATATATATATATATCTATATATTTATATATTATATATATTATATATATTATATATCATATATATACATATATTTATATATAATTATATATATATTACATATTATGTATATTATTATATATATATATATATATATACTATATATATTATATATACATATGTACATATATACTATATATATAATACTATATATAGATAATATAATTATATAGTCATATCTATATATATAATATATATATATATATATATATATATATCTATATATATATATATATATATATATATACATATACATTTATATATATACATATACTTATATATATACTATATATATATTACTATATATATTATATATATTCTATATATATATTATATATATATATATATATATATATATAATATATATATATATATATATATGAAGATATAACCAGCGCGGGTAGAAACATCTTGATTGTTTATTTTGGAACGTTTCGGCTATACATAAGCCATCATCAGCCTAAAATCGATACAAAATTTTGTTCAAAATGAAAATATACAAATTAAAAAATTATTTGCGCATTTAAAATGCCTAACCTAAAATAAAATAAAATAAGAATTAAAATTATAAAACAGTAATAAAAATACTACACCTACCAATAAACATCGCAGTGGAGTGTGGATTCCCACATGGTCTAAAAAGCACACGAGCGGGGTTGAGGTGCCCTGTGCGCAGAGGGACGGTTTGTGGTGGTGGGTGAGGAGGCTCTCACATATCCATCGGGTGGAGTCGTGGGAGCTTGTGTGTAAAATATTAAAGTCTTGGTTTGTTATTGGGTGCCTGAGGCTTCGGAATGATCCCGAATGGCTGAAAATGGTGGTTTGGACACGGGTTTTGCCAGTCCTGTGAGACAGTCCCCGATGCTCCGCGATCCTAGTGGTGAGGTGGCGTTTTGGTCTGCCCAATATAAGCAGCGTTACAGCTACTGCACTTAAATTGGTACACCGCTGTTAGCTGTAACGCTGCTTATATTGGGCAGACCAAACGCCACCTCACCACTAGGATCGCGGAGCATCGGGGACTGTCTCACGCAGGACTAAAACCCTCTTGGGGAGAGACAAGGATAGGTATGTCAGGAGTCACGCTGAGGATGTCGAGGGCCATTTGAACGCTAATGACCTCCGACCCGCCTGTCGAGCCATGAAGAAACTCCGCTCCAAGTCTCCATCTCGGTCGAGTGCTATCCGAGCAGCAGATGGGCGCCTCGTGACGGACATGGACTAGTTGGGCTGAATATTTTGGGCAGTAGTTCGAGGTAGACTCTCCAATTGAGC
>JACEEZ010023316.1:70000-78384 GCA_016584305.1 Chionoecetes opilio
AAAAAACCCCAATCTTTTGGACTAAAGTTTTTTGAAATTTTAAGGGAGAGTCTTTAGAACTAAAGTTGATAAATCAGAAAATTTTTTTTTTTTGGTAGTAAGAAAATTGGGGCATTATGTAAATTATCAGTGATTATTTCAATATTTCCTTTTAATGGAATATTTTAAAATAGGTTTGGATATCAAAACTAGCCTTCCCGCGTTGTTTATTTAAATTTTTTTTTAATTCTGTGCAAATTCAAAAAGGTTCTAATTTGTGGCGCATTACTAGTTAGGGGTCAATTATGGGGGAAAGTATTTACTGGTTTTATAGTTAAAGGTCCCTATGTCTAAGAATAGACGAAAGGGGTTACCATTTTATGAGTTTTGTACCCAAGGTAGCCAGGAAGGCCACTAGGAAATATTTAATGGAAAACCTTTAGTAAAAATTTTTAATTTTAAAGTAATGTTCTAAAGGACGGATAATCTTTTCCTCCATTTTAGTGATGAAAAAAAAAGTTTGTCACGGGCTTTAAATTTTGTTTTATCACCCAAGGGTGGATTCGCTTTGTTAAAATCTCAGTTTTCTAAAAATTTCTGTACCCCGTCCCTTTTTCGGGGGCTAGTGATTAGGATAGTACATCAATTTTTAAAGGGCATTTAGGGTCAAAATGAAAATTTTTTGGGTTTTGGGAACGAAGTTTGAATTTTTAAATTCGCGATATGATGAAGAGCAAAAAGTAGAGAGCTTTGAACTAAATTTTCCCCCTCCCCTAAAAATTTTTTTTTGCTTTATATAAAGGTATTAAATTTCTCAAAGTAAAGTAATGGTTGACATAGTTTTTATTAAATTTTATAAGGGAAAAAGGGAATCCCCAGTGAAAGTAAATTTTTTCAGCAGAGTTAACGAACGATTTAAAAGATTAATTACACTTTATCCTTATTGTCAAGTGTTCCCAAAGGGAAGCCCAGTGGCACGTTTTTTTTCCTATACAAGCTGTAGCGTTTGAAATTTGTCATTACTTTCGTACTAATCTATTAAAAAGACAATTAAAATCAAACCATGACAAGGGGTTTTTTTAGACAGATTTAGTTTTATTAAAGTCCTCTGTGTGTTTTTGTAGCCCGTTTTTCTTTTTAATTCTAAGTTTAGTAATTGAATTTAAATTTCTTTTATTGATGTATTTTTTAATTTTGGGGGTTTTTATAGTTTTAAATTGGGAAGTTTAAGGATTATTCCATAAGGTTTCAGTTTGCAAAAAAATTCAAATTTGTTAAACTTTTTTACTTTGTAATCAGTCTTCTTAGTTTACGGTATTGGATAGAGAAGCATTCCATACCACGTTTTAGGACATCAAAAGAGGGGGCTTTTTTGGGGGAAACAATTTTTGAGGTAAAAAAAAAAAATACCAGGATATCATGCTAAAAATGGCGTTTTTTGTCCTAAAAAACTGGGATATATATTTTATAATATATATATATAATATAATATATATTATATATTAATATTAAAAATAAAATATATAGGGTTTTTTAAATATATATTTATAATTTTTAAAATATATAATATATAATATATAATATATATTATATAAATATATATATATATATATATAATATTATTATATATAATATTAAATTTTATATAAATTATATATATATATATATATATATATATATATATATATATATATATATATATAAATTATATATAAAAATATAATATATTTTTTTTTATTATATAATTTTTAAAAATATAATTATATTATATATTATTTTATAATATATATATATATATATATTATATATATATTAATTATAATATAATAAATAATATATATATTAAAATAATATATATATAATATATATATATATATAATATATATAAATAATATTTTAATATATAATATATATATAATTAAAATATATATATATATATATTAATAATATATTTAAATATATATATATATATATATATAATATATTTTATTTATATGATATATATATATATATTATTATATATATATATTAAAATAAAAAATAATATAAACGCAAGGGTGTGTCTGTGCGTTTCTGTTGTCTGTCGCGATGGGGCCCCCCCCTTGGCGGAATCCATCTATGTCCAGTTCTGGGAAACCAGCTCGACCAGGGGAAGGTTTTAAGCCGACTTATGAGATGATCCGATAACTTCTTTTTTTCTTATTTTTAGCAGCCTATTAGCGAGAATTGTGAAAAAAAATGTGGGTTGTGAGAGTTGAGGAAACCTTGATGTAGGGTGATGGGTAATGGGTGAGTGAATGGGTGGGGTGATGGGTAATGGGTGTGGGGTGATGGGTGAGTGAATGGGTCGGAGGTGATGGGTTGGGGGTGATGGGTGATGGGTGAGGGAATAGGTGGGGGGTGATGGGTAATGGGTGAGTGAATGGGTGTGTGATGATGGGTAATGGGTGAGTGAATGGGTGGGGGGTGATGGGTAATGGGTGAGTGAATGGGTGGGGGGAATACATACATTTCTACATCCATGATTTCAGGAAAGTTAGAAGGGGCTATCTGGAGAGTCGGCCCACCAAACACAGGTGGTGGGCCGAAGGCCCACCAATAGCCCTAATGGGTGAGTGAATGGGTGGGGGGTGATGGGTAATGGGTGAGTGAATGGGTTGGGGGTGATGTGAATGGGTTGGCGCTAATACATACATTTCTACATCCATGATTTCAGGAAAGCTAGAAGGGGCTATCTGGAGAGTCTGTGTTTGGTGGGCCAAAGGCCCACCAAACACAGGTGGTGGGCCGAAGGCCCACCAATAGCCCTCCGCAAGAGCTAGCCAAAAAGGCCGCCCATAGGGCGGCTTTGCGGCTAGTAATGATATAAGCGAAAGTGTGTGTGTTGTGTGTTCTGTCTGTCTGTCTGTCTGTCTGTCTGTCTGTCTGTCTGCCTGTCCGCGATAGGTGCTGCCCCCTGTGGCGGAATCCCATCATATGTCACAGTTTTGGAATCAGGTTGACCAGGGGAAGGTTTTAAGCCCAGTTATAGGATGATCCGATAACTTTTTTTTAATTTTTTTTAGCAGCCTATTAGCGAGAACTGAAGAAAAAAAAGTGGGTTGCGAGAATGGACCCTACCCATAACTACGTCACGGTTTGTTTACATCGGTGCATTGTGGGGATAAGGCGGGGTCACCGCGGGTGGACCTACGAAGGGAAAACTACGGCGATGGAAGAATTTCGAGTAATTTTGCGCGAAATTGATATTCCAGGTGCTATATTACAGTGCTCTGTTCTCGCTGACAACACTATAGAGAAGACCTGAGGTAATGGCTGATGTGCAGAGGCTTTTAAACCAAGAAAACAGAGTCATAACAGAGCCTCGTCAAAAGGTAAGCAACTGGTAGGTACGTAATGTGTCCTTATCACTTGCTTACTTCTTAATGAGACTCTGCTTTGACTGTTTTCCTGGTTTAGAAGACTTTGCACATCAACCATCACCTCAGGTCTTCTCTATGTTGTCAGCGAGCACGGAAATATAGCACCTGGAATATCAATTTCGCCCAAAACAACTTGAAATTTTTTCATCGTCGTAGTTATAGTCTTCTCTTTGTAGGTTGTACATATTCATGGTTATGATAGTATTAAAATACCTTATTAATTGAGTTCCTTTCGTTGTCTTTCCTCATAATAAGTAGTGGTACATCATGGTTTAAGTGTTACTTGACGAGCCAATGAATACTCTTGAGTCTATACCAACATCACCAACCTTTGCTTTGATTTATCTTATTACTCCATCCATAAACAAGTTGCATAACCACCGTGACATTACCCATCCTTGCCTCATGGTATACCTGGTACTGTCGTCTACCGATATTTTTCTCCCTACACAATCGGAAAACTCGCCGACGGTAATGGCTAGGTTAGATTTTGTTTTGATTTATCTCATTACTCCATCCACAAACAAGTTGCATAACCACGGTGACATTACCCATCCTTGCCTCATGGTACCTGGTACTCTCGTCTACCCAAATGCTCGTCCCTACATAAATCGGGAAAACTCGCCGACGGTATTAGTTTAGGTTAGGGGTAATAATGGACGAGAGTTGCGCGGTCGTTTTCAGAGACACAGACTGTTTTTTCTTGGCCTACAATAGGTGCTTGTTTTAATGTAGATAGTTTTTTTAATGGGTTTGCGCAAAAAAAAAACTATCTCCATTAAAACAAGCACCTATTGTAGGCCAAGAAAAAATAGTCTGTGTCTCTGAAAACGTCCGCGCAACTCTCGTCCATTATTACCCTAACCTACCATTACCGTCGCGAGTTTTCCCCGATTTATGTAGGGACGAGCATTTGGGTAGACGAGAGTACCAGGTACCATGAGGCAAGGATGTGGTAAATGTCACCGTGGTTATGCAACTTGTTTATGGATGGAGTAATGAGATAAATCAAAGCAAAATCTAACCTAGCCATTACCGTTAGCGAGTTTTCCCGATATGTGTAGGGAGAAAAATATCGGTAGACGACAGTACTAGGTATATCATGAGGCAAGGATGGATAATGTCACAGTGGTTATGCAGCTTGTTTATGGATGGAGCAATAAGATAAATCAAAGCAAAGGTTGGTGATGTTGGTACAGACTCAAGAGTATTCATTGGCTCGTCAAGTAACACTTAAACCATGATGTACCACTACTTATTATGAGGAAAGACAACGAAAGGAACTCAATTAATAAGGTATTTTAATACTATCATAACCATGAATATGTACAACCTACAAAGAGAAGACTATAACTACGACGATGAAAAAATTTCAAGTTGTTTTGGGCGAAATTGATATTCCAGGTGCTATATTTCCGTGCTCGCTGACAACATAGAGAAGACCTGAGGTGATGGTTGATGTGCAAAGTCTTCTAAACCAGGAAAACAGTCACAGCAGAGTCTCATTAAGAAGTAAGCAAGTGGTAGGGACACATTACGTACCTACCAGTTGCTTACCTTTTGACGAGGCTCTGTTATGACTCTGTTTTCTTGGTTTAAAAGCCTCTGCACATCAGCCATTACCTCAGGTCTTCTCTATAGTGTTGTCAGCGAGAACAGAGCACTATAATATAGCACCTGGAATATCAATTTCGCGCAAAATAACTCGAAATTCTTCCATCGCCGTAGTTTTCCCTTCGTAGGTCCACCCCGGCGACTTCGCCTTATCCCACAATGCACCGATGTAACAAATCGTGAAGTAGTTATGTCTGGGGCCCATTGAGGAAACCTTGATGTAGGGTGATGGGTAATAGGTGAGTGAATGGGTGGGGTGATGGGTAATGGGTGTGGGGTGATGGGTGAGTGAATGGGTGGGAGGTGATGGGTGATGGGTGAGGGAATAGGTGGGGGGTGATGGGTAATGGGTGAGTGAATGGGTGTGTGGTGATGGGTAATGGGTGAGTGAATGGGTGGCGGGTGATAGGTAATGGATGAGTGAATGGGTGGCGGGTGATGGGTAATGGGTGAGTGAATGGGTGGGGGGAATACATACATTTCAGGGAAGTTAGAAGAGGCTATCTGGAGAGTCTGTGTTTGGTGGGCCGAGGTGGTGGGTAACGGGTCTATCTGGAAAGTCTGTGTTTTGTGGACCGAAGGCCCACCAAACACAGGGTGGTGGGCCGAAGGCCCACCAATAGCCCTCCGCAGGAGCTAGCCAAAAAGTCCGCCCGGAGGGCGGCTTTGCGGCTAGTATATATATATAACCTCATCTTCTTTTCCTCACCGAAACTCAGTTGGCTGTGAGCACTGACAGCAGACCTTTTTCTGTCTCCTCTTACTGTCTCTATTATAATTTTAAATCCAAAGCTGGCTGTTGCGTATATGTGCGCAATGACATCACTTGCTTTCGTGCCCACGCCCTTGAATCTTCCGAATTTTTTACCATCTGGCTTCGACTTCAGTGTCACTCTCTTACTAAATTTATCTGTGCTGTATATCTCTCACCTAACTCCTCTGACTATATAAAATTCTTCGACTACTTAACATCAAAAGTGGAGCACATCTCATCTCATTTTCCTTTAGCT
Organism: Chionoecetes opilio; assembly: GCA_016584305.1. NCBI lineage: Eukaryota > Metazoa > Arthropoda > Malacostraca > Decapoda > Majidae > Chionoecetes > Chionoecetes opilio. The sequence continues at coordinate 76,026 of JACEEZ010023316.1, forward strand.
GAAATTTCCATTCTTGGGGAGTTCAATGCTCACCACCAGCTTTGGCTATCATCTTCTTTCACTGACCAACCTGGTGAACAAGCCTACAACTTTTCTATCCTCCAAGACGTAGAGCAGCTGGTGCAGCACCCTACCCGTATTCCTGACCGCCTTGGAGACACGCCCAACATTCTTGATCTTTTCCTAACTACTAACCCTTCTGCTTATGCTGTGAAACTATTCTCTCCGTTGGGTTCCTCCGATCACAATCTTATTTCTGTAACCTGTCCTATCGCTCCGGTACCGTCTCGGGACCCACCTAAGCGGAGGTGTTTCTGGCACTTCAACTCAGCTAAGTGGGAAGACCTAAGGCAGTACTACTCTGATTTTCCATGGAATGATTACTGCTTCCATGTCAAAGAGCCATCTCTTTGTGCAGAGCGCATAACTGAGGTCATAGTCTCTGGCATGGAGGCGTACATTCCACATACTTTCTCTAATCCTAAAGCCGGTCAACCTTGGTTTAACTCTGCTTGTTCTCATGCTGTCAGAGATAGAGAGGTGGCTCACAAACGGTACCGTAAGCATCCATCTCTCCATCTCCTGAAACTCATGCCCTTTATATTTCTGCCCGCAATCATGCCAAATCTTTACTTCAACTTACCAAAAACTCATTCATTCATAGAAAATGTCAAAATCTTTCTGAATCAAATTCCTCTCGTGACTTCTGGCATCTAGCTAATAACATCTCTAACAATTTTTCTTCTTCATCTTTCCCTCCTATGCTTCACCCAGATGGCTCCACAGCTGTCTCATCTACTTCTAAAGCTAAACTCTTCGCTCAAACATTTGCTAAAAATTCCACTCTGGCTGATGAAGGGCTTGTTCCTCCTTCTCCTCCACCCTCTGACTATATTATGCCTGTCATTAAGATCCTTCGTAATGATGTTTTCTTTGCCCTTTCTGGCCTAGATCCTCGGAAGGCTTACGGTCCTGACGGAGTCCCTCTTATTGTTCTCAAAAACTGTGCTTCTGTGCTTGCACCTTGCCTGGGCAAACTTTTCCGTCTTTGTCTATCTACTTCAACCTTTCCTTCTTGCTGGAAGTTTGCTCACATCCAACCTGTTCCTAAGAAGGGTGACCGTTCTAATCCTTCAAACTACCGTCCTATAGCTTTGACTTCCTGCTTTTCTCAAGTTTTTGAATCTATACTTAATAAGAAGATTATATATATATATATATATATATATATATATATAATATATATATATATATATATATATAATATATATATATATATATATATATATATATATATATATATATATATATATATACATATATATATATATATATATATATATATATATAAAATATATATATATATATATATATATATATATATATTATATATATATATATATATACATATATATATATATATATATATATAATATATAATATATATATATATATAGCAAGAAGGAAAGGTTGAAGTAGATAGACAAGACGGAAAGTTTGACCAGGCTTTCGCTGTTATTATATATATAATATTATATATATATATATATTAATATATTAAAATTAATAAAAAGCGAAAGTGTGTGTGTGTGGTGTGTGTGTGTGTGTGGTGTGTGTGTGTGTGTGTGGTATAGGTTCCGCCCCCCGTGACGGAATCCCATCATATACCACATTTTTGGAACCAGGTTGACCAGGGGAAGGTTTTAAGCCCACTTATGAGATGATCCGATCACTTATTTTGTGCTCTTTTTTTTTTAGCAGCCTATTAGCGAGAATTGTGAAAAAAAATTGTGGGTTGCGAGAATTGAGGAAACAAACCTTGATGTAGGGTGATGGGTAATGGGTGAGTGAATGGGTGGGGTGATGGGTAATGGGTATGGGGTGATGGGTGAGTGAATGGGTGGGGGGTGATGGGCTGGGGGTGATGGGTGATGGGTGGGGGAATAGGTGGGGGTGATGGGTAATGGGTGTGTGGTGATGGGTAATGGGTGTGTGGTGATGGGTAATGGGTGAGTGAATGGGTGGGGGTGATGGGTAATGGGTGAGTGAATGAGTGGGGGGAATACATACATTTCTACATCCATGATTTCAGGAAAGTTAGAAGGGGCTATCTGGAGAGTCTGTGTTTGGTGGGCCGAAGGCCCACCAATAGCCCTAATGGGTGAGTGAATGGGTGGGGGATGGGTAATGGGTGAGTGAATGGGTGGGGGGGGGAATGGGTGAGATGGTGGGTGTGTAAGGTTGCGTTAATACATACATTTCTACATCCATATTTCAGGAAAGCTAGAAGGGGCTATCTGGAGAGTCTGTGTTTGTGGCCGAAGGCCACAACAAGTGGTAGGCCATGCCCGCAGGACTA
>JACEEZ010023317.1:5000-12500 GCA_016584305.1 Chionoecetes opilio
GTTAATGCGTGGGTGAAGGTTATAGTTGGGTTATAGTTCTGCCCTTTCGTGGTTAGGGAAGGAAGGAAGGAGTGAAGGAGTGAAGGAGGAAGGAAGGAAGGAGTGAAGGAGGAAGGAGGAAGGAAGGAAGGAAGGAAGGAAGGAAGGAAGGAAGGAAGAAGGAAAGAATAATGAAGGAAGGAAGGAAGGAAAGAGTGAAGAAAGGAAGGAAGGATGAAGGAAGGAGTGAAAGATGAAGGAAGGAAGGAGTGAAGGATGAAGGAAGGAAGGAAGGAAGGAAGGAAGGAAGGAAGGAAGGATGAAGGAAGGAAGGATGGAAGGAAGGAAGGAAGGAGTGAAGGAAGGAAGGAAGAAAGGAGTGAAGGATGAAAGAAGTGAAGGAAGGAAGGAAGGAAGGAAGGAAGGAAGGAAGGATGAAGGAAGAAAGGAAGGAAGAAAGGGAGGGAAGGAAGGAAGGAAGGAGTGAAGGAAGGAAGGAAGTAAAGAGTGAAGGATGAAGGAAGTGAAGGAAGGAAGGAAGGATGAAGGAAGGAAGGAGGGGAAAAGATAGAAAGGGAATGTCCATGGATGGGTGAAAGAAGGAGTGATTTTTATTTGTTAATTTGGGTCACTTATTTCCGTTTTTGTAGTTGGCATCAAATTTGAGCATTACTATGAAAACCCCCACAAAAAATACAGTTGAAAAAAATCATATAGGAGCAGGAACCTGTCTTTTTTTTTCTATTTTAACGATATGTCAATATAAATTAAGATATTTTCCTCCTTCTCGGCTATAAGGTGTCTCTGTGGGTACTACCGCCGGCGTACCTGAGGGAGGGAGGCTGATTCTTACAAGAGCCATAACCCTTGCACCTTTCACACGACCACCGCCACCACCAGGCCAAAGCCGTCTGTATGTAAAAGCCTGCGCCTGGGAGAGCGAGATGGACGTGACGTCAGTAGCAGAGTCTGCTATGCGAGTCAGTAGGAGCCGAGCTTTCTGCGTGTGAGGATGTACGGGCGGTACGGCTCTCATTGCACCCACCTTTCACCCACTGTTAACTCTTCGCCATTTAATATTTTGCTCAAAAACATTTTACATGGAGAATATGAATAGAAGCGGAATTTAATTCGCTTTCCATTGATATATTTCGTTTACTGATAAATGAATTGGCAGCATGCATAAATTAGCGTTAGCTAAATACATAACATCATGAAATCGGGTAATTTCCTATCTAATATATGTTTATCAGTATAAAAGATATACTGTTATCTTTGGAAATGTTTGTTCTATAATATTATCAAATAAAAAACCGTAAAACACACTAAAGAAATGCCATTATGAGACTCAAGAAATATGCATGAACTTAAACTCTTCGCCATTTAATATTTTGCTCGAAAATATTTTACATGGAGAATATCAATAAAAGCTGAATTTAATTAGCTTTCCATTGATATATTTTGTTTTCTGATAAATGAATTAGAACCATACATACATTAGCGTTAACTAAATAAATAACATCATCAATCGGGAAAAATTACCCGATTTCATGATCCTTTTAGTTAGTTAACGCTAATTTATGTATGGTTCTAATTCATTTATCAGAAAACGAAATATAGCAATGGAAAGCTAATTAAATTCCGCTTCTATTGATATTCTCCATGTAAAATGTTTTTGAGCAAAATATTAAATGGCGAAGAGTTAAAGTTCATGCATATTTCTTGAGAGTCTCATAATGGCATTTCTTTAGTCTGTTTTACGGTTTTTTATTTGATAATATTATAGAATAAACATTTCCGAAGATAACAATATATCTTTTATACTGATAAACATATAATTAGGTAGGAAATTACCCGATTTCATGATGTTATGTATTTAGTTAACGCTAATTTATGCATGCTGCTAATTCATTTATCAGAAAACAAAATATAGCAATGGAAAGCTAACTAAATTCCGCTTCTATTGATGTTCTCCATGTAAAATGTTTTCGAGAAAAATATTAAATGGTGAAGAGTTTAAGTTCATGCATATTTCTTGAGAGTCTCATAATGGCATTTCTTTAGTGTGTTTTACGGGTTTTTATTTGATAATATTATAGAACAAACATTTCCGAAGATAACAATATATCTTTTATACTGATAAACATATAATTAGGTAGGTAAACTTGTCATCTCGGTGGCCTCGTACAGACTCAGTCCGTGACGTCATAAATCTCAGGCGCAGGCCTTTATAGATTGAGACGGCCTTGACCAGGCCAACCACAGCCTCAGGAATATCCTTTGGCGGCACCGGCGTGTGAAACCCCGCCCGCCACACCTCCCTTCCTCCTTGCCTCCTGTCTTTGTTTCTCATCGAGGGAGACATTATTCAAGCCTTTACCGCAGCTCGGGGGATGACTGGCCGCGTGCATGTCGGGGAACATCATAGGGTTTGACAGGCAGAGCATATGTGTGTGTGTGTATGTGTGTGTACGTGTGTGTGTGTGTGTGTGTGTGTGTGTGTGTGTGTGTGTGTGTGTGTGTGTGTGTGTGTGTGTGTGTGTGTGTGTGTGTGTGTGCGCGCTCTTTGATGACTATTGCGATTGACAACATTTAATGCCTTAACAAAGAGGAGCTGAAACATAGACCAACAAGAAACCGAGTGAATAAATTACACGCACACAAAAAAAGACAAAAGAAATCTAAATGGAAATCTTTGCTATACGAAATAGTTGCACTTCTCATAATGCTGCACAGATACGCCAGGTTCCCGCCACTTGAAGGGAGGAGACACACACTACAGCCTTCCTTGCTTTGCGGGGCCACACACACACACACACACACACATGCACACACACACATGCACGCAGACCGGAAAGACAGAGACAGGGCAGTGCAAGGCGTAAACTAGATCAAAGCAACGGTCACGATATCAGAACATAAGAAAATAAGGAAGCTACAAGAGGCTGGGAGACCTACACGAGGTAGTTCCTGTTACTTAACTCTACCTACATCAACCTTTCATCCCCATCCATGACACTGTGTAGCCTCCTTTTAAAACTCTCTAATGACTCCACACTAATTATATATGTTTACGTGACGACTGAGTCCATTCCAAACTAAGAAGGAAACACATCTATGCCATACTGGAATGCCACAATAAGACATAATTATGTAAGTAATGCCTAGTAAGTAAGTAGAGTAGGAGTAAGTTGTGCTTTAAGACTACACGGTAATAGCCAGGATAGTAGATAGAGGACTGTATATATTATCCTTGGGTAATACAGTAGTTATTAGAATCATAAGTATCATGGCGGGAGTAGCAACAGCATGGCGCTTGCCCTCCCCACAATAGATAGAGGACTGTATATATTATCCTTGGGTAATACAGTAGTTATTAGAGTCATAAGTATCATGGCGGGAGTAACAACAGCATGGCGCTTGCCCTCCCCACAATAGATAGAGGACTGTATATATTATCCTTGGGTAATACAGTAGTTATTAGATCCATAAGTATCATGGCGGGAGTAACAACAGCCTGGCGCTTGCCCTCCCCACAATAGATAGAGGACTGTATATATTATCCTTGGGTAATACAGTAGTTATTAGAGTCATACGTATCATGGCGGGAGTAACAACAGCATGGCGCTTGCCCTCCCCACAATCTAGGTTTGCGAAAGTTATTTGGCACAACTGGTAACGCGATAGAAGTCATTTACGCCTCTAATTATAAGCTGTATCGAGACATGATTTCATGATTCTATGATTCTTAAGGTATCGAGACATCGCAGGTTTTAAAGTCTGCAGCAAGCACACGTTTTTTATTCATGACACCTTACCGTACACATAACGATCGTGGTGTGTGTGTGTGTGTGTAACTATGCCCACACACACACATGGTTGGCTGATACAACCCTGAAACAAGCAGTTGAAATTATTAACGATCAGGTTCATAGTCAAGCACGGTTGGGGGACTGACGTATACATATCTATGCATATCTTCTAAGACGTATATATACTTTTCCGTCTTTGATATCCTTACACGTCTTTGCTTACCCCTTACGTATTTCCAAACATATCTCATAAAACTTCTAAATATGAAACTTAACTCTTGCACACCCCGAACTTTCCTTTTCTACTTAAAACCGTCTGTTGTTGAGCCATACAATTACGAAAATTAACTGAATATACCAAATTAGTTAGTGGACAAGGATACTAAACAGGTCATAGCTATAAAATATTGCTTATATTCATTAAAACCGTCTAATGGAAGTCAAATGACAATGTAAATTACGTTCTGGGCCTCAAGGGGTTCAGACGTGTGTATACTTTTCCGTCTGTGATATCCTTACACGTCTTGACCTATGCTCTCCGTATTTCCAAACATATCTCATAAAACTTCTAAATATGAAAGTTAAGATAGATCTATAACGATGATGAAGTCTATTAATGACACTCGTTTGCTGTGAACCAGGAGTCGGTGGTTCGCTCGGTGGTTCGTGCGGTGGTTTGGACGGCCGGCGACATGGAGTGCTGCTGTAATCGTTCTTGAGACGGCGTCGTGGCAACACCTCCCCGCTCCTCCCTTCATCTAGGGGTAAATATTATATGCCTTTATTTTCTCCAATCACAGATATGTCTATAGTCTTTTTTTTTTTACGAGGCGAAAGTTCCATTCTATCTTAAGATCTCATGCTTAAAATGATGCCTATGTTTACCTGATAATATGGTTAACTATGATGAAATACAACTGAAATTATGAAGAACTGTACTATGCCCTTCTCCTGGCATCAAATATCAGTCAGTAAGCAGCAAGGGTTTCTCGCCTCGTTAAAAAAAAAGACTAGGGTTCTGTAGGACGTAGATTTTCTGGGGATATGTGTTTCAGGGCAGTGTTTCAGGACAGTGTTTCAGGACAGTGTTTCAGGGCATAGTGTTTCAGGGCATAGTGTTTCAGGGCATAGTGTTTCAGGACAGTGTTTCAGGACTGTTTCAGGACAGTGTTTCAGGGCAGTGTTTCAGGGCAGTGTTTCAGGACAAAACAGTGTTTCAGGGCAGTGTTTCAGGGCAGTGTTTCAGGACAAAACAGTGTTTCAGGGCAGTGTTTCAGGGCAGTGTTTCAGGGCAGTGTTTCAGGGCAGTGTTTCAGGGCAGTGTTTCAGGACAGTGTTTCAGGACAGTGTTTCAGGGCAGTGTTTCAGGGCAGTGTTTCAGGGCAGTGTTTCAGGGCAGTGTTTCAGGGCAGTGTTTCAGGGCAGTGTTTCAGGGCAGTGTTTCAGGACAGTGTTTCAGAACAGTGTTTCAGACAGTCAGACAGTGTTTCAGGACAGTGTTTCAGGACAGTGTTTCAGGACAGTGTTTCAGGGCTGTGCAGAGTGTTTCAGGACAGTGTTTCAGGGCAGTGTTTCAGGGCAGTGTTTCAGGGCAGTGTTTCAGGGCAGTGTTTCAGGGCAGTGTTTCAGGACAGTGTGTTTCAGGACAGTGTGTTTCAGGGCAGTGTGTTTCAGGGCAGTGTGTTTCAGGGCAGTGTGTTTCAGGGCAGTGTGTTTCAGGGCAGTGTGTTTCAGGGCAGTGTGTTTCAGGGCAGTGTGTTTCAGGGCAGTGTGTTTCAGGGCAGTGTGTTTCAGGGCAGAGTGTTTCAGGGCAGTGTGTTCAGGCAGTGGTTTCAGGGCAGTGTTTCAGGCAGTGTGTTTCAGGGCAGGTGTTCAGGCAGGTGTTTCAGGGCAGTGTGTTTCAGGAAGCAGTGTGTTAGGGCATTTTCAGGGCAGTGGTGTTTCAGGGCAGTGTTTTCAGGGCAAGCGTGTGTTTCAGGGCAGTGTTTCAGGCAGAGGCAGTGTGTTTACAGAGCAGTGTGTTTCAGGGCAGTGTAGTTTCAGGGCAGTGTTGTTTCAGGCAAGCGTTTCAGGGCAGTGTAGGTTTCAGGGCAGTGTAGCGTTTTCAGGGCAGTGGTAGCGTTTCAGGGCAGTGTAGTGTTTCAGGGCAGGTAGGGTTTCAGGGCAGTGTCAAGTGTTTCAGGGCAGGCAGAGTGTTTCAGGGCAGTGTTTCAGGGCAGGTGTTTCAGGGCAGTGTTTCAGAGCAGTGTGTTTCAGGGCAGAGCAGTGTGTTTCAGGGCAGAGCAGAGTGTTTCAGGGCAGTGTTTCAGGGCAGAGCAGAGTGTTTCAGGGCAGTGTTTACAGGCGGCAGAAGCAGAGTGTTTCAGGGTCCAGTGATTTCAGGGCAGCAGCAGAGTGCGTGTTCAGGGCGCATGTTTCAGGGCAGGTAGCAAGCAGTTCTTACAGAGGCAGTGTTTCAGGGCAGAGCAGAGTGTTTCAGAGGCAGTGTTTCAGGGCAGAGCAGAGTGTTTCAGGGCAGTGTTTCAGGGCAGAGCAGAGGTTTCAGAGCAGTGTTTTTCAGGGCAGAGAGGTTTCAAGGAGCAGTGTTTCAGGCAGAGAGTGTTTCAGGCAGTTTAGTGTTTCAGGCAGAGCAGTGTTCAGGCAGTGTTTCAGGGCAGAGTCAGAGTGTTTCAGAGCAGTGTTCAGGCAGTGTTTCAGGGCAGTGTTTCAGGGCAGGTAGTGTTTCAGGCAGCAGTGTTTCAGAGCAGTGTTTCAGGGCAGTGTTTCAGGGCAGTAGCAGTTTCGCAGTGTTTCGCAGTGTTACGAGCAGTGTTTCAGGCATGTCAGAGCAGTGTTTCAGGCAGTGTTTCAGAGCAGTGTTTCAGAGCAGTGTTTCAGGCAGAGCAGATGTTACAGAGCAGTGTTTCAGGGCAGTGTTTCAGAGCAGTGTTTCAGAGGCAGTGTTTCAGGCAGAGCAGGTTTCAGAGCAGTGTTCAGAGCAGTGTTACAGAGCAGTGTTTCAGGGCAGTGTTCAGGGCAAGAGAGTGTTTCAGGCAGTGTTTCAGGGCAGTGTTTCAGAGCAGTGTTTCAGGCAGTGTTTCAGCAGAGCAGAGTGTTACAGAGCAGTGTTACAGTAGGTCAGAGCAGTGTTTACAGAGCAGTGTGTTCAGAGCAGTGTTTCAGGGCAGTGTAGTAATGTTTCAGAGCAGTGTTTCAGGGCAGTGTAGTTTTCAGGGCAGAGCAGAGTGTTACAGAGCAGTGTTACAGAGCAGTGTTACAGAGCAGTGTTACAGAGCAGTGTTACAGAGCAGTGTTTCAGAGCAGTGTTACAGAGCAGTGTTTCAGGGCAGTGTTTCAGAGCAGTGTTTCAGAGCAGTGTTTCAGGGCAGTGTTTCAGGGCAGAGCAGAGTGTTACAGAGCAGTGTTACAGAGCAGTGTTACAGAGCAGTGTTACAGAGCAGTGTTCAGAGCAGTGTTACAGAGCAGTGTTACAGAGCAGTGTTTCAGAGCAGTGTTTCAGGGCAGTGTAGTATTTCAGGGCAGTGTTTCAGGGCAGTGTAGTGTTTCAGGGCAGAGCAGAGTGTTTCAGGCAAGTGGGCATGTTTCAGGGCAGAGCAGAGTGTTTCAGGGCAGTGTTTCGGCAGAGCAGAGTGTCAGGCAGTGTTTCAGGGCAAAGGTGTCAGAGTGTTTCAGGGCAGTGCAGAGTTTTCAGGGCAGTGCAGAGTGTTTT
>JACEEZ010023317.1:17500-29753 GCA_016584305.1 Chionoecetes opilio
TTCAGCAGAGTTAACCTTGAGTATTCCGGGACGAGCGGCAGTCGAGGCCGCACCAGCGATCAGGGAGGGTGTGTGTGCAGGGCAGCTGGGAGGAGGAAGCAGGGTGTGTGTGCAGGGCAGCTGGGAGGAGGAAGCAGGGTGTGTGTGTGTGTGTGTGCTTGGCAGCTGGGAGGAGGAAGCAGGGTGTGTGTGTGTGTGCAGGGCAGCTGGGAGGAGGCAGGGGATGATTATTGGCCAAACAACACTTTATTTTGTTGTTTTTCTTCATATTTCTGCAGCGTCAGGTAGTAGAGAGAGAAAGGGAGGGAGTGGAAGAGTGAGTGAAAGGAATTATTTGGGCCGTGGCGGATTACGGGGTCCTGAAATCACATTGGCCACCCTAGATCTGAGTCAGGGGTGTAATGAAAATTCAACCCATTTTTTTTAATGGCTATACCCTGGCCACCCCACACTGTCCAGCCTTGGTCAGCCCTGTCACCATGTCCTGGCGGCGCCAATGTGAGGGAGGGAGGGAGAGCTTACATGTGATTTGAGGTTGTTTAGTCCACCCTGCAAAGTAATGGCTGTTGCCTCGTTATCTTTCTGCCTTATATAACGTCAGATTGGCTACAGCCCGTGGCGTAGCTACTGCCCCCCCCCCAGGTGCCCCCCCCCCCATGGTCCCATAGCTGCAGTAATCTGCTGGGACCTGTGACTGACGCTATGCCCTTATACCCATCTATGTGGCATCAGAATGCCTCTTGAGCTCCGCTTGCCATAGTGCCCCCCCATACACAGCTGTGCCCCCCAGGTGCCCCCCCATTGATGCCTAGCTACGCCACTGATCCTAGCATGTCATTCTGACTGAAATGGAATGTGAAATGAATGAGGCGGTTGAGAATGGATGGTGTTCATGTCAAGAAACTACTTGAGATTGTGGTCGTGAAACCATCCATGCAGAGAATAGGGCTTCTTAGGGCTTTGTCTTAGAATAGGGGCTGCAAGTTGTAGGGGAAAGTAGTATATTTATTACGTTTTATTTATAGGTCATGTTTGATGCGACTCTTATTGATCTCTTCCTTACAGGGAATGCTGGTGTGAAGGCCAACCTCGTGTTTCCGAGTCCCTGCACAACAAAGCTGATGGCAAGAACCTGCTACTACAACTCTTCTTGCCTCGAGTCTTAAGAACATAAGAACATATGCAAGCTACAAGAGGCCGCGAGACTTACACGTGGTAGTTCCTGTCTTGGAAATGTTGCAATGAGAGGAGGAGGTGTAAGTGTGAGTTTTCCTGTTATCAGTCATTATATATATATAGGTAGCGGGGAAAACACAAGGGTTGGTAAGGTTTGATGCAGAATATAGTAACTTTTGACACAGTTGAAATACAAAGCCAATCTTGAAAGTGTGAGGTAGTTAGTGCAGTCATTAGGGAGCTTTCAAAGGAGGCTGGATAAATTCATGGATGGGGATGAAAGGTGGATGTAGGTAGTGTTAAGTAACAGGAACTACCACGTGTAGGTCTCCCAGCCTCTTGTAGCTTCCTTATGTTCTTATTACTACTACTACTACTACCACCACGTGTAGGTCTCACGGCCTCTCGTAGCTTCCTTATTTTCTTAAGGTAATATAAATTCAGAATTTGCTCACTGCTGTTATCAGTCTTTATTTTTTTTTCAGTCGTTTTAGATCAGAATTTCTCAGAGGTATATTCTTGACTGAGGATACACTTTCATCTTTGACATAAAAATAGTATAATTGACTATACTGTATATATGACATAATCTGCGTGGTTGTGTTTGGTAGAATGAAGTCAGGTTGTGCTTTGTGTTGCAGGCTGCCATGGGGGACAGGAGGACTGGCCAAGCCCCACACTGGACGCGAGGCTCACTCTGACCTGTGACTTGAGAGTATCTACGCCACACAAGGTCAAGGTTGTGTTTGTGAAGTGATGCAGGAATCCTGGTCCTATATAATGCATCAGGGAACTTGGAGGAAATATTATAGCTACTATTTCCACACTTGTAGTAGTTTCACAAAACCTCAACAGTGTTCCAAAGTCATTGACTGGCCTTTTTTTTACTTAAGGAATTAAATTTTCATCAGTGAAGTTTAACAGATAATAAAAAAATAAAAAAGCCACTTTTCTGTTTTTATTTCAGTTTAGATAAGTAGTTTAGTTTTCAACAGTGAGGCTAAAGGTTTATAGAGAAAGCAATCATTATATAAGTAGTCATTTTTATTATTCACCACTCATGATACAGTCATGACAGCAGCAGCCAGCCTTGCAAAGATTTTATACCTGATTAACTCCAGGAATAAAGTAGGCTGGTAACTACACGGCTGCCTCTATTCCTGATCTAGCCATGGTACCTTTGCTAGGTACAGACTGCTGATAGGTAGCAGTGATTGCATAGCTGCTACATACTTCTAAGCAAAAGTTTAAAGCAGAAATATATAAATTTACAAAGGATTGAAGTAATAGTTGGACAGTTGATGGCTAAGTATTTTATCTAGTCTGTTCTTAACCCCTTCACGCCCAGATATTTCCTTTGCTATAAAATATTGTGTTGTCGAGCCATAAAATCACAAAAACAAGCTGAATATACCAAATTAGTTAGTGGAAAGGATACTAAACAGGTCATATCTATAAAATATTTCTTATATTCACAAAAAATTGTCTTATGTCCCCCAAATTAATGGAAAATTTTTAGTTGGGGGGCCTTGGGTCGTCAATTTTATAAAATGTTTCTTTTTTTTTCAATTAAAAAAAAAAATCTTGCTTAGGGGGTGAAAATTTGAAGAATTTTTTTCCCGTTTAAGACCTTGCTTGTCCGAAAATTTTTCTAAATATTTTTTTTTTACTTCCCCTCTATTTTTGCTTTGGGGGGGTCCAAACAACCTTTTGGGGACGTTCAAGAATTAAAAATGTTTCTATAATTTTTTTAAAAAACTTCTTTCCCTTTTTTATTGGGTTTTCCCTTAAATTTAAAAGTTTCCAACTTAATTTTTTGCTTATTCCCAAAAAACACTTTTTTTTTTTTTTGAATTAATTCACACCTCTTGTTGCCAATAATCCTTTTTTTAAAGTACCTTCATCAAAACTTTTTTTTATTTTTACATTGCCCTTTTTTCCACAAACTGGGCATTAAGGGGTCAGATTCCCAAAAATCTTAAAAAAACTGTTTAATTCAGGTGGGCTTTACTTCTGGGCCAAGGGGGAATTTTAAAACCTCCCCCTTGGATTTTTTAAACGTCGGGCCCAGGGAGTTTTTTAACGCGGGAGGGGGGGTGCTTTAACGCTCCCCAGGGGTGTTTTTTAACGTCTGGCCAGGGGGGGGGGGGGGGGGGGGTTTTTTTTGGGGGGTGGGGGGGGGGGAATAGCTTTTAACGTCTCCCCGGGTGGAGTTTTTAAAAGTCGGGCCGGGAAATGCTTTTAAACTCGGGCCGGTGGATGTTTTTAAAGTCTGGCCAGGTGGTGTTTTTAAGTCTGCAGGGGGATGTTTTTTAACGTTGGCCAGGTGGGGTTTTTAACGTCTCCTTTTGATCTTTTCGTCGGGCCAGGGGGATCTTTAAGTCTGGCCGGTGGATGTTTTTAAACGTTGGCCAGGGGGACTTTTATTCATTGTCACGTCCCTTTCTCTTAGAAACCGTCTTTAACTCCTTCACGCCCAAAGGCTTCCTTTGGGCTAAAACTTTTATCTTTTGTGAGCCATAACTTAAAAAGTGACCAATATACCACATTAACTAGTGGACAAGATACAAAAACGGTCTCCCTATAAATATTGTTGTATTCACTAAAAAATTACAAATGGAAATTTACTTTCTGGGCCTCGAGGGTTAAAAGCCATTAAAATATTTCCTTTATGTCGTGCGACTTTAAAAAAACTCTTATGGGGGATTTTGTCAATCTTTCTGAAAGTCGGGGTCAAATTCATCCACTGCTTTCCCGTTCTCGTGGCGCTGTAGAAATCTTTCAAAAAAAACAAAAAAACTAGTTAATTTTTCTTTTTCATTAAAAATTTTGTATTTATCTTCACGCTTTTTTTTTGTCTGGCAATTCCCTAAATACTCCCCTCCCTTTTGGCCCTTTGGGTCAAAAATTCCCCCCCTTTATTTATTGTAATCGTCATACTTAAGGGCTCCGGAGAAATAAAGAACATTTTGCTACATTTTTTTAGTTATAAAAATTAACCGCAAAATTAGGGGGTTTTGGGGGTCCTTAGAAAGTTTTAGCAAAATTTTTTAGGCCGGCTTTTTTTTATTTTGCAGGCCGGCCGGGCCCAAAAACCTAAGACGAGTTTTGAAGATTATTTCCAATGACATTTTCAACTTGTTTTACATTAAATTTTCAGAAAATTTGGTGCAGCTGATTTTTAAACCCATTGGTCAAATTCTTTCTATAAAATATTGGAGTAATAATTGCTAGTTTCCATTCGCAAGGAACGTTTACCGCAGTTTAGGGATTTGTTAAAGTATTGAAACAGGTTTACAAATCGTTTAATTGGTGAAAAGGCAGTGAATTTTTTTCAGTAACTTCAGTTAATCAATTGCTATAGTAGTTAGTATCCAAGAAATGCGCCATGGAATCATATCATTAATCTCAGCTGACATCCTCTAGATTCTAGACCATTATTATTTTACCCACCTGCCCGTACTAATACTCTTAATTCTGTTTTCCAGGCCTTGCTCCAGTTGGTGTCCGCAGGGGAAGAAAGTCGTTGGTGCCGTCAACGCTGCCGCAGTTGCCTCCAGTCCGCCCACTCGTCAGTCTCCTGAATACAAACTTTGATGAGTGCTCCCGGCGTGTCAGACTATTGGATTAACAGTGTGTGTGTAGCAGTTACCGAGCATCCAAGTGTATATAAGTCAAGGACTCCCAAACTTAAAATACATTATCTGCCAAAATGTTGATGACTTTATTTCTCCGGAGACTCTTAAGAGAAATATTTATAGTATGAGTATGATTTAGAGTACCAAATTGAAGTCCTCACACACATGAAGTAGTAGAGTGTAGCTTCTCTTCTGAAATGTAAGTTCCGACATGACCCAGTCGTGTCAATATGCCTTCCAAGCCTTGATCCACTGAGAATAAAGTAAGGTGCACAGTCTTGCCCTTCATGACGCAAATACTAGCTGGAAGGAAATTTGTAGAGAGATTAAATTAAGCAAGACAACCATCTTTTACTTCTTGCAGTGAGCCACATTTATATCTCCCACCACATACACGCATTCAGACATCCCCGCAATACTACACCTGCTTTATGTAGCGGAAAATCTTCAAGAATCCTCCTATATAACTGCTCGGGAACTCACAATGTTCACGGTAATGTTTCAATCAGGATTTTACAAGTGCGTTGCTGGATAGCCGTGAACCTTCAACTCAGGTCACCAAGAAAGAAGCGTCTCCTAATGAAGACCAAAAGAGGAGCCTGCCTGGGATACAAGCCTTGACCTCAGGGAATAAACACTAACAAGGCATCCTGTGAGGTCTCGAGTGTGCTCTCCTCATGACCTTCATTAAGAGTCTTTCCGGCAATACTCTTGAACGATCCTGACTGAAACATTACCGTGAGCAGCTTGAGTTCCCGAGTAGTTACATGAGGATTCTTGAAGATTTACCACTACATCAGCTGATCAGTAGCAACTGTAGTATTGTGTAGACGCCCAGGAACACTTATAGTGTAGCGGTACAGCTGATCAGTAGCAACTGTAGTATTGTGTAGACGCCCAGGAACACTTATACGCCCAGGAACACTTATAGTGTAGCGGTACAGCTGATCAGTAGCAACTGTAGTATTGTGTAGACGCCCAGGAACACTTATAGTGTAGCGGTACAGAGCCTGGGGATAAAACTGGGCACGGTACAGGAGGAAAATATGGCAATTTTGCTTCGTCCTATCTCTACAAATTTCCTTCCATCTCAGCTGCCTCGAGTAGGACGAGAATTTGCACCTTTTACTGCAGTGGGTAAGTGCAAAATACTGGTTAACCTGTGCTGCGGGGAGAAAGGCGGAAAAATATCATGTGAATATTCAATTTTTTTTAACGAGGCGAAAATTCCATTCTATCTTAAGGTCTCATGCTTAAAATGGTGCCTGTGTTTATCTAATAATATGGTTAACTATGCTAAAATACAACTGAAATTATGAAGAAGCGTAGTATTTCCTTCTCCTGGCATCAAATATCAGGCAGTAAGCAGCACGAGGGCTGGATTTTTTGCCTCCTTAAAAATAACTTTTAGGTAAATTTAATTTATATAAAAAAATGACACGTTCAGCCTCAGCCCTCACTTGCCTCTGCCTTACTTCACACCAAAGACTACTCTATACTGGACTTGCTACTCGTGCCCCGCGCCAACCCACCCATGACCAGTGGAGACCAGTTTTGCGATTCCTGCCATTTTTTAACATCACCCCTTTTTCCCTTCCTAAGGTTTATCAGTATATATGATATACCGTTATCTTCGTAACTGTTTGTTCTATAATATTATCAAATAAAAAACAGTAAAATACACTAAAGAAATGCCATTATGAGAGTGAAGAAATATGCATGACCTCAATATATACTTAAACTCTTCGCCATTTAATATTTTGCGAGAAAACATTTTAGATGCTAGCGATAGAAAGAAGCGGATTTTCATTAGCTTTCCATTGATATATTTCGTTTTCTAATAAATGAATTACCACCATGCCTAAATTAGCGTTAACTAAAAAAATAACATCAATCGTATCGGCAAGTAAAAAAGTGTTCCATGAATACAGTAGACTATGGCATATCAGTATAAATGATACACTGTTATCTTCGTGAATTTTTGTTCTATAATATTATCAAATAAAAAACTCTAAAATACACTAAAGAAATTCCATTATGAGACTGAAGAAATATGCATGAACTTATTTATATACACTTAAACTCATCGCAATTTGATATTTTGCGTGAAGACTTTTTACATGCAACATATCAATAGAAGCGGAATTTAATTAGCTTTCCATTGCTATATTTCATTTTCTGATAAATAAATTAGAACCATGCATAAATTAGTGTTAACTAAATAAATAACATCATCCATCGGGTAATTATCCCGATAGATGATGTTATTTCTTTAGTTAACGCTAATTTATGCATGGTTATGATTCATTTATCAGAAAACGAAATATAGCAATGGAAAGCTAATGAAAATCTGCTTCTTTCTATCGCTAGCATCTAAAATGTTTTCTCGCAAAATATTAAATGGCGATGAGTTCAAGTGAATATTAAGTTCATGCATATTTCTTAACTCGCATAATGGCATTTCTTTATTGCATTTTACTGTTTTTTATTTGATAATATTATAGAACAAACATTTACGAAGATAAAGGTATATCATATATACTGATAAACCATAGGAAGGGAAAAGGGAGCGATGTTCGAAAATGGCAGGAATCGCAAAACTGGCCTCCACTGGAAATAGCCCAAAATGAGTAGCAAGTCCAGTATAGAGTAGTCTTTGTTCACACCTAAATAATTTAAATTTATTGCAATGACTTGGCAATGAAATAACAAAACCTCACAGGTATACAGTTTTGATGGTCTAAAAAAAAAGGAAATCTTCGGATTCTGATAAGTTTCCTGAATCAAGTCAATTTGTAACAAGTGAAAGCAAGGGATGGTTGTGTAATGAATACTTAAACAGATGTAGAAAATAAATAGTTACTAAGCTTAATAAAGAATAATGCAGGAGGTGGTAAGAGAAAGAAGGAGTGGATTGAGAGTAAGGAGAGAGAAAATGGAGCATTACATGAGAAACAGAGAAAGAGTATTTTTGGAGAGTGGGCATGGGGATATGGGTTTTGAGATGTGGGCTTTGACGAAGAAGTTGGATTACAGTAAACCCTCTCTAAATCAAAACCCGTATATTCAAACTTTGGATAACTCGACCTTTTTTCAGGCCAGTTAAAATTTTCAATAACTTTCCATAATAATTTGAGCAAGTTTCAATTATCCTTAGCCTTACTAGTGGGAGTCTGACCTCTCCCATGCGGTACCGCGGCTGCCCCGCGTGATCTGATATATGATCATTTATAATTATCGTATAAATACAGGCGAGGAATATATAGGCGGAGGAAGAACTTTCAGATATTCCTTAAAAATCACAAATTAGATAAAACTTACTACAAGACATAAAAATATGATAAGAATTAATTCATTACTTCAATAAGGAGAGAGAGAGAGGAAATTAATTCAATCTGTGTGTGTGTATGTGTAGGGAGGTATATGCTAACTTAGGAGTATGAAGAAGCATGACAAGATGAAAAATATGTGTGGGTGTATAATCTGATCTTTAAATAGTAAGAAATTGATGGTTTATGAGTTCTTATGTGTATATTAGGGTGGTCCTTAGTATGTATGTAAAATTTAATTTTGAGAAACTTTATGTTCCTAACCCGGATATATTTTTCATGTTATGAAAATACTATGTGAGTAAATTTTCAGCCGAATCGGTTCCACAAAAAGATGTTGCACACGCCTCCTCCAATTTCCCACCCTGGCCCTGGCCCCGGGTCCCACCCCTCAGTTGGGGTTTATTAGCCGCTCGAAGGCGGGGGTATCGTGCTTGCCGGGCTCCTCACTGTGGCCTGGTGTGGGCCAGGGGCGCTTCCGGGGGTCCGGGAAGGCCTTCCGGTGCCCCGCCACCACTTGAAGGAGGAACTGAAGCTGCTCTCATCCTTTGTGAGGGATCCGTTGAACTTTGGATGAGCGCAACTCCTCTTTCCGCGTGGTCATTCACCACAGCGAGGTCCGGACGATCTGAGAGGACCGCTGGAACCCCTCGTCCATCTGCCACGAGTCCGGTGGCAGATCGAGGAAGGCCTCATCCAGGTTAGCTTCCGGAAGAAGTGGAGAGTACGTCCACTGACAAAGTCTTCCGGGTGGAGATCTCGGACCGACTTCTTTGGAAGCGTGACTTTTTTTCGGAGCCGTGTCCTCTCCGTCAAATTCCTCTCGTCGTAGGGCCGTAACCATGGCGTTTTTGGCCCTCGAGGACACGTGGGAGTCGAAGAAGGACAGCCCAAACCAGTTCTTCTGACACGAAACCACAGATGGCTTGACAGTTTCGACAGCGCGACGTCCCCGATCTCAGGGTCGATCTTGTCGTAGGTGCCGAGGGCCTTGATGAGTTCGGGGTCGAGTCGAGGGGCTTGAACCGGGGAAAGAAGCCTCAATCCAGGCCTTTGCGTAGACCGGACGACGAGAGGCAAAAACCGCTGGAGTCCACGCTCCTCCTTCTTCGTCAAGCGGAACTGGCCCGGAACATCCAAATCTTGAAGGAGTAGAGGACTTTTGACATCCATTGGCCTGGTGCATTGCTCCAGGAGCAAGGAATCGAATTCCACCGGGAGGGGCACCACCGAGGAAAATGATGACAAGTTTGACCCAATTCCCGGTAGTCATCGCGAGGTCCTCACGCTCTTAAAGGACTTGAAGAGTCCATCGAAGAGCCTAATCCTTGACGTCCTCTAGAACAGTCGCCACTTCCTCCACCATGATTCCCGTGCCGAAGTCCTCTCGGTCGATGCTCTCCCATGAGGTTTGGAAGCGTTTAAAGAGCAATGCTCGGGCGTGAGGAACACCCAAGAACACGGACGAACACCGCATGTACCACCACTCCAGGAAAATTTGGGGACGACAGGCGAAATGCAGCAGGTCTTTCCCCATTTTTCTGTTCGATGAGGACACGGCCCCGTTTTTTTGCGGCCGGGGTTGGATGCCGTGGTGTCGAAGGAGATCCCGACTACCTGATCCGCGACTCCCCATGTCTCCAGGGCCGAGACCACCGCTGCCGCCATGCTCTCTCCCGTGCCACTGCCCAACTTGGGACGGCGAGCAGTTGGGCGCCTCCAATCCCGGAAATGAAAGATCGGGAGACGGTCCACATGTTCTTTCGTGGTCAGGTCCCTCACGAGCTTGCCATCCCAGTGGACCACCAGCGGAGTTCCTGACCGAAACCCCTCTCTGATCTTTGAGGCCATGGCCGCACGATGTTTCAAGCGTTGGCGTCGATGGATGAGCGGTTGATGTTGAGCTCTTCGACGTTCTGGCCTAGGCAACGTGCGGCTTCAGTCAGCACGTATGTGGCGGAACGATCGGTCAGCTTGGTTCGATCCAGCGTGGCCGCCAGTGCTGGAGAGACGATGTTCTTCGTGGCCCGTTTCGCCCGCTTCGCAGGACTCGCTCCTCCCAACTGCTCCGTATTCTTATCTGAGACAACAGCTGAAGTGTTGGAGCTGGACGACGGCGAGGACTCGAGCTGCGCCACCAGTGAGGAAGCGGCAGCCTCTTCTTGTTTGCGGGCGGAGAAAGCAGCGGCCTTTTCCAAGCGAAGAGATTGCCTCGTCTCCTGAGCAGCAAGGACGGAATCGACGCCGCCCATCCTTCCTCGACGTCCTGGTCCCGTTGGGCGAGGAGGAACTCTTTGTCCTCCTGGTTGGTCATCATGGTCAGCGCATTCCCGTGTGCCACGTCCCAAGAGGTTGTCGAGAAGTACCTCAAAAACCTTTCTTTCGAGATTTGAGCCTCCGATCGCCGATTCGACCTTTCTTGAGGAGCTGTACTCCCCATGGAGCTTCTCAAACTTGGTGACAATGTTGTCTTTTCGGATCATTGGGATCCGCGCCTATCCCAAACGAGCCACCATGGGGTCACGGCCAGCGTGACATCGCGGGGAGAGTCATCTTTTTGAGCTTTGACGGTGGAGAACGACCCCCAACCTCTCTGTTGGAAGGGAGTTTGGAGCCAATTACCTCCTTTGGGGAACCACAGAAAATCTTTGGGTCCTAGTCGCCATATCAACTGAAAAGAAAGAGAATATGTTCAGAACTTAATTTGTTTACAAGTGAATAGAATTCGGAAGGAAATATTGTTGAAAATAGGGGAGGAAATGGAGTATGTTCCAATAACACCATGACCAGTCGAACGAGTCACAGGAGGGAAAAAATTGGGTCCATGTGGTCAACATCTTCCTACGAGCCCAATTCCCATAAAAAAAATTTCAGGGTTTATTTCCACTTGAATGGGAACAAATTCCCGGGTTAGGGAAAAAAAACAATTCCAAATTTTGTTTTTAAGGACCACCCTAGGTATATGTTCTAGATTAATCCTGTATTGTTATTATTATTATTATCATATGGTATTATAAGTGTGTACTTATAATTATAGTATGAATACGATGGTTTTGGTGAGTACGAGTAATACAATCTGTGCTGTTTTGGCATGTTTGAGTGACTTATTATTGTGTGGAGTGGCTAGAGGTAACCATCGGAATATTCAGACTTTCGGCTAATTCGATCCAGGTCTCCTCCCAATTAGTTCGAATTAGAGAGGGTTTTCTGTATGTTTTGGTTGGTTGTGATGGGAGAATGTTGAGATATATGACTGGGATCCCATGGAGAGAGGAAGTGTCCAGTGAAGAGGTGGTAAGAAAATGTGGATTGAAGGAGCTGAGTACAGTGCTGAGAGTAAGGCGATTGAGGTGGTTTGGGCACGTGAAGAGGATGAAAGTGGTGAGGCTTGGGGAGAGCTGTTAGAGGGGAAGTGCCAGGTGAGAGTAGGCGATGGAGGTGGTTTGGGCACGGCAGAGGAGAGAAGGTGGTGAGGCATTGGGAGGCTGTTAAGAGTGGAAGTGCCAGGTGAGAGTAAGTCGATGGAGGTGGTTTGGGCACGTGAAGAGGAGAGAAGGTGGTGAGGCATTGGGGAGAGGAAGTGCCAGGTCGCCGTCCACCAGGCAGGCCAAGGAACACATGGAGGCAGTATGTTTTAGAGAATCTGGCAGCATTGGCCATGGAACAAGTTAAGGCAATGAATAGAGACAGTGGGAAGCGTATCATCGGCCGTCTGACCTCATAAGATATTATAATGAAATCGGACGTTGAACAGAAAGAAGAAGAAAATATATGATTGATGAACTATATATTAGTATGAGGAAGGATAGGTTGACAGATAGAAAGTGTTCATGATACAACCATGAGCCAAGTATGATGTCATGGTGGTGTATAAATAGAAAATAAAATGGTATTTAATATAATAAATCATTATATCACACATTTAAAAAGCCATTAATAGGAACATTACCAGCCCAGCGAGTGATGTGACCTCCCTCGGCCGTGTCTGTTCCTGCAATGCTCTGCTCTGCCCCCCACACGGCCTGAAGACCTCCACCCTTCCTTCCTCCACTGGCCAGGCCGCCGTGTGGAGTAGCTGTGCTTCGGGACCTAAGAACATGAGAATTTTTT
>JACEEZ010023317.1:29784-61647 GCA_016584305.1 Chionoecetes opilio
GGTAGTTCCTGAGAGCTGAATTGGACGAGATATAACTCACACACACACACTCGAGGAAAAATGTAATCAGATGAAGGAGTTTGCTTAGGAAAGTAAAGAAATGAAAAGGAGTTAGGAAGGTAAAGAAAAAGAGTTAGGAAGGTCAACGGAAAGGAGTTAGGAAGGTCAACGGAAAGGAGTTAGGAAGGTCAACGGAAAGGAGTTAGGAAGGTCAACGGAAAGGAGTTAGGAAGGTCAACGGAAAGGAGTTAGGAAGGTCAATGAAAAGGAGTTAGGAAGGTCAACGGAAAGGAGTTGGGAAGGTCAATGAAAAGGAGTTAGGAAGGTAAGGAAAGAGTTAGGAAAGTAAAGGAATTAGGATGTGAGAATAAAAAAGGAGGAGTGTGTGTGTGTGGTGGTTGTGTGTGTGTCCAGGGGAAATAATGTCTTGTAAAGCAGAAAGGCCAGATGACAACTACTAGAACATTATTACACTATTATATTATTGGATTACAGGGTATTTCAGTTAACAGGTATTGATTAGAAATACATAAAAATAATTCAAAATGGTTCAAGCAAGAGGTTATGAAAATATTTACATCGGAAAAATATACCTACCTCTATAAAGGTAATAGGGGGTGCGCATGGCCTCGGTGCTCATCTCCGTCTCATTAGCCCTTGAGCCTGTAGTGTGTGTGACTTCCGGGTTACTACAGTTTCCAGGTTTCTCCAGGTACCCATTCATCCACCATCACAGAAAGGAAGGATGAACAGCTGAGTGGGCTGCACGCCGACTGCCATGGATGGAATTCCAACAGGGCCCTGAAGGAGAAATAAATAAATAAATAAGAATACAAAGATATAATATAAAATTTATTGAAAAATTTATTAAATATAGGGCTTGTACACACACACTGCAGCCGTCAGTTGTTGAAGTTACTCCGGTTGATGAGCGTATAATGTCGGGTGAGGATGAAACACACTCTGGGTTTCATGTCTCTTGTTGCAGTGTACGCTCCTACCGAGATGCGTAAAACTGAAGAGAAGGAGATGTTCTACGCCAAACTCGACTCTGTATTAGACCAGTGTCCTCCTCGGGACACACTCATTGTCTTGGGCGACTTCAATGACTACTATGGCACTGTGAGAGATGGCTACGAGTTGTGTGTTGGTCCCCATGGCTCCGGTACCAGAAACACCAACAGTTCTCTGCTTCTGAACTTTGCAAGGTCCAGAAGGTTGAGAATTGCAGGTTCTTGGTATCAGAGACCAGAGCTGCACCGCTGGACATGGTATATAATGCCGGAGGGGTAGCTAAGGAATCGACCACATCCTCGTTAGTACTCGTTGGAGGATCCTCCAGAACTGCAGGGTTTACCGGAGTGCTGAGTTCCTTGGAACAGATCACAGACTTGTTGTTGCTCCACTTAAGGTTCATGTCAAGTCCAGAAGAATCTCAAGAGGTAACCATACTGTGTTTCATCTTGAGAAACTGAAGGACTTGACATGTGTATGTGTGCGTGGTGGCAGTCTCAAACGTTTGATGTGCTCGGTGCTCTCGGGGATCCGTAAAAACTGTGGGATACTTCAAACGTGAAACTCTACAGGCTGCCAAGGAGTGTATTGGGGAGCGCCCGAGGTCAAGGCGTGGTTTTGTCTCGACGGAGACGCTGGAGAAAATCGAGGAGAGTCGCGCTGCCAGGCTGGCTGGGAACCGGGACCAGCACAGGGCTCTGTCACGCCGGACTAGAACCCTCCTGAGAGAGACAAGGAGAGGTATGTCAGGAGTCTCGCTGAGGATGTCGAGGGTCATTTGAACGCTAATGACCTCCGACCCGCCTACCGAGCCCTGAAGAAGCTCCGTTCCAAGTCTCCTTCGCGGCGAGTGCTATCCGAACAGCAGATGGGCGCCTCGTGTCGGACATGGATGGGCAGATGGCTCGTGGGCTGAGTACTTTGGGCAGTTGTTCACGGTGGACCCTCCAACTGAGCAGCTTCACACCACTGGGTTACAGGCAGTGGATGCCGATCCTCCCATTGACGAAACCGCACCCTCTCTTGACGAAGTCAGAGAGGCTGTAGCAAAGTTGAAGGGTGAAAGGCAGCTGGTGTTTGTAATATCAGTGCGGAGCTCCTCAAAGCTGGGGGTGAGGCCATGATCCGCGGGTTGCATGTTGTCCTGACTGCCGTGTGACAATCAGGTACCATTCCTCCTGACTGGAAAAGGGGGCTGGTCGTCCCTATCTGGAAAGGGAAAGGGGACCGTCAGGACTGCAACAATTACCGCGGTATTACACTGCTCAGCGTACCAGGCAAGGTGCTTGCCCATCTATTGCTGACACGAATTCGCAGTCATCTGGTGACCATCAGAGACCTCAGCAGTCTGGGTTCACGGCCTGGTAATCCAACAACGGACCGTTCCAGCTGGGCAAAAAAACCCGACCAAAACGCTTCCCTGGTGAACCCGACTAGTTCCGGGGTTGGGCCTTTTGGATTCAAAAGGCGTTTAGGCTCGTGGGGATTTGGTTCGAGGGACCCCGCGGCTTGGGTTTAAAAAGGGGTTTATGGGAAAAAAGGGGGGAAAAAAGGGGGGCCCGTTTCCACTTCTTTTTGGAAAAAGGGGGGGAAAGGTTTTGGCTTGCCCCATCCTTTTCAAACGCTTGTATGGACTGGGTATTGGACAAGGTTGTAGATCAAAGTGATTGTGGAGAAATCCGTCGGCAAAAACCAAGATCACTGATCTTGTTTTTGCCGATGATGCGTAATCTTTGTTTGAGTCGCTGGAGGTCCTGGTGATGGCTCTCGAGGCGTGCACGAAGAGGCAAAGCCTTTGGGACTTGCGGTCTCCTGGCTCAAGACAAGGTCCAGGTGTTTGGAGACTTACTAGATGAAGCAGTCAGTCTGTTCATGCGTGTGGCAAGGACATTGAGATCTTGGAAAGTTTTACATACCTTGGTAGTGCAGTCCATAATGACGGCGGGTCACGTCAAGAAGCCTTACGGGGGATTGGCATAGCCCACGGTGTTATGGACTCGCTCAGCGGGAGTATTTGGCGTTGTCGTCCGGTCCTGTGCAGGAGGACAAAGATCCGGATCTTCAAGTCGCTGTGATCCCTGTCTTACTCTATGGTTGTGGAGCATGGCACTAAATAGTGACTTGAAAGAGACGAATCAATCCCTTTGGTAATAAGTGTCTTCGCAGAATCATGGGGTATCGCTGGGATGATTACGTGTCAAAATCAGCGATTGCACCGTGAGACTGAATCGAGGCCTATTACCTGAAATAGTCCGTCAGCGCCAACTTCGGCTATATGGGCATGGGGGCACGCTACCCTGAAACGATCCTTCCCATCGGGTTGAAATCTGTAAGAGAACTCCGGCGTGGGAGGAGGCCAAGGGGGCGCCCACAAGTTTGTGGCTGGGGCAAGTTGATGTTTCTTGTCGAGAGCTGCTTGGTATGGGAAAGGGAGCCTGCAGGGGAAACCCCGCGCGTGGTGACCCCCGGGAGGGGCGTCGCAGGGTGGGCGAGGCGACGCGCCCCCCCGGCGAAATTTGCCCCAATGAATTGATTGATTGACGCACACACACACCGCCTGAACGGCTCGGTGGGTTTAGAGCGCCCGGCACCATTCTGGGGTCCTGTGTTCGATCCCCAGCCCGCTCTTTCCCCGGGATTTCTCCACTGAAAAAATGCGGGCGGTTACTGCCCCTCTTGAGCAAGGGGATGGGGGTGGGTGGTGTGTGAGGTCCCAGCATTGCCCAAAGAATCGGTAATAACGAGCTCCAAGCTCGCACCGGGAGGGTAAAAACTGGCGATGGGCGAGTTCGACTCGCGTGGACAAGACCAGGGGTGAATGACACACACACACACACAGACTACTGGCGTGGCTAGGTATTCTAATCAATGGGGGGGGGGGGGGGGGGTGGGGCACAGCTGTGTATGGGGTCCCGGGGGGAGGGCACTAGGCAAGTGGAAAGTTCAGGGCCATTCTGATGCCACCAAGAAGGGGGTGTTAGGGCATAGCCCTGTGACTATGGGGGAGGGCACCTGGGGGGGTCCGTAGCTACGCCACTGGCTACGCCGATCTGATGTTATATAAGGTAGGAAGATAACGAGGCAACAGCCATTACTTTGCAGGTGGATTAAACAACCTCAAATCACACGTAACCCCCTCCGTCCCTCCCTCACAGCGGCGCCGCCAGGACATGGTGACAAGGGTGGCCAAGGCTGGATAGTGTGGGGAGGCCAGGGCATAACCCGTTAAAAAAGAAACGGTTGAATTTTCTTTTACCCCCCCTGACTCAGATCTGGGGTGGCCTTTTTGAGATATCAGGGGAGGCCAGGGCCACCCCTAGACCCGCCACTGCCCACTCATTCCTCCCCTCCCTCCCTTTCTCTCTCTTCTTAACGTGCACTGCAGAAATATGAAAAAAAAGCAACAATATAAAGCGCTGTTTGGCCCCAAAAACTCAGCCCCTACCTCCTTCCAGCTGCCTGCCCTGGCACACACACCCTCCCTTCCTCCCTCCCAGCTGCCCTACACACACACAACCCCCCCTGCCTGATCGCTGGCGCGGCCTCCACTGCCGCTCGTCCCCGGAGTACTCAAGCAACTCAACTCTGCTCAACACTGCTTCGAAACACTAAACCCTTCCTTTATTTCCTTCCCACGCCCTGACCTGTTGACCTTTAACCAATAATTCTTGACCTGTAACGTTATTTAAGCATTAAATGTTAGGAAATGTGAGTTAGTAATAGTGTTGGTATAGTTTTGTAGTATTAAAGCTTATATTGATAGGGTTCGTTAGTGCATCGAACCCCTCAACGCGTCGCAGAGGATGGTGTGGTAGGATATCATTCTTATTTAATTTTTGTTACTTCCTTTGGGGTTATTAAAGGACTGGATTGCTTTGTTACTACTGCTACCACTACTACAACAACAACTACCACCACCAAATGCAAAAATAAACCCAAAACACAAAATTAAGCATGAAAAAAAACACAAGTATGGAATGAAAAACCAGGAGAAATTGGTTATCAGGGAAAATGGGTCTTTTTAAGGGTTTTAAGGCCCTTTTTAAGGTGTTTGTTTAACCCTGAACTACCCTGACGTCTTACTTAATCCTGGACGCCCTTCTTGACCGCCCTCCCATCCCCCTTGGAAAGTTTGAGGGCTGTCTGACACAAACTCATTTGCTCCCCTGATTAGGGCTTTCAGGGTGTTTCAGGGCGGAAAGGGGAGGGTCAAAAGTACTTCAGGAGGGTCAGGGTACTTCAGGGAGGGTCAGGGTACTTCGGGGAGGTCAGGGTACTTCAGGGAGGGTTCAGGGAACTTCCAGGGAGGGTCAGGGTACTTCAGGGAGGGTCAGGGTACTTCAGGAAGGGTCAAGTACTTCAGGGAAGGTCAGGGTACTTCAGGGAGGGTTAGGGTACTTCGGGTAATTCAGGGAGGGTCAGGATACTTCAGGGAGGGTCGGGGTACTTCAGGGAGGGTCAGGGTACTTCAGGGAGGGTCAGGGTACTTCAGGGAGGGTCAGGGTACTTCAAGGAGGGTCAGAGTACTTCAGGGAGGGTCAAGGTACTTCAGGGAGGGACAGGGTACTTCAGGGAGGGTCAGGTACTTCAGGGAGGCTCAGGGTACTTCAGGGGGGGTCGGGGTATTAGGAGGGTCAGGGTACTTCAGGGAGGGCCCAGGTTACTTCAGGGAGGGTAAGAGTACTTCAGGGAAGGTCAGGGTACTTCAGGGAGGTCATGGTACTTCAGGGAGGGTCAGGGTACTTCAGGGAGGGTCAGGGTACTTCAGGGAGGGTCAGGGTAATTCAGGGAGGCTCAGGATATTTCCCAAGGAGGCTCAGGGTATTTCAGGGAGGGTCAGGGTACTTTAAGGAGGCTCGGGGTACTTCAGGGTGGCTCGGGGGTACCTTCAGGGAGGCTCAGGGTACTTCAGGGAGGGGATTCCCCAGGATACTTCAGGGAGGCTCAGGGTACTTCAGGAGGCTCAGGGTACTTCAGGGAAGGTCAGGGTACTTCGGGGAAAGGGTCAGGATACTCGGGGAGGGTCAGGTATTCAGGGAGGCCCTCAGGGTACTTCAGGGAAGGCAGGGTACTTCAGGGAGGGTCAGGGTACTTCAGGGAGGTTTCAGGTTATTTCAGGGAGGCTCAGGGTACTTCAGGAGGGTCGGGTATTCAGGGAGGTTTCAGGGTACTTCGGGAGGCTCAGGGTACTTCGGGAGGGTCAGGGTACTTCAGGGGGGGCAGGGTACTTAGGGGGGGTCAGGGGTACTTCAGGAGGCTCAGGGTACTTCAGGGAGGGAAGGGGGAAGGGTATAATAGGGTTGTTTTGGTGGTTGTGTGTGTGTGTTTGTGGTTCTAAAGTTAAGAGAGTGTGTGGTGTGAGAGTTAGGGGAGTTAGAGAGAGAGAGAGAGAGAAGGAGGGGAGTAGAGAGAGAGAGAGAGAGGAGAGAGAAAAGGAGAGGAGAGAGAGAAAAGGAGAGAGAAAAGGAGAAGAGAGAGGAGGGGAGAGAGAGTAAGGGAGTGGGGTGTGTGTGTGTGTGTGAAAGAGGGAGAAAGAGAGAGGGATTGGATTGAGAAACAGAGAGAAAAAAAATTCCTCCCCTGAACTAAATAAAATAACATCAATAATAATAATAATAATAATAATAAAAATAATAATAATAATAACAATAATAAAAATAATAATAATAATAATAATAGCAAAGCAAAAAAAAATATAACCAACTTAAAAAAAAATCGAGATACAGACAGAGAGATATAAGATAAGATCTTTGATCCTATCTAGACACTTTGCAAGTACCAACTTCAAGGTTATTGACTATACAAAGCGCCACCACTCCAGGACGAACTTGGTGAACTCGAACCGTTTGGACCGAATGCGAGGGACGCTGCACATCCGAGTCCACGACTCTACCAACCATGCCACCCTGACGGGTTAGACAGACAGAGGGGTAAGATAAGATACTTTGATCCTATCTACACACTTTGTAAGTACCAACTACAAGGTTATTGACCTATCCCAAAGCGCCACCCACGCCAGGACGAACTTGGTGGACTCGAACCGCTGACCGATGCGCAAGGACTGCAAACTCTAGCCAGTAACTCTACCAACCCGCGCCACCCTGGTTTGTTCACAGACAGGAGAGCCAACAGGGTAATAATGGACGAGGAAAACCTTCGCGGGTCGTTTTCAAGACATCGACTATTTTTCCTGGCCTATAATAGGTGCTTTTTATAATGGAGGTAGTTTTATTTTCCGGAATTAAATTTCTACTCTACATTCAATGTTTCCACCATGTTTTACCCCAGGTCAGAATTGGTATACATTGTCAAACAAGTATTCACCCAGGGAGCAGTGTTTCAGTGCGTATTTGTGCAGGTGTAGCTACTCGGGCAAAGGTTAGCTGGTGAGGATCCTTAATCGCTAATATCTTTTTTGATTTAGATTTAGCCCGACACAGCTCCTCTTCCTTAATTTCCTTCCTTCCTTCCATCCTTCCTTCCTTCCTTCCTTCCTTCCTTCCTTCTTTCCTTTCTCCTCCTTCCTTCCTTCCTCCTCTTCCTTCCTTCCTTCCTTCCTTCCTTCTTTCCTTCCTCCCTCCTTCCTTCCTTCCTCCCCTTTCCCCCTCTTCCTTCCTTTCCCTTTCCCCCAAAACAAAAAATCAGTCACCCTTTAAAATAATTTCCAAAACGGAGAAATATACCAAAACAACACTTAAAACGCCACCAAAAGGTAAAGAAAAAGCTAAATAAAAAATAAACACTATAATACAATAAGATATATAATTAGAAACATGTGCCTTCACGAGCCTCGATACACACCTCACTGCCAAATCAACAACAACAACAACAACAAATAACCCCGTCACACCTCAAAAAAACCTTAAAACCTGCAGACAAGACTCAAGGTGATGTAGAATATTGAAAAATAGCCATACATCATATGACAAAAAGTATTGAAATATGATATATTCAAAATACATAAGTGAAGAGAAATTAGACAAATGACGAGTTTGAGAATAAATGAAAAAATATATAAAATGTCAATAAAAGCGTCAATATGCATATAAGTAATACAAGTAAAGCTATTAGAAGTATAAGAACAATGCTGAGTTGGCAATGGTACAGAGGCTGTTAAGGCTATGCTCAGCGTCAGTGTGCGTCACCGTCTCAGCGGCTTGGGCGGGCGCGAGGGCTCCGGGCAAGGCTTGTGCTGGGCTGTGACGGGCGGTGCTTAGGGTGTGGATTACGCTCAGAGTGTGGAGAAGGGACACACGTAGTGGGCATAAGGGGCGGGATTTGTGATCTGGCGTGGACCTTGTTGGTTTTGGAGGTGACACGCGCATGGGCATTAAATGGCGGGATTTGTGATCGAGGGTGGACACTTGTGGTTTTGGAGGTGACACGCGCATGGACATTAATGCGGATTTTGTGATTGAGGCGTGGACACTTGTGGTTTTGGGAGGTGACACGCGCATTGGACATTAATGGCGGGATTTGTGATCGAGGCGTGGACACTTGTGGTTTTGAAGGACAGACACACATGGGCTTCAAGCGCGGTATTAATTTTTGATGTCGGGGGTAGTGGACAATTGCAATTTTGGAGGAGAGATGTGCATGGATATCAAGGGCATGTTTTGTGATCGAAGAGTGAACACTCGCGATTTTTTGGGGCAGGTGCCCTTTGGGCATTACGTGCGGCCCTTTAGGTCGCGGGGCATTAGTCTCCCCGGATTTTTTAGGGCAGTCCATACGGGCGGCCCTTTAGGTTGCGGGGCATTAGTCACTCTTGATTTTTAGACAGACGCACATGGGATTTAAACGCGGCATTTGATGTCAAGGGGAAAGGGGGCCACTTGTGATTTTAGAGGTTTAAATGCCCGTGGATTTTCAAGGGTATGTTTTGCAACCGTAGAGGTGAACACCCGCGATTTTAGTGGGGAGACACACATGTGCATTACGGGGAGCATTTGAGTTTGGGGGGGCAAATCACCCGTGGCTGCGTAGGGCAGGCCCACATGGACCTCAAGTCCCCGCATGTGAGATCGGAGAGCTGACACATGCAATTGGGAGGTGACACGCGCATGGACCCCAAGGCGATATTTGTGAACGGGCAGTGTAAATTGGACGTTTGTGAAATTTTTTAGGGAATACGTGCATGGCCATTAAGGGCGTAATATCAGATCGGGGAGTGGACGCAGACGTATGCGATGAGCAGGAGGATGAGGCACGTGCTGGCGGGATAAATTTCATTTTATTCATTTTTACTCCAAAAATTAATAACTTCTTTTATTAAGCCAAGCCCCACCTCCGTGAAAATGTTTTATCCAAATCCGTCCGTAACTTTTTGCGCAAAGCTGCTAAAACACAGGTGGAGGCATGGTGAACACAAAAGTACCCACAAATATGGAAGGAAAAAAATGCTTACCCTCGAAACCAATCACATAGCACCGTGGCTCAGGGCTCAGCCAATCAGGAGAGTGTATAGTAATACTTCACTACTCTGCGGTTTGGCTGGATCTAATGCACAGATTGGAACCCGGGCACCGATTAGATCCAGCTCCAAGTAGGGGGTAGGTATGCCAAGATCCAAGTGGGGTTGGAGGTGCTTGGAGTACCGCCGTAGATCCAAGGTATGCTTGGAGGTGGGGGACGATTAGTCCAAGCACCTTATCCCATTTTATCCTTGCCTGCTGGGCGCCCAGACACTTTCATTCAAGGAACAAAGCAAGGGTCCTCAGCCATGAGTGATTGCCCCCCACAAACATGACCACCACCACCACCGCCGCCACCGCCGCCTCGGCACTGACACGCCAGCAGCGCGTGGCGGCGGCCAGATAGCGGCGACGACAAGGCAACGCCAGCTGGCTAGGGAGGCTGCCAGTGCCGGCCGCCGACGCCCCGACAACACCGCCACCCAGGTGTTCGGCAGGGCCGCCCCGACCCCTGAGGCGCGCCGCGTGGCCGCAAACGAGGAGCGGGCGCCGCCAGGAAAGGGGCGCACGCACGCGCTGTGCATGTGCCTCCCAGGCGCCCAGGGGCCCTCAAGTGA
The DNA here is from genome assembly GCA_016584305.1 of Chionoecetes opilio. Classification (NCBI taxonomy): domain Eukaryota; kingdom Metazoa; phylum Arthropoda; class Malacostraca; order Decapoda; family Majidae; genus Chionoecetes; species Chionoecetes opilio. The sequence continues at coordinate 39,830 of JACEEZ010023317.1, forward strand.
CGGAAGATGTTCCCGAGAACATGACGGCCGCTCAGATCGAGAGCCAGGCCCCCGGAAGACGAGCGTGCCCGCCGGGAGCGAGGCGCGGCGTGCCCCTGCCAGTAAGGGTGCCGGGCCGCCGCAGCAGGTTTACCCCAGTGTGCAGCCTCAAGTGTGACCACTGCCTGCTGGTGTTTTTACTGCGAGGAATGCAGCAAGACGACGAGTGTCGCAGAGCTGCGGCGGTAGTGTCGCGCGTTTGAGCGGCACGCACCGCGAGCGTCTGGAGGGCCCGGCGGGGCAAAGTGATGCAACTCAACGACGAGTTGGACGCCGACCTGCGGTTTGGCGATGCGAAAACAAGTACCCGAGCGAAGCCCAGCGGCGAGGGGGAGCACGTTTCCCGTCACTGCCACTGGCCGGGGCAGGAAGATTTGCTTCAACACGGCCGACGTGCCCCAGCCCGTCAAGGAGCGCGAGCTGCGCTTTCGAGGACTATTGCCACAACAACGAGGGCCTCCTGCTGCAGTGGGGCAACCGTTTGCACGACCTCAGTAACGACAGGGAGGGGTGGCGGTAGGAGCTGGACGCATTTGGGGGCCAGGCGGGGGGTTGTGCACCAGAGTGAGGCCACACGCAACAAGTATACTGCCTTCAACACCAGCAACACTCTCTTCAATCACTCTGGGCCGCTGAGGTGTTTGCCCACAGGTCCTCGTGACCCCCCTTCACATCTTTACATCTCAAATGTCTGTGTCAACTATTTCTTTTGAATCCTCATATTACTATACTATATTACAATATTATTATTTACTAATGTCTAAATGTCTCTAATAAATACATATTATTGTCTGTCACAGGCACTCTCTCTCTCTCTCTCTCTCTCTCTCTCCCTTTCTCTCTCCTCCTCTCTCCTCTCTCTCATCTCTCTCTCTCTCTCTGTTTCCCCGCCTTTCTCGCTCACTGATTCCCACAAGGCGAGGATCCCAAACAATAGTCTTTTTGTTGCAGAAATCTGCTTCGCTCACACCATAGTTGACGAGACTGTGTGAGGACTGGCAGGAAAATTGAAAGAAATTGGCGAGTTATAGGGGAAGGGATGTTGGTGGAGGAGGAAGAGGAGGGGCTGTTGGAGGAGGAGAAGGAGGAGGAGGAGGGAGGAGGAGGAGGAGGAGGAGGAGGAGGAGGAGGAGGAGGAGGGAAAAGCAAAGGAGGATAAGATAAGATACTTTTATCCTATCTAGACACTTGCAAGTACCAACTACAAGGTTATTTGATGTTTCCACCATGTTTTTTCCCAGGGTCAGAATTGGTATACATTGTCAAACAAAATATCACCCAGGAGCAGTGTTTCAGAGCGTATTTGTGCAGTGTAGCTACTCGGGCAAAGGGTAGCTGGTGAGATCGCTTTATCGCTAATATCTTTATTTGATTTAGATTTAGCCCGACACAGCCTCCTCTTCCTTCCTTCCTTCCTTCCTTCCTTCCTTCCTTCCTCCCTTCCTCCTTTTCCCTTTCCCTTTCCCTTTCCCTCAAAACAAAATAACTCAGTCACCCTTTAAAATAATTTCCAAAACGGAGAAATATATCAAAACAACACTTAAAACGCCCCCAAAAAAGGTTCGAATCGACTAATAAATTAAAAAAACCTATAATACAGTAAGATATATAATTAGAAACATGTGCCTTCACGAGCCTCGATACACACCTCACTGCCACTCAATAACACAACAACAACAACAAACTAGGGGGGGGGGGGGGCACTCAGTAGAGCGCAAGTACCTCCGCCCGAATAAAAAAAAAAAAAAGTAAAAAAAAAAAGTAAAAATAGAAAGTAAAAAATAGTATATATATATATATATATATATATATATATATATATATATATATATAAAATATAAAATTATATATATATATATATATATAATATATATATATATATATATATATATATTATATATTATATATAATATTATGCATCAGTATGAGCGCATACCTCCGGCCGAATATTTCATCAATTGGTTGCCATGGCAACACTTGTCAATAGATTTCATCCAAAATTAATCAGTCCTTCCTTATACCAAATAGACTTGGTATACGGAGTTTGGTTCCAAATCTATTCGTGACTTTTCGAGAAATCCTGTACACTAACAAACAGACAGACAGACAGACAGACAGACAGACAGATCGGGGTGAAAACATAACCCCTCCAAACTTCGTTGGCGGAGGTAATAACCTCGTCACACCTCAAAATAAACCTTAAAACCTGCAGACAAGATTCAAGTGATGTAGAATACATACATCAAAATACATCAATAGACATCATTCACTCACACTAATAATTCTGCTGCCACAAGCCGGTTCTTCGCATCACGTAAAGATCAAGTGAATGAAAGACCGAAAATTCCTCCACCGATAAAGAATTAGATCCTCCTTTCTGATCCCATTCTCCTCCTCCTCCTCCTCCTCCTCCTCTCCTCCTCCTCTCCTCCTCCTCCACCCCCCCTCCTCCTCCACCCCCCCTCATTCTTCCTCCAAGCCTCCCGGGGCCCGACGCGACCCACTGAGGCAGGAAGAAAGGAGGGACAGTTGGCGGTCTTGTTCGTTTTATTTGGCACAATCTTCACATCCACCACTCTGGGAAATACTGACTGTCTGTCCTATACGGGAACTGTGATGCCTGGGTACACACACACACACACACACACGCACACGCACACACACACACACACACACCACACACACACACACACACACACACACACACACTGGTTTTCGTGTGGCAGGAGGCAATACCAAAATGTCCCTGACTAAAGCCCCTATATCACATTCACGAATCTGAACACGAATGAACACGATTTAACGTTTTTCCTTAAATCGTGTTAGAACGTATGAAGGTCGCACACTCATTCGTGTTCATTCGTGTTAAGTCGTGGTCGGTCGCGCGCGGTCGTATGGACGTCGCAGCTCGGCTTAAATCGTGTTATAAATTTTTGCAATATAAAAATTTATAACACGATTTAAGCCGAGCTGAAAAGTCGTGTTCAGTCGCATGAAGGTCGTATGACAGTCGTGTTCAATCGTATGAAGATCGTGTTCAGTCGTATGCGTGTTTCCTAAAATAAGAAAAAAAGTGATCGGATCATCCCCAAAATGGCCTTAAAACCTTCCCCTGGTCAACCTGGTTCCAAAACTGTGCCATATGATGGGATTGCACCACGGGGGGCGGAATCTATAGCACACACACACACACACACACACACACACACACACACACACACACACACACACAGACATACACACACACTTTCGCTTATATTATTACTAGCTGCAAAGCCGCCCTCCGGGCGGACTTTTTGGCTATCCTGCGGAGGGCTATTGGTGGGCCTTCGGCCCACCACCCGTGTTTGGTGGGCCTTCGGCCCACCAAACATGGACTCTCCAGATAGCCCCTTCTAACTTTCCTGAAATCATGGATGTAGAAATGTATGTATTCCCCCCACCCATTCACTCACCCATTACCCATCACCCCCCACCCATTCACTCACCCATTACCCATCACCCCCCACCCATTCACTTACCCATTACCCATCACTCCCCACCTATTCCCTCACCCATCACCCATCATCCCCAACCCATCACCCCCCAGCCATTCACTCACCCATCACCCCACACCCATTACCCATCACCCCACCCATTCACTCAACCATTACCCATCACCCTGCATCAAGGTTTCCTCAATTCTCGCAACCCACTTTTTTTTCACAATTATCGCTAATAGGCTGCTAAAAAAAGAAGAAAAAGTGATCGGATCATCTCATCATTGGGCTTAAAACCTTCCCCTGGTCAACCCGATTCCAAAAATGTGCCATATGAGGTGATTGCGCCACGGGGGGCGGAACCTATACCACACACACACACACACACACAGACAGACAGACTTTCGCTTATATTTACCATTACCCATCACCCCCCACCTATTCCCTCACCCATCACCCATCACCCCCCACCCATTCACTCACCCATCACCCCACACCCATTACCCATCACCCCACCCATTCACTCACCCATTACCCATCACCCTACATCAAGGCTTCCTCAATTCTCGCAACCCACTTTTGTTTTCACAATTCTCGCTAATAGGCTGCTAAAAGAAAAAAAAAAAAAAAGTGATCGGATCATCTCATAAGTGGGCTTATGACCTTCCCCTGGTCAACCTGATTCCAAAAATGTGCCATATGAGGTGTTTGCGCCACGGGGGGCGGAACCTATACCACACACACACACACACACACAGACAGACACACTTTCGCTTATTAGTCCAGTCAAAATACGGTTTGACCCTGAACAAATTCCAAGAAAGCGTTTTATTGTTTTTTTTGGTAGTATTACATGTAGGGAAAAACATACTAAAAGTTTACCAAAATATGGTTACCACAAAGGGTCCAAATGTGACGTCAAAGAATATGGCCGCCAAAGCTATAAAATGTTAAGGGGATCGACTCCCCCAAAATTTTTTTTTCTTTATTATTAAACCTACATCTTTGAAACTTGGTACATATATAACACAAGTAAAAGAAATAGGGGTCGTCCTGTGGGAAAATTTTGATTTGACGCATAGAAAACGAGTTAGCGAAAGAAAACGTGATTTTAGGGGGGTCCCCCCAAAGACTACTCCTCCGTCAATATCAGTCGGAGAGAGTCGGTAGAGGTGTCATTCGAAAGAGGAATAAAGCCGCTAGGACGTCAAGGGCGATTTTATTTGATTTTCTAATTAGATCAAAAATTATAGCCCCTCAAAAAAAAAAAAAAAAAAAAAAAAAAAAAAATCATTTTTTTTCATTTTTTTTACTTTAAGGGACTATTTGAGGGACTATACACCTATACATTATATGTGGGGAACAACATACTAAAAGTTTACCAAAAATTGATCACCACAAAGGTCCTAACTATGACGTCATAAGACGATGACAGCCATCGCACTAAAAATAACCACTATTTCCTTATTTCAAAGCTGTAGCTGTAGGTTACAGAAGAGTTTACATTTTTTATACTATATATGTTGATATAACAATTTTTATACAAAGTTTTATACTAACTACACGGACAGGCGAGGTCATGACGTCATCAATGACGTCATGACATACATGTACATTTCTAAAAATTATAGAATACACAGTGCATTTTAAGACCTACTTCATCACTGAATAACCGTGTCAGTTTAATAGTCTCTATTTTCATCATCAGACACTGCTTCCTCACTCATATTGTCACAATGCCCTTCTTGACATGGTCCGCATACCCGTGAACAGATAAGTCCGTGTGTTTTGCAAGTGCACCGAAGTGTACTACAACCACGAGAACAATTGCAGTGAATTATTTTCAGAAGTTTTTCTGGCGCAGGTGAAGTATCCATCATCACTGGAACTAGACTGTTGTTCTGCAATTCCCATCCCCATTCAGTAGTGTCCATGGCCTCACCATTGTCCATCCAAAGCATCACTTGGAGGTAACTCCGAAGGGCATGATACTTCGTTGCAGAGGAGGTCGGTGGCAGTCGTTCAGGTGTAATAAAGCTTTTGGCTGAACCAACTTTTCGGCAGAGACTAGAATACCTCATTGCAGACAGATTGTCTCCAGGTTTGCCCCCGAACAATGCCACCATCGCTTTACACCCAGCGTCTTCAATCTCAGCTATGTTTTTCTTAGGTGTGGTAAACATCTTAGCACAGCTATTGAAGACAGAGTCTCCCTTCAAAACCTTGTGTAGAGCGAGTTTTTTTCCGATTCCAAAAACCGCGGAAGTGGTATCGCATCCCGTGAATGCATGCAGGAACAGAAGACTGCTGCAGACATCGTTTCCAAGCAACTTCGAATTTCGAAACGTAAACAACTTCGAATGCGAAACATTGAAACGTAAATGATGCAATCACTGCAGTGTAGTTGGGACTCATCACTCAATCGAGACTACATTTAACATATGAATTATACAATGTTTATTGGATGTTTAGTATATTTAAACGGTATCAATATGTGACCTGAAGCTTTAGATTCAATTATATATAATTAACCTTAAGTTGACAAGTAAACATACTTACCAAATATTGTTTTGTTCTATAGCTCACACAAACAATGTACTTTCGTGGTACTTTCGTGTTCTGAGTGTGTCGTGCAGAGTGTTGCCATATGCAGTGTTGCCAGCTAATGAAAAGGTTTATCTTCGAACCTACTACTTTATTTATATACAAAAATGTGATAGACGCTGAAAGGCGAGTCGCCTTATATACAAAAATATGATAGACACCGAAAGGCGAGAAATTAAATAAAAAAAAAAAAAATGTTTCCAAAAAATTAGATTTTAACCTAACATTTTGAACTTTTTACTGATTTTTTTTTTTATTTCAGAGGAGGAAAATAAAAAAAGGGCTTACTTAAATTTGTAGCCCAAGTCTTTCCGCATCCAATGATACCCACCCATATCATCGCCCTACGTCAAAAACTCAAGGAGGAGTAGGGTTTGGAAACCCCCCCCCCTAAAATCACGTTTTCTATCCGTAATTAGTTTTCTATGAGGAAAATCAATTTTTTTTCAAGGACAAAAAGTTCTTAGAATTAAATTTTACGTATATATACCAACTTTCACGTTTGTAGGTTCAATAACAAAAAAAATTGCCCGATTAGGCGATCAGCCTGGGGGGTTGGTCGGTATCAAATTAGGGCGAGAATGCTAATAGTGTTTTTTGGGAAGGTATAAATGCCTAGAGTTAGAAAACATGTGATAGCATTGTGGCAGTGGCAGCTTTATGGGAGTTATCCCCCTTTTCCAAACTGTATATTATATAATTATATAAATATACATACATATAATTATTTTTTTCTTTTCTTTTTCAGGTGTCGTATTTCATCGGCGAGAGACGGACCGGACGATCGACTGGCGACGTTGGAGACCCTCGAGGAGACCACCACTGCCGGAAGACCAGCCGGCCCGCAGGTCGTGCGTTCAGAGAAAGTCGGGTTTTTGGAGTGGAGAGGTAGAGTAGCAGCCGACTACCTCTCGAAGCTATTGTTGAAGGCTGGTGATGTAGAGAAGAATCCGGGACCAGAATCCGGTGTCGTGGTAGCTGTGGAACTTCAACGTAGGAGGCCTGGAATGTCCGTTAACATGGAAACGCCAAAAGGGCACCCCCCAAAGAAACTGTGCATCTTTACACCAGGAAAGTATCCGACGGAGATGCCCTTTTTGGGCCCGTCCTCAAAGCCAGGGCCCCCGGGGTTAAACCCTTTATTAAAGCCCCCAAATTTGGGGAACCATGTCCCCTTCTAGACGTTTAAAAAAACGCTTCAGGACAAAAAAATTTCCCAAATTATAATTTCTATCTGGGAAAATGAGAAGCTGTCACCATGAAAAAAAATTTGGGAAACTCTAAAAAAAGGAAAGCGGGTTAAAGTAGTAGGGATCTATTTGGGTAGTAGTGACTGTCCCCCAAAAAAGTTTTCCAGAACATCAACACATGAACAAGATTTTTAGTCCGTTTCTGCGTTTTTTCTGAGCAAGGGGCCCATTTCAAAAAGCACTCCAATAAAAGGGGAAAAACACTTACGTAGCTTCAAAAACTGAGAGTAATAAAAAACACTAAAGAGAGGGGCCCGTCGGGGAAAAATGCAGACGGCAGGATGTTTAGCACTAACCATGGGAAAAATTTGTTTCCGCGAGGCAACACCCCACGCTTCATGCTAAAAGGAATTAACCCTAGGAAAAAAAGAGGACAGCAATGAGAAGAAGAAGGGGAAAGAAAACAGAAAATTTTTAACTGTATCAAAAGGTTTGAAGGAGAAGCTTCCCAAGAACTTTTCGAATCTTTCCAGAGAAGATTTTTACCCCAACGGGGGAGGATTTCCCAGCCCCACCCCCGTTGACCAAAAAAATTGGAACATTAATGTTGTCTGGGGGGAGTTAATTTTAAAGGTTTTCAAAAAAGAAGAATAGCACAAAAGACTGAAATCCGAGTTTGGGAGGTGCAGCAGAAATTTTTTCCCGGGACGCCCGGGAAAGTTGTTAAAGGGTTTCCAAATGTTTGGGGCCTTAAAAAGGTTTATTTCTTGGAAAATCAAAAATCTACATAGGGAGCTCAAGTTTGGAAGGCAAAGTCTACAGATTTTAACAAGACCCTAGTCAGACTTCGTCCCCAATCCAAAAGGCCATCAAAAGGCCATGTTTTTCCACCCCGTGGCCCATATCACCCGGGTTCTGATGTAGCTATTTCATATCGCCATCCCAAAATGGGGTTACGCGATTTCTGGTTCGGGCTCCCACGGGAGATACAACTGTACTACGAATAAACCCCAAAGGACGCTATTTTTGTGAGTCATTTAGCCGGGCCCTGTTTAACGCTGTTACACGGGGCATTATAAACCACCAAAAATTTCCTGCTTCCTTATGCGGTAAAAGCACTCACGGGGAAAAAAGGGGTCTTTTCGGATACTGAAAAAATTTTGGGACTTTGGGGGCCTTATGCCCCAGCTGGAAAGAATGATCCCGCTCTGTGCCCTGCAAAAGTTGGCAATGGGTTCAACCGAGAGCGTTCTACCACTCTCCATCAACCCCCAATGTCCTTCACAAATTTTGCATGGGAAAAATTAGACAGACGGAGGAGAATTTACTGGAAAAGGTACTCACTTTCGAGTCAAGGGAATACGGTCCGACTAAGTTCTAGGGGACCTTATCCACCCAGGCCGAATTTCCAAGCATTGAAAAAACGAAACAAGTCAGAAACCCTTTAAAAACACGAAGAGTTTAAGTCATTTAGCCTGTGAAACGGGGTAGGTCCCCAGCCTCTCCCAACCCAACGAGACCCACATCCAAAAAAAGCACAAGATCTGCTCAGGTCCCCGGTTTAAAAGAATCTGGTCGGGCCCTTGCAAGACAAACAAAATCCGACTGTCAGACAATCCCAAGTTGGCCGGGGTTTTAAATATCAAAACAAGGGACAAAAATCCATCTCAGAAGATGTTTTTTGGGTACTGCCCCCCAAACCAATGAAACCAGTAAAAGCGTTGACTAAATTTTATAAAAATTAAAAAAAAACCCAGTCGGATCTAATCAGAATAGAACTATCTTGGCAAATTTGGCCCCTTTGGGGGGAAATAAAAGCACTCTATGAAAAAAGCTGTTGAAATTCCCTTGAAGCACAAAGAAAATTTTTCCCCCATGTATTTTTGGGGATGGGAACTTTCCACACAATCATAAATTTGCCCTGAGTATAAAAAGGAAAAAGCGATTCTGTGATGCTTTTGGGAAAGGCCCTATGCATAGAACCCGGGTAGTCGCGGGGGGGGGCCATTAAGGGGGTTTAATTTCCCTTTAAACAGTAAAAATCGTGCTATCAGAGTGCACAAGTCCCATCTATAAAGGGTTTTTGGGGATGGGGACGGGCATGGACAGATTTCACACTATGGGTAGACAGCAAAGAGGAGATGAGCGCTGTGATAAAATCATTTTGGTAGAAAAAAGTGAACGACATAGCGGGTGATCTCAACCATCAAAACTTCAGTGTCTCCTCGACAGTCCAAAAATTTATTGATTTTTTTGGGATGATCCTGTGGGGGGAGACCTTTTTTGGAACACCTCCCCCCACAACAATGGGGAACTATCGGGAATTTTTGGTGTCCCTTTCATAGGGCATGGGAGAGCAAAGGAACTTTGGGCCCTTTACGTGTTTTTTTCTGTTTAGGGAAACTGGGGATTTTCACCTCAAGGCATTAGAACCCTTTTATCCCTGGTGTTTTGCCCACGATAAGATTTAAAATATGCCCGGTACCTATTATGAATTTCTTTTCTGAAATGACAAATTTCCCGGAAAAAAAAAACCTGATGTACATAGAGCCTTCCAGCAAGGTAATTTCTCAGTTGGGAGAGGTCCCGCAATAAACCCTTTTGGGGGGATAAATGTAGATCAGACAATTGGGGGTTTCGGTTTAAAAAGGACACCTCAGACTTGGAGGCACCCTCAGGGGGTTTAGCCTAAAAGCAGGAGCCCTCCCCAAAAGGGACTACATAACAGCAGAGACCGCAGGAATTTCTTGGGGCCCTAAGAGACCTGGGGCATGGTAAACCCCAAACAAAACCCCAATTTAACTGCTGATTCCAGCAGCCAAGGGAAAAAATAAAGAGGGGGGAAACAGTGCGGCAGTCGTCCGCCTCATTCAAGCCTGGGCCAACCCCCTTTCAAGAAGCAAGACCTTTATAAGCATTTCACTGCTAAAACGGCACAAGAGACATTGGCCCCTTTATTATTTAAAACATGTGTATTGGAGAGAAGAGTTTGCCAAAATTTCCGCAATGAGAGACTTTGGGGAACGACCCCACCAACCCAAAAATATTTTACGATCCCAATTTAAAAATAAAAAAGCTGAAGACATTCACTAAAATGTTTTTAAGAATTTAAAATATTGAAAACAAATGGGGGAAAGGGAAAAAATCTTGAAAGCTGACCGGGCTCTGTTTTTTGGGCGCATCAAAAGTGATGGCACAAGGGGGGCAATCTCAAGATGGAGGACATCCTCTCTCAACCCCCCGGGACCCCTACCCTGGGCTCTCTCTTACCCCGAGGATTACTCGGAAAAAAAACAAAAATTCCTTACCACAATTTTCAGAAAAAATGTGACAGTAGGCCCGACCAACTCCTACAAAACCGGCTTCTTTGATCGATGGAATGAAACCCAGTTCAAAGGGGTAAAAGGGTTTATTTCCCAAACACGTTTTGGGGGACATTGCCCCACCAAAAATACGTCTATGGCATTGCGTGAAAAGGGAAAAAAAGTCCCGAATAGATGTTGTGTTGCCCCTTTTCGAAAAATTTTATCAAGAACAGTGGGGAGATTTGGCAAGGGGTTTAAGAGAACCCGGGCAAACAGCTGCAGGGTATCACAAGGCAAAAGATCGTGGGGGCAATGGAGAATTTCCTTTACAGGAAAAACTAACAAAACCTCGGGTTAGCTTTATTTCAGTGAAAGGAGGAAGCCCGTGTAAAAGGGAGAAAATACATGAGAAAATTCTGTATACAAAAGTAAATGACCCAAAAGCTACAAAATTTCATTTTACGGGGGAGGAAAAGGTTCCCGATCTCCAGTGCCCCGCAGGAAGAAGCAGAAAGGGCGCCTACTTTTCCATGCTGTCCCCTGCTGCTAGCAGGGCTACCAGGCTGTTGTGATATTTCGCAGAGGATACAGAGTCTTTATATGGTTTTTGGAAATTTCCCTGACAAGATAGGGGCCCCGGTTTTTTTTTTCCAGAAAAAGGGGGAAAATAGGGAAACCCGAACTAATTAGTTGACAAACGGGAAAAATCCCCTGCCACTTTTCGGGATAGAGTCTGCAGAGCTTTATTGGTTACATGAAAACAAAGGGGTGTGAAAACTCCATGCTTTCGCAGGTAAAGGGAAGGGGAAGGGGCTCTTTCCCCGGCCAAAACCCGGGGAACCAAAAAAACCAAATTTAACAAAGGGTTGGGAAAAGGAAAAAGGGAAAAAATTTTCCCCAAATGGGGGGGGAAAAAAGGGGGAATGGGTTTCCCAGTAACCCAAAACAGGGGGATTTATTAAAGGCTTTTAACCCGGGGTATTTGTTCTGGTGGGGGAAAAAAAAAAGGGGGATTTGGAGGAGGTACAGGCTTCACCCTTTTTCCCCCCGGACTTCCTTAGTTCAAACATTTTCCAAAAAGGGCCCAAAAACCAGGGAATAGGGGAAAAATTTCCCTTTGGAGGAAGGACCCGTTCTTCCCGAAAATTGGCAAAAGGGTGGAAAATGAAAGGAAATTACTAAAGGAAATTAAGGTAAGTTTTTGGTTGAAAAATGGTGGGCCAGGCCCCCCCTGAGGCTTCTTGGCCCAAAAATGGCCCAAAGGGCAAATTACCCCTGGAAAGGGGAAAAGTCTTTGGGAAAGGACCCTTTAAAATCCCCTTGGAAGGGGGGAAATTTTCAGGGTGCGGGAATTTATAGGGGTGGAGGGGAGCACCGACAAGACGGCCGAAAAGTTTGGGTGTTAATTTTTAAAAGGGTTTTTCAAATGGTTTTAAGGAAATTAAGCGGAAGTTATGTAATATAACAAAACCATTTTTATTAACAAAATTTTTTGTTTTTAAAAACATTTTGTTTTATAAAATAAAATTTTCATTGAATAAAAGTTTTTTAAAACCCGGAATTGGGTTTTTTAAAAACATTTTTAATTTTTTTTGATTTATCTTCCCGATTTTCCCCAAAGTTTTAGGGAAAATTTCCCTAGGCCCGGGGAAAAGTGGGGCTTCCCCCAAGGAAAAGCCCGATTTTGGGGGCAAATATCGAAGCTAGGGGAAAAAAAAACATTAAACCCTTGGAATCACCAGGGAAAAACTTACATGATAGGGCCCCTAAAACGAAATTTAAAAAATTTTATAATTATTTGGGGTATTTGGGGGCCATTTTGGAAAAAAGGGGGTAACTTATAAAGCTGCCACCCCCCCAATGCTATCACATGGTTTTTTTAACTCTAGGGGATTTAACCCCTTTTCAAAAAAAAAACTCTTAGCTTCTCGCCCTAATTTGATTCCCCGGGGAGGCAAAATTTCGGGCCCGGGGGTGCCGACTAATAGGGGAAACGATCCCCTTAACATTTTATAGTTTGGCGGCCATATTCTTTGCGTAATTTTGGCCCCTTTTTTTGAAACCAATTTTTTGGAAATTTTTAGATGTTTTTCCCACATGTAATACTACCAAAAAAAAAAATTTAAAACGCTTTTTGGAATTTTTTCAGGGAAAAGGTTTTTTTTTGTTTTTTGGGACTATATATTTTTATAATGATAGATGACCACGGCCCAAAAATAAAAAAAAATTATGTATGAAGGTTGCCAGTCTTTGGGAGATCGGTTTATTTTTGTATGTAGGACATCGTAATGTTTCATTTTAATCGTATGGGGGTTGTGTTGATTGTGTTAAGCGTATGGGGTGTTGCGTGGGTTTTTTGGTCGTAGACAGTTTTTTTGGGGTCGTTTTAAAAGGGGGTTTAAAAACTTTGTTCTATGAATATCTTATGACGGGTATGGTGTGTGTTCAGTCGTATGAAGGTCGTATGAGGGTCGTGTTTGGTTAAAAAAAAAATTTGCATAAACCCACAAGGTCGAGCACGAATCAAACACGTTTTTCAACTTTTCTTAAATCGTGTTCGAATTTTTCTAAACGTGTATGTGGAAGGGGCTTTTCTTGAGAGAGGTCCCCCACAACCCCGCTAGTACATAATACACCCCCCACCCTACCACCCCGCCCCCTCACCTTACCCCCCCCTCCCCCCTCCCCCTGATACCAAAGTCCCTCCCTCATCCCCCCCTCCCTATTACTATTCTTTTCGTCCCCTTTAATCCCCCCCTATAACCCCATCACCTCCACCATCTACACTCCTCCTTCCCCCTTTCCTTACGTCCCCTTTTCTATCCTTTCTCTCCCTTTTTATCTATCCCTTTTTTCTATACCTCACCCCACCACCACCACTAGCTCCCCCCCCCCCGCGCCCCTTCCCATCAGCCCTTGAGCCCTTCCAGTGAACCCATGGGAAAAAAAAAGGAAGAAGCGCCACAGAGAATGTTTTTTGGGCTTCGTGAAAAGTTGGATGATTTTTTTCTCTCTTCAATTTTAATATTTAAGGAAAAAAGGTGCGAGCGATAACAAAGTTATTTAAGAAGTTTAGCTTGTTTTTTTTTTTTTTTATACCGTTGATTTGTTCCTAAAAAACGTAAAAGCGAGGGAAAATTTAGAAATGGTTTTTTCTCCCGCTCAGCTTAATTTTTGTGGTAAAAAAAATTTGGGAAGGGCAAAGAAATAGTGGAAAGAAAAGTTCTCTGTGTGCCAAGGCGACAGGACACATAAGTGAAAAATAGGATGGTTTTTCTTTTACTTGGAAAAAAAAAACATCCCAGAAAACGAAAAAAGAGATTTTGAGGGTTATACTTTAAAAAGAAAAAACAAAAACAAAACTGAATAAACAGCAATAATAACAAGATGTGATTTTTTTTTAAAAATTTGATCGAATAAACATTTACAGACAAAATAAAATTTTGATGTGTTTTCTTATACTTTAAACAAAAGCAGCATCCGAGCAAAACGAAAAAACAGATTAAAGAGCTTATACTTTAAACGAGAGAAAAAAACAACTGAATACACAACAATAATAACCAAATTCGACTTTTTTTGTCTTGATCTCGAACAAAACATTTACAGACGAAAAAAATTTAAATAAAAAGAAGAACAGATTATAGAAGCTTTACTTTAAACGAAAAAAACGAACGAAAACACGATAATAATACATGCTACGATTTTTAAATTTAGACTCGAACAAAAATATCAGACGAAAAAGGAGAAAAAATTAAAATAAAAGAAAAACCAAACCTCGTTCTTTACACGTGACGCGAAATCCATGTTGGAATCATCGCGCCGATAACGACCGCCACTCAAATTTTACCTGGGCCGATGTGCCGTGGCCGCGATAATTGAATAACACCCCCGGGACGCCGGCCCATGTTTACATGACATCCTCCCCCACCCTCCTTCCCCTACATCACCTCCCACCCCCTTTCCTGGGACATCCTCCCCCTCCTCCCTTCCCCTAGACATCCCTCCTCCCTCCCCCCCCTGTCCCTCGGTCTCCACACAATGATGCCGCTGTTCACACTGACCCCAGCGACGACCAATGGCCACGGGGAAATTTACAAAATTTTGGGTATATTCATAGTTTGAGGTTTGTAAAAATTTCTTCGTCAATTTATTGTGGTCCGAGTAGATATGAAAGTGATCCCCCTCACTGAAAAGAAAAAATCTTTAAAAAAATTTATATTAGTAATAAAAGTTAGAGGAAAAATAAATAAAGAAATTAGATGTTGCAGGAAAACTTAACTGTGCTAAGTTTGCTGTAAGATTTTCTGACCTCTTTTTTTCGTGAAGCTCATGGAATATTACAACACACACACACACACACCACACACACACCACACACCACACACACACACACAACACACACACACACACAACACCCCACACACACACACACACACACCACACACACACACACCACACACAACACAAAACAAAAAAAGCGTGCGCGCGCGCGTAAGAGAGAGAGAGAGAGAGAGAGAGAGAAAGAGAGAGAGAAGAGAGAGAGAGAGAGAGAAGAGAGAGAAGAGAGAGAGAAGAGACCGAGAGAGAGAGAAGAGAGATGAGAGAGAGGGAGAGAGAGAGAGAGAGAAAAAAACGAAAAAAAACCCAACCTCAAAATCAAAACAAAAAAGAAACATAAAGGTAAAACGATATCCCTTCGTCTTTTAGAACCCCCCAAAAAAACATGTTGGGTTTACAACCCGATTTAAACAGTAGGAGTGAGGAGGAGGAGAATGTACGGGAAAGGGAGGAGGAGCTTTAAAACTGCAAAATTCATGATGGACCTCGCACGTAATTTCGATTTTTTTAGTACATTAATGGCGAAAAGAGCACCAGAAATTCAAGAGTACTTCTGGGACGCTAGTGGTGGTGGTGGTGGTGGGGGGTGGAAAGGGGAGAGGGGGAGGAGGATCGTGATGGTGGGAGTGGCATTGGAGGGGTCCCGGGAAAGAGTTTTAAGAGCAAGAGTCCGGCGACAGGGTACGTTGATGGGTGGAAGGGGAAGGGAAAGGGGAAAGGAAGGAGAGGATGTCAGCAAGGGTTTTTTGGGGATAAAGGAGAGGAAGGAGAGGAAGGTCGTCTTCGCTAAGGTTTCCCGTTTCCTTATAAAAAAAGCAAAAGGAAGGAGTTTTTTTTTTCCTTTTTTTTCCGAGGCTGAGAGGGGACGTGGAAAGGGCGGGGAAAGGGGGGGACGGAGGGGGGGAAAAAGGAAGGAGGAAAGGGAAAAGGGAAATGAAGGAAAGGAAGGGAAAAAAATATAACTACTAAAGAAATGCAAAAAGAAATAATGGGGAAAAGGGAAAGGGGAGAGGATAATAGGGGAGGAAGCGATGGCGAGGGGGACAGATGACAGAAAGAGAAAAACAAATAGACAGGAGGAAGAGAGAACTTGGAATTTGGGGGAAGGTTGGGAAACATAAAAAACAGAGAAAGAAAAAAGAAAGGAGAGAACCAAAAGGGGAAGGAAAAATGAAAGGAGAAAGTGGGAGTTTAAGAGAGAGAAGGGGAGAAAAGAGGAAAGGGGAGGAGAAGAGAGAGAGGGGAGGGGGAGAAGAAGAGGGGAGAAGAAAGAGAGGGAGAGGAAGGGGGGAGAGAGAGAGAGAGAGGAGAGAGAGAGAGAGAGAAAAAGAGAGGGAGAGAGAGGGGAGAGGGGAGAGAGAAGAGAGAGAAAAAGGGGGAGGGGGGGGGGGCACACCCACACGCGCACCCATACACACACACACGCACAAATAAACAAACAAACAAATGTACACATGCACAAAACTTCTATTTCCATGAAGGGTCACGAGTGCAGGAGAAAAAAAAAAAAAAAAAAAAAATGTAAAAACAAATGAAAACAAAACGGCTTTGGCTGCAAAACTGAGATGGAAAAAAAGTAAAAATTCAATTGTCAGTCAATTTACAGCGATCTGTGTTTTTTGTTGCTAGTCACTCACTTTACAAAAATAAGACTGTCTTCTGATCTAACAAACCTTTTTTTTGTAACTATTCACGTAGGGAAATAACCAATAAACAATAAAATTAATAATAAAATAAATTCATACTCTATCTCAATACTAAATCTTCCTCATCAACAAGTGCACGCCGCCACATCCTTTTATTTCTTCATAATAATCCATTTAATTTCTAATCCTTAATGCCTTCGGGTGAAAATAAAATAATAATAATAATTATTATTATTATTATTATAATGCGTGTCGACGCCCACGTGCCGTGTTGACGCAAGAGACGCCCACGCGGACCTGCACGCATCACTACCTGTACTGAACACGTGTGAGGCTTTAATGTTTTTTTTACATCAGAAAGGACTGGCCAAGGACAAAAAAAAAAAAGTAACAAAAAGCGATTAACAACAACAAACGAGTAGTACAACAACAACAACAACAACAACAAAGAGTAGTAACAAAAGTAATTAGATCACCAACGGCGGTGTATCGGGCAAGGAGGCGTTTAGACTGTAGGTATGATCGATTACTATGTTTTCTAAGGCCAGCCGTCGTCTTTGTTTGCCTTAAATTACTGCTATTTTATTGATATCTTCATTTTCATGCAAAGAGACGCAGCTAAGCAATGCCAGTGCAGCCTAACCATGGTGGAAGTGTGAATGGGACGGGCGGAAATTGGTTCAACGCTCATTATTATTTCCTGTTCGTTTTTTTCCTTCGCGTGAAAAGTCTCCTTCCCGACGCTGAGCAATATTTTGTTTTCACCTGCCACTGACAAGCATGCATAACGGTGTACAAGAAATACATTGTGTATAAGCATAGTAGAGCTTGTTGTAGTGTAGTGTAGGTAGCGTGGCTGGGGCTGCAGGGAGAAGAGGCCAGCATGTATGTAGCGAAGCGGGAACAGGAGGCACCTAATATACACAGTAGTCCGGCAGATAAACGCCAAATATGTGCTTGACCTCTTTTTGGAGTATAAAGTTTTTTTTAATTTTGGGATTATTGATGGTAAGGGCATATATATTCAGAAACTGCCGGATGACATCTTGTCATACTTGAGCAATTTGGGGCTAGGAGGCGAAACCCAAGATGGTCGCCATCGAATCGGGGGAAAATCTTTTTTCCTCATATCTTCGTAACTATATGAGATAGAAACACGAATGATAGGTCTTTTTATATGTTTAAGGCATCAAGATTACAATGCTGCCCATTATTATATAAATTTTAAAACACACACAAAAAAGATGGCCGCCAAAAATGTGTTTTTCATGTTGAAAATTGACTTTCTCAAAAAGCCATTACTAGATCTGATTAATGACATGCACTACCCACGGATTGGCAAGGTCTGTGTGGTTTTATTCGTAAAATAAACGCTTATTTGTATATTATTTTGCATTTATTGCAACGACGCATGAGTTAATTTCTGGTTAAATCACATGAGACCCCAACTTTTTGTTTAATCACTGAAAAATTTATGTATTCTTTTAAAAACGTAAGATAGGATTTTGATTTTTTCCGACTGATAGTCACTGTCACAAGTCCCCAAAGCATTTGTGTTGCAGCAAATTCCATCGTGACAGGAAACAGAACATTGGTGCACGACAGATTGGCACTCCCGGCAAACCCACATCTGGATGAATGGACAAGGTGTGTCACTCTCGCATCCACACCTGACAGTCGCAAGACAGGCATCTGGTGCAAGGCTGACTGTATCCGGGACTGTCGTAGGTACAAGTGATCTGTTGGTTTCAATCTTTCTTCCATCCATATTTTTTCAACGCCAGTTCTGGTGGATCCGCGTCTTTCACGGCGCGGCCATAATGGATGCTTGATGATGCGCACGTTTCACGTTTTCCTCGAAGGCCCGCTGGTCGGTGGTAGAGAGGCAAAATTTTTGGTGTTGATGTATACCCTTTGCCTGTTTTTGCTGCCCAAGCACTGAGTCGTGCATTTGACATCGTGTCAGTGTTGTTCGTCCATAGCAAGCAGTCATGAATTTCGTTGCCTGCTGTATCACCGAGGGCAGCGAAGCATCAATTTGTCCCAGAAGGGACAGAAGAAGTCCACTTCTTACAACTTTCAGAACAGTGCTTTTTCCAATGCCGAAACAGCAAGCAAACCGTGTCGGGAACCAGAAAGTGCCATGAGGGAGCTAGGATTCTGGTATGATATCTATGTGCTTCTCAATGGTCTTGCAGATATCGACTATTGCTCGATCTTTGTTTGGAGATTCCTACTCACCATGAACTTAAGGGCGATCTTCCAGAAAGTAATGTAGAAGCAGTACAAACACGTCTGTGTTTATCTGATAAGACGGTGATGCTTGTGGGTTTCTCCTTCGCAGCCACGAGCATTTTTTGAACATATTGATATCTGCCCTTCATGTGTAGTGTTCATATCCCTCTGTTGATGATAAGTCTTTCCATTTCTGATCTCAATCGGAGTTTTGTCTTGGGATGTGATGATCAGCTTGTGATTCTGGATGTGGTTTCGATGGAACGCAACGTCTCCTTTGGGGTTCAGGCAGATTATGTCAATGAGCTGCTTCTTGTTTTCAGTGACAATCAGGATTACTTTCTGTGATTGCAGCTCCGTTGTAAACCCTTTAGCTGGTGAACTCTACTGGCTTTTTAGTGTTCCTCGCAATTCTTGTGACACCTTTTGTGCTGTACTCATAGTACCGATCAAACACCAAGTAAAACATTCCTTTTGCAGCTTCCTCTCAATATGTTGTCTGAAGGTTTTTACACATACGTTTTTTCTGTACCACCCACAGGCCAGGTATCACCCCGAGTTTAGGGTCAGATGCGCACTTTACCCCGGATGATTGGTTTTTTTTTACAACACTGGACCCGGCGGTGGTGGGGGGGAGGTGGCGAAAAAAGGGCGGGAGGGGTGATCGTGGAGAGAGGATATGAGGGGGGAAGGGGGGAGAAGGGAGAAGGGTGGAGGGAGGAAGCAGGCGTGGGCAGGACAGACACAGATAAAAGATGAATCACACCATGAATAATATAGAGTGATAATTTAAAAAGAGGGAGAGAGATACAGAGATAAATAAGTAATAGACAAAATGGATAAAAAAAGTGATGATGAATACATAAATACATACATGAATATTGAATATGAATACAATGAATACATAGAAATCTACCAAATCAAATGTGAAAGAAGTATGAGGAAGGATACAATATTAGGGCGCATGTGCAGTGTATATCGCTAGGCTGTTGTGACGGTGTTGACCAAGGCAGGCGGTTGTGAGGGCGGGAGGCGGGAGGGCAAAGGGGAGGGAAGGCAAGGCCCGGGGCGAAGAGCTGCTCAGGTTAAACGTAAAAAAAAAATAATAAAAAATAAATTATTTACGAAATATATAAAGTTTTTTTCTTCAGATACCGATCACATCAAGTAAAACACCTCAAGGTTAACAATGGTTTCTACATCAATGTTACATTTAGGACTAATAGTTTCGCGTTAAAATGACAAACACTAAAATAATTTATTCTCCGATTGCTACCATAGATCCCCTACCGATTCACAGATCCAACCGGTGGTTACCTGCGCTACGCTCTGGGCGAGCGCAACGGTCCTGCTATGATACAACGTTTAATTGAAATATGAGAGATCCACAGAGATAGATAGAAAACTGGTAGGGTTTCCCCCTAAGAATCTTTTGAAGTCGCGTCCCCGAGGTGTCTTTATGTCCGTTCTTACTCCAGATCAAGTCGTTAGAAGTTAACAAAAATTTCAGTGTTCCATCAGCATACCAAGATATACCAACAATTGACAATACAAAAAAGCCCTGAATCCCCCCGCCGAGAACAGTTGTGGAATTAAGGGGTCTAGCCTGGCTGGGGGGGGGGGGGGGGATAGGGTAGGCAGCGGTGTGTGTTACATAAGCACAAATACATCACGCCACAACACCGCCACGCCATGTTCACACAACTATAAGCTTCGTCAGTGGCCCCCGGCCGAGCCTGTAAACCCCCGGCCCCTGGGAAAAGCCAGGCCGACGGAGGTTTTGCCCTGTCGGGATGCTCCTACAGACAGCAAAAAAAGCTAAAGTAAAAAAACAAGCCTCCATTATTGAAGTGCAAAGTAGCTCTACTTGGCATCCACAGTACAAAGGGGATATATTCATACAAAAAGAAAAAACAAAAGGAAAAATAAATGTATACCTGGCATCTATAGTACAAAGAGGATATTATTTATTCCAAACGAGGAAAACCAAAGACAAAAAAAAATTTATACTTGGCATCCACAATACAAAAGGTATATTAAAATGCCAAAAAGAGGAAAACTAAGGCAATAGAAAAACCCTCAAAATAGAAACCGAGCGTGTCTAAATAGTGTCTTGGGGGTTTGATAAACCTGGAACAAGTGGAGGGACCACTGACCACGGTTGGGCCCCCAACAGAAAAAAAAGTCCGTCCTTACAAATGAGCAGTTGGCAGGGCAGGCAAATGTCGGCAGCATCCCGAAAAGAGGGATTTAAGGAGCCCACAAAGAACCTGTTGTGACGACACCACTGGATTTCTACAACAGCTTTTCCCCCCCCCCAACACACACAAAACACACACACACCAAAAACCCCCCACACACACAAACACAACACACACACACACCACAACACAACACCACACACAACACCACACACAACAACACACACACACACACACACACCCCACACACACACAACACACACCAAACCCACACACACACACACCAACACACACACACAACAAGTTCACCAGGTAACATTCGATGATGAAAGTTTGAATAATTTGGATTCTAAAAAAAATAAAATTTTATGGAACTGTTCAGTCTGTTCCACACCAACCCTTTTCCCTTTGTATGTAAACCTGAAATTTTCTTCTCTTTTCCCTTCCTCTCTCTCTCTCTTTTCCCTTCTCTCCCCTCTCTCTTTCCCTCCTCCCCTCTCTCTTCTACTCCCCTCTCTCCCCTCCTTTTCTCTCTATATATATACTATAATAATATATATAATTATATTACCACAACCCACAGACTTACAAAAAATAGAACCCCTCCAGCATAGACAAACAGACAGAGGCACAAAAAAAAAAAAGTTAGCAAAAACATAAACATAACATAATCGTAATATGGCCCATTCAGTCGACCTATCGTCTCCGTGAAGTGAGGTTGTGTTTGGTTTGTAGGAAAGAATGGCACGTCTGTGATGGGGGGGGGAAGGGGGGGCGGGAG
>JACEEZ010023317.1:62303-69803 GCA_016584305.1 Chionoecetes opilio
GTGAAGGTCCACGTGAGCGAGTGGAGGGCCGGCGAGTGTATTGTCCTTTGTACCGAGCGAGATGTACACAGAGGGCTAATAGTCCCTAGGAGTCACCAGGATTGGTGTTTTGAAGTAGTGGAGCATGGGCCCGCCCGCGGGAGAATCAAGTAAACAATTGACCCCCTTTTGTGCACGAACTCATTTCAGGTACTCTCGGGCGCAAAGGAGGATACGAGGTTAGGAGTAGACGATACCTCATTACCCGAAGGTAAAATCATTGGTTGTTCGGTGACAGTCAGTTACATCTGACAGGGTTCTGTGACTGAGAAGGTATGCGCATGAAGTCGTGCAGGTTTCCCGAGGGATAGGGATTTGTTTAGTGACATATAGTTAGTGCATGTGCGGACCAAGGAAAAGCCCATCGTCTGCCTGAGCGCTGGGGTGATGTTGAGTTTGTAAAAATAGGATTGCTACGGCGGTTCAAGAAGCTGTAGGTAAGTTAGGGACAGGGGTGGTTCCTGTGTGTGTGTGTCCTTCCAAGACGCTTGTTTACGACTTGTGGTACTCCAGGGCTATTGCGGTGAATTGCGCGGCGCTTCATTGCAAAGCCAATGGTTTGGGCCCTTTGTCGACAGCCTGGGACCTCTTTTCGGCATAACAGCCTCTACGCAGGGACGGGTTCACTTTTCGGGGAAAAAGGAGTCAATCTGTCTGAATCCCTAGAAAGGGAGGTAGATGCACTCGGCTTTTTTATATAAGCACCGGGGTTTAGACACGGGGTTTGGGGTAAGGAAACTTGCGACACTATGAGGAGTTTCAGAGCAGGACTTAAGGATTCGTAAAAAGAGAAGGGGGTTTAGTTAAAGATAAAGGGAACATTGACAAAAAAAAGAGGAGTTGCTTGAAGGTTTACTATACAAACTGTAGGAGTATTTAAAAAGATAGATTTCCTGAGAGGAATAAATATTTAGAGGATTTTGATATAATAGCATTAACAGAAACATGGTTGGATTGTCAGAAGGTTTCGATCCGAAGTCGAGATAGCTGGTATAAGTTATTTTACCAAGGACAGAGTAGGCAGACAGGAGAGGAGTTGCGCTTTATGCAAGAGATTGCATTGCAGTGTGTTGTTACATGGATAAAAATCAATGCAGCATAGAGTCTATATTGGGTAAGGTACGGAGGGAACTGAGAAAATTGGTTTTGGTGTAGTGTAATAGGCCTCCAACTATGTCAAGAGGATTCATGCTACTAATGGAAGAAATAACAAGGCCTGCAGATATACTCGATTAGCTTGGTGGGAATTTAATCTTAGAATATAGCTGGGATTTAATCATAGGTGACAGCGATGGCAGATGAGTGTTAAATATAATCCGGATAACTTCCTAGTCACTCAATCAAGGAGCCTACTAGAGGATAGAATTTCTAGACTATTGCTGACCCTTAGAGACGATAGTTAAACTGTGGAGTCGTGGGGAATTTTAGAATAATTAGCGACCGTATGAGATCAGATTTTAGCTTAAATTGGAAGTTTGAAAATTTAAGTGGCACTAGGCAATCGATACCTAATTCAGAAAGCCAATTATGCGGGATTAGGAAAACCCTGGAGGTTTATTAATAAGAGGTTGGGATAGCTAGCAGACGTTTCCCCCGGACAAGGCGTTGTCCACTGGAAAGGCCAATTATTAAGGATTCGGAAGGCACCTGGAGTTCTTGGCGCGGTCAGATTGGTAGCTGCGGTCGAGGCTGAGAGATATTATAGCGGTTAGCAGGGTGAGGTCAGGGCTAGGAGGAATTAGAGATGTGTTTTATAAGGGATTGAGGTCGGATCCGAGGATGATTATCTCATTGTAACGGAATTAATTGACGCACAGAAAAGAAATATTCCTTACTAGGGAATAAAGTCCAGAAACGATTGATCCAAAATGGATGCCCCCCAATTTTAAAACCCTACATTGGAGTAAAAAGAACATTTATTAGTTTCAAGTGCAGGATTGGTAAACAGAACGTATCGGATGGCGAGGACGTTGAAGACTCAACTCGAGTTGCTAAGAACATTATGAATTTACTAGCAGAAACATGCGAACAGGGACCCAAAGGGGTTCTATCAGTTTACATAAACAAGAGACCGGCAGTAGTTGGTCCCTTAAGGTCGGACAGGGTGAGGTCTTAATCGGATGAGGATACTGTGGATAGGAGTTATCTAAAGATTACATTTCTTAAGTGTTTTTACCGGCGGAGATACACAGACGAATACCTGATAGCTTCGAACAGATGTTCAAGGAGCGATGAGGAGAAACTAAGATATTGTGATACTAGGGAAATGGTGGAGAGGGTATAGAAAAATGAAACCTTTAATCGCCAGGCCAATCAGTGTATCCCAGGGTCTAAGGACATGCAAGGAGTTGTTATGGGGGGGGCGGATCTCGATTAGTGCACTTTTTAGAAATCGTTTGAGAATATAGCGATGTGCCATTATTGGTGAGGGAAAGGAATGTTGTTCTCCATATTTAAGAAGGAGACAGAGGACTAAGTCAAATTATCGCACCGTAAGTCTAACATCAGTGGTGGGGTATTATTGGATCTATTCATTGACAAAAACATTAGAGACACTTAATAAACATAGTTTTTGATCAATATTCACAACATGGTACACCTGGTACAGGTCATGTACTCACCAATTTATGAGTATTTTATAGGAAAAGTATTATAGAGCGCAGATATGATAAGGATTATGAGTAATAACATGGACTTTAGTAAGGCATTTGAACAAGTAACCACACACAGCGACTCTTTCAAATAGTTAGGGCTCATCGTATATGATGGGAGGTTCTTCATTGGATCAGAGCTGTGGCTAGTAATAGGCAACAAAGTTTGTCCAATTCATGTTCAAATCTGAATGGGGACTGGTGATAAGTGGAGTTCCACAAGGTCTGTTGTGGGCCATTACTATGTTTGATAACATCAACGACTTGGATAGGTGGGAGTAGCATGTCACATAGGTTGCGGAGGATACTAAACTAGGTAGATGATTGATCTACATCACAGCTGACGTACAACTACATATGCCAGGGATAAACAGACTTAATAAACTTAACGAGTGGCGTCAGATCAAGATGGAATTTAAATGATAAATGTAGCGTTATACTTGTAGAAAAAACCCTGGTAATAGATACACCCATAAGCAATGTATCGCTGAAAAGATTCAGAAGGTGAAAAAAGTATCTTGAGTGAGGGTGACCCGACCCGACCTAGATCAAGTGTACATTGAGGCCAGAAATAGAGTCTAATAGAGTATTAGGATCATTACGAAGTGGTAAAGTAAAGTTGCGGAAGTTATTCGAAGCTTTATCTGGCTCTAGTCAGGCCTCCCTAGACTATCGTTCATGTTTGGTCTTCCATATTAAGATGGGATTATAGTGTTGTTAGAAAAAGTGCAGAGAAGGATGACCAAATGTACAGAGGGATGCGTAACTTTAGTTATGAGAGAGATTGAAGTTATAAATTACACTCACTCGAGAGCGCAGAGTAGGTGCGATCTGATGAGAATTTTTTTTAGTGGATAAAGGGATTATAAGGTGAGGAGGTAGGAAAGTTCTTTACGGTCTTTTAACCATGGTAGATACAGAGTACCGAGATCTCAAGCTGGAAAAGCGTAGAGTTTAGAAATGAAATAGGGAAAACGGGTTCACAAAGAGGTGTGAATGAGTGGATGTCTACTCAGTAGACGCTAGTTTAGTGCGGAGTCATTAGGGAGCTTTAAGGGTAGCTGGATAGTTGTCATGATGGGGATGAAAGGTGGATGTATAGTTAGTGTATTAAGGTGACATGTGAACTAACCACAGTTTCGCCCTCGCGGCCTCTGTACTTCCTTATTTTTCCTTATGTTTCTTATGTTCTTAAATACCCTTCATACACTACGAAGACAGAGAAGACAGAGATAAACAACAAACAAGTCAGAGGCAGATGACGGGAAGTAAAGAGTGAGTGTCACAAATAATACTATTACAGAGGAACAGAATCATCATTTAATTGGAACGCGTTACAGCATATAAAATAATTTAAGTGGGCTAAACTCAACAGAGAATGCTACAATTTACTGAGTATGCAGCAAGTGGAATGCCGCTAGAAAACGAGAAGCCAAGAAAAATGAATGATTTCTGGAGATAAGCGAATGTAATTAAACTTATGTTAAGAGCCATTTCAAGCCGTGAAGTTTTTGAGAGCTCGAGAGAGAGAGAGAGAGAGAGAGAGAGAGAGAGAGAGAGAGAGAGAGAGAGAGAGAGAGGGGAGAGAGATAGAGAGAGAGAGAGAGAGAGAGAGAGAGAGAGAGAGAGAGAGAGAGAGAGAGGAGATAGCTGAGAGAGAGAGAGTAGAGAGAGAGAGAGAGAGATAATAGCTGATGTACTGATAAAAGTGATCGACACGTAAAAAAACATGATTGACAAGAGATAAGAAAATTACACACACACACACACACACACACACACACACACACACACACACACACACACACACACACACACACACACACACACACACACACACACACGTACTGTTGTTATGAATGATCAATATTGTTCGGTGATAACATACAGCTCTTACTCCCTTCTCTTTCATTACTCTTCCACCACCTCCTCCTTACCCACTTTCCCCTTAACCCCTTCACTCCCAGATCTTTTCTTAGCTAAATATAATTGTCTGTTGTTAGCTATACATTTCCGAAAAGTAACTTAATAAACCAAATTAGTTAGTCGACAAGGAAACTAAACAGGTCATATCTATAAAATATTGCTTATAGTCACTAAAAGTTGTCTAATGGTACCCAAATTACAATGGAAATTACGTTCTGGATCTCAAGTGGTTAATAATGTCTTGGTACTTCTCTTTTCTCCCTATCTACGTATATGTATATGTGGGATAATGAATACACAAACACTCCTTTATGCACAATTATCGAGTGGGTAGTCAAGGAACAAGTGAAATTATCTCGTGGGCAGTAAAGAAACAAGTGAAATTATCTCGTGGGCAGTAAAGGAACAAGTGAAATTATCTCGTGGGCAGTAAAGGAACAAGTGAAACTATCTCGTGGGCAGTAAGGAACAAGTGAAATTATCTCGTGGCAGTAAAGGAACAAGTGAAATTATCTCGTGGGCAGTAAAGGAAAAAGTGAATTATCTCGTGGGCATAAAGCACAAGTTGAAATTACTCGTGGCAGTAAAGAAACAAGTGAAATTATCTCGTGGGCAGTAAAGAAACAAGTGAAATTATCTCGTGGGCAGTAAAGGAACAAGTGAAATTATCTCGTGGGCAGTAAAGGAACAAGTGAAATTATCTCGTGGACAGTAAAGGAACAAGTGAAATTATCTCGTGGGCAGTAAAGGAACAAGTGAGACAGCGTCACAGCCTCAGCCTCTTTGCCACACCACCGCGCGTTGGCTGAGATAAGTAGGTTAAATAGCAAATCTATTGACCATAGTATCATGACTTACACACTTAAATGATATAATGTATGGTCCAGCATAATACTTAAATATACAGTTTTTTAACTACACCAATCCATGAACATTAACAACAGCTATTCCAGTAACAAACATTGCAGACAAATACATATCACAACTTATAATTACGAACCAACTGCAATACAATGAACCCGATACAACATCATCTTTAGCCGATTCTGAACTTTACTGCCTTAACTTATCTACCTTGTAAGCCATGTGTGTGATTAATAACTGTTTAAATAAAATATAAAATAAAACATTGAACACCAGCGAGTCTTCCCTACGCAGTACATAATGTTGAGGCAATTTACAGTTTTTTGATATTTTTTCTAACTAGTACATTGTGATATTTGACCGCAGTTTGGCGATTAATTCTACGAGATTCGATGATTTAGGTTAACTTGGTGTTTCTAAAGTTGTGCAGTTAAGGTAATTAATTACTGCCATGGCTGGACGGAAGGGAAGCAGGAGGGATTGACAGAAAGAGGCGGAATGAAGGATGAGAAGCAAGGACATAATAGAGAATAGGAGAGAGGAATAGGAGGAGGAGAGGAAGAAAACGAAGGAGGAGGAGGAAGAGGAGGAGGAGGAGGAAGAGGAAGAGGAGGAGGAGGAGGAGGAGACATGAAGGAGGAGGAAGAGTTAAGAGAGCGGTGTATCTGATAGGGAAGTAAGGAAGATGGAGAGTGGAGGGGAGAGAAATGAAGATGAAATGGAGATGAAGAGAGGCACAACAAGGAGATGGGAGGAAGGAGGGGAGGAGAATATGGAGGAGAAGAGAGAGGAAAAGACGAAGGAGAGGATCAAGTGATGAAAAAGTAAAGAGGGAGGAGGGAGGAAAGTGGAGGAATGAGGAACGAGAAGGAGGAGGAAGATATAAGAGTGTGTGAGGGAAGGGAAGGAAGGGAAGAGATAGCATGACATGTGATTCTCTTGAGATATATATATATATATATAATATATATATATATATATATATATATATATATATATATATATATATAATGATATAGAGAGAGAGAGAGAGAGAGAGAGAGGAGAGAGAGAGAGAGAGAGAGAGAAGGAGAGAGAGAGAGAGAGAGAGAGAGGAGAGAGAGAGAGAGAGAGAGAGAGAGAGGAGACTAAAATGACTCTTATCTATTTTTTTCCTTTTGTTTTTTTCCTCTTTCTCTCTCTCTTAGATCACTAACAACCCCCCCCCCCCCCACCACACACACCAACACACACACACAACACACACACACACACACACACACACACACACACACACACACACACTCGTCTTTGTCCCTTCATACATATTACAGATGGTAAAGAAGATGGGACCAAGCTGGCCCTCGGCGACACCTTCTGAGCACCTGAAGAGGAGGAAGGGGCGAAGGGGAGGTGAAGGGAGGAAGGGAAGGTGGAGGGGAGGAAGGGGCGAAGAGAAGGAGGAAGGGAGGAAGGGAAGAAGGGACTGCAACGATTAATAGGAAGAGAGGTAGGCCTAACTTGTCTTTTTTTCCTCTTATTTTGACTCACAATTATTCTTTTTATTTACATTCCCTTCCCCTCCTTCCTTCCTCCCTCCCCCTCCTTCCTCTCTCCCTTTCCCAATGACGAGTGACCTTCCCCACCTGACTTTTGACCTTTCTGGGTGTAATGACACTGAGGGCGAGCTAGCAACCCCCCACGTGACCTCCCCAGCTCCCCTCTTTCCCCTCGTTCCCCTCGTGAGTCTTGGTGTGGGCGGCAGGGGTGTTGTCTTTTGGTCTAGCCGTGTGTTTATCTGTAGGCTGATGATTCTTAATGTTTGTCTATTTGCCTATGTAGTTTTTTTTCTCATCTCTCTCTCTCTCTCTCTCTCTCTCTCTCTCTCTCTCTCTCTCTCTCTCTCTCTCTCTCTCTCTCTCTCTCTCTCTCTCGCTAATATCTATTTACATGTTCTATTTCCAATGAATTTCAAGTTACGATTAAATATTGTCAATTTTGCAGCTTCAAAGAAAAACTACATATATTATTTGAATGTTTA
>JACEEZ010023317.1:77303-89803 GCA_016584305.1 Chionoecetes opilio
GGCGGGGAGACTTTGGTGTGTGGGCGGCAGGTCAATACTTTGGCCGATCGATTCCCTCCATACTGAACGAGGCTGACCCGCCGCGAAGGTCAAACACACGGCACCGCTTTCTCTCCCACGCACACTGACCTGACCTTAACTGATTTTTATGTGTAATAATTTGTATCATCTGGTTAAGGTTCTGAATCGTCTGTTAGTGGGGTTTTTTTCTTTTGTTTTTTTCAATTTTTTTTTTACTGTAATGTAGGTTGTATTGGCACTCCGGTATTATTATCATCATTATCATTATTATTATTACTTATTTCCACCATTATCATCACAACTACATACCACAATTTTTTAATAATATATATAAACCTATCCACCACGTCCCATAAATTCCCTTCCCAAAAATTTCTGATAATTTTCTCAATCAAAATCCTCCACATCTCTCTTCACCATCACCACCACCACCACCACCACCACCACCACCACCACCACCACCACCACCACCAGAAACCAGCATTTTTCTTTCAATTCCTTTCACCACACAAATCTCTCTCCCCCCTCTCTCTCTCTCTCTCTCTCTCTCTCTCTCTCTCTCTCTCTCTCTCTCTCTCTCCTCTCTCTCTCCTCTCTCTCTCTCTCTCTCTCTCTCTCTCTCTCCTCTCTCTCTCTCTCTCTCTCTCTCTCTCTCTCTCCTTTACGATTGTTTGCTTGTTTGCTTGTTTGCCTGCCTGTCTGCCTGCACACACACACACACACACACACACACACATACACACACACACACACATACACACACACACACACAAACAAGACCTCTAAGCCCTTTGAGGTCACTGTACGTTGCCACCAATTCAGTAATAATTGTGGCCAAGGTACAAACGAGCGAATGAATCCTGTGGTCACGGTAGGTGGTGGTGGGGGTGGTGGTTGGGGGGGGGGGGGTTGTGGTGAGTAACTATTGGTGTTGTGATGTGTTAGTGTGGTAGAATGACATGTAGTGTAGTTGTGGTAGTGTGGTGTGATAAGATGTGGTGTGATTATGGAGTGGTAAAGTGGTATGTGGTGTTGTTGTGGCAGTGTGGCAGTGTGTCTGTGACTGTGATGTGGTGGAGTGGATGTAACATAACAAGGCGTCACGTCACCACCTCTATACCAAAGCGTCACTCATATGGCAGCTTCCCTTTTGTCTGTCTGCCCGTCAGGGTGGCAAGGTTGGTAGAGACGTGAGCTTGCAATGTGCAGAGTCCCTGCGCATTCGGTCAGCGGTTCGAGTCCGCCTAGTTCGTGCTGACGTGGCGGCGCTTTGTATAGTCAATAACCTTGTAGTTGGTACCTGCAAAGTGTCTAGATAGGATGAAAATCTTATCTTATCTTTTGTCTGTCTGTGTTTTGTCTGTGTGTGTCTGTGTTTTGTTTGTTTGTATGTCTGTGTGTCTGTGTTTTGTCTGTCTGTGTGTCTGTGTTTTGTCTGTTTGTGTGTCTGTGTGTCTGTGTTTTGTCTGTCTGTGTCTGTGTTTTGTCTGTCTGTGTGTCTGTGTTTTGTCTGTGTGTGTCTGTGTTTTGTCTATTTGTCTGTC
Organism: Chionoecetes opilio; assembly: GCA_016584305.1. NCBI lineage: Eukaryota > Metazoa > Arthropoda > Malacostraca > Decapoda > Majidae > Chionoecetes > Chionoecetes opilio. The sequence goes on from JACEEZ010023317.1 coordinate 78,869, forward strand.
TGTGTGTCTTTGTTTTGTCTGTCTGTGTGTCTGTGTTTTGTCTGTGTGTGTCTGTGTTTTGTCTATTTGTCTGTCTGTGTGTCTGTGTTTTGTCTGTCTGTGTGTCTGTGTTTTGTCTGTGTGTGTCTGTGTTTTGTCTATTTGTCTGTCTGTGTGTCTGTGTTTTGTCTGTGTGTGTCTGTGTTTTGTCTATTTGTCTGTCTGTGTGTCTGTGTTTTATCTGTCTGTGTGTCTGTGTTTTGTCTGTGTGTGTCTGTGTTTTGTCTATTTGTCTGTCTGTGTGTCTGTGTTTTGTCTGTCTGTGTGTCTGTGTTTTGTCTGTCTGTGTGTCTGTGTTTTGTCTGTGTGTGTCTGTGTTTTGTCTATTTGTCTGTCTGTCTGTGTTTTGTCTATTTGTCTTTCTGTGTGTCTGTGTTTTGTCTGTCTGTGTGTCTGTGTTTTGTCTGTCTGTGTGTCTGTGTTTTGTCTGTGTGTCTGTGTTTTGTCTATTTGTCTGTCTGTGTGTCTGTATTTTGTCTGTGTTTTGTCTGTCTGTGTGTCTGTGTTTTGTCTATTTGTCTGTCTGTGTGTCTGTTTTGTCGGTCTGTGTGTCTGTGTTTTGTTTTTTGTCTGTTTTGTCTGTCGTGTGTCTGGTATTTTGTCTGTGTTTTTGTCTGTGTCTGGTTGTTGTCTGTGGTTTTGTCTTGTTTGTCTGTCTGTGTGTCTGTTTTTGTCTTGTGTGTGTGTGTGTCGGTCTGTGTGTCTGTGTTTTGTCTGTTTGTCTTTGTGTCTGTATTTTGTCTGCCTTTCCCTTGTCTCTGTCCTTGAATCTCCTGGTGTAAAAGATAAGCTCCTCACTTTCGTCTTGGTCACAGTAAAGAGGCGAGGTCCTTAAAGACGTGCCGCTGTCTCCAAGCTCCTCTGCGTCACACCAGATTGCATATTTCCCCTCCAGTTGTTGTTTTCTAGTTATTTTATACACCGCGGCACTTAAGCTAATAGAACCAAACATGGCTTTTATTGCATCGAGTGAATTTATAATCAAAGCTGGTTTTTCAGTCCTTGCCTTCCTATGCTGTTAATTATTCTGATGGCACTACTGTTTTCTCTTCTTATACCTAAACTTTTTCACTAATAGCTGTGTCGAAATCCAGGCCCCGACTACTGACTATATAGTTTCTCGTGTACCTTGTAAATGGAACACATACTTTTTTTCTTTTTCTCTCAACTTCTATTTACTTGTACCTTGTAAATGGAGCACATACTTTTTTTCTTTCTGTCTCAACTAGTATTTACTTTGTCACTTTAGTCGCCGCCCCGGGAAAGCATAGGGTTCTTATAGAGGATTCAAACTTTTCACATTTTTGCTCCTTTCCTGATTTGCCCGGGACAAAATCTTCCCATTTTCTTTCATATTGCAATTTTTTTCCCCGTCTTCATTTTTTTTTTACTCACAAAGCAGACCAAATTTTTCGCCTCATATCGCTACAATTCTTTTTTTGATTTTCCCCTTGATATTTTCTTTCCCTAGTTTTTTGTAGGTTTTCCGGGGCCCACTTTTGCTTCACGCTTTCACGCTTCCCCCCTCCCCGCCAGTTTTTGGGGGCGTCAAACACGACCCAACACGACTTCCGCGCCGCGCCGGGGGCACGGCGCAGAACAGGAACGACCACCACAAGCCTCTCTCTCTCTCTCTCTCTCTCTCTCTCCTCTCTCTCTCTCTCTCTCTTCTCTCTCTCTCAACAAAAACCCCACACACACACACCCACACCCCACACACACACACAAAAAACACACATGCATACAAAAATAAAAAATTGAGTAGGCAGGTCACCCCCTTCCCCCCACCCCCCCGCAATCAATGCCGGTAATGAAACCCCCCCTTCCCATCATACACAAAATTTACCGTGACACTTTAAAAAGAGGAACGTGGAGGGTAGAAGGAAGGGGGGAGGCAGGGCAAATTTAGCTTGAAACATTGGGGGCTTACCCCAGCCAAGAGATTTTAAAAATTTTACAGGATAATTTTTAATTTCTTCAGAGTATAATGAATTAAGATGTGAGACATGTGTCTCTAAAAGGCAAGGAAATTTTGCTTAGGAAAACTTTCGAAACATAAAATTTTAAAAATAAAATGAAGACAATCGAGTTGGGGTTCAACCTCGCATTATTTTTATTTTCATCAGTGGAGAAAAAGAGAGTTTTGGGGCGTGAGAAGCAGCATATAGTTGAAATTTTCCCAAAGTTTTTGTTCAATACTAAAATCTGACCAACCTCGGTCTTTTAACTATTCTTTTTTTTACATCACAAAGGACGGCCCAAAGGACACAACAATGACTTCAAATTTAAAATGCATTTTTAAAAAAAAGGCACTTCGAAAAAAATGCTTTTCGTAAAAAAAAATTTCAAAAAAAATGCACGCCAAAAAAAAGCACTTCGAAAAAAGCACTTGAAAAAATGCACTTCGAAAAAAGCACTTCGAAAAAAATGCGCTTAAAAAAAATGCACTGAAAAAAATGCACTTCGAAAAAAATGCACTTCGAAAAAAATGCACTTCTAAAAAAAGCACTTCAAAAAAATGATTCTAAAAAAAGCATTTCGAAAAAATGCACTCGAAAAAAATCCTTCAAAAAAAATGCACTTCGAAAAAAATGCATTTCAAAAAAAGCCTTAAAAAAAAATGCACTTCGAAAAAAATGCACCGAAAAAAATTCATTTCAGAAAAAATTCACTTCGAAAAAAAAAATGATTCGAAAAAAATCCACTTCGAAAAAAATGCATGCAAAAAAGCACTTCGAAAAAAAGCATTTCGAAAAAAATGCACTTGAAAAAAATGCACTTCAAAAAAAAGCACCGAAAAAAAGCACTTCAAAAAAAAATGCATTCAAAAAAAATGCACTTCAAAAAAAAATGCACTCCGAAAAAATGCATTCAAAAAAAAGCCCTCTCCAAAAAAGGTCTTTTGGTGTCCCTCTGTCATGCACTCCCTTTCCTCGTTTCTCCTCCTTTTTCTCTCCACCTCTCTCATGTCCTGCTCATAAAAAGGATTTTACGCGAAAATCTAACCAATATCTTGTTTTTTACTATAATTTTATGTTGGCCCCAGAAAAGCTTATCTTTTTTTGTGAAAAAAAAAAAAAAAATAAAAAAAAGGATTTAAAGATCAGGGGCTACTCAAAAAAACTTTCGGGGCTACACCCCCCCCCAAGCCCCGGGCCCTAACTACCCCCGGGGCATTACTAGGGTTAAAGGGGTATGCCAAAAACAACCCACTGGCATCTCAGAATACGTACATTGACGGAAATAGTTTTTGAAGTTAGTTTCTTGAAATGCACCGGAGTTGGTCGGGAAATGGGTACAGGAGAAAGTAGGACAGGAAAATGTGTTCAAAAAAGTGCCTTAATATATATATATCCCTTGATTCCCCCGGTGAAGGTAGTTAGGTTAACAGGAGGGGTGAAAATACAAGCTTTGTTATTAAGTTAAAATTTTTGTTAAAATTGAAAAAATTTTTATTCAAAGTCAAATTAATAAAAGTACCCAAATTTGATGATCAAATGATCAATGGAGATCAAGGTACTTATTTACTTTTTATCATGGTACTAAAATACTCAAGTAATCACCTGCCGGCCCGCATCCTTTGTAATAAATTTTTTAAAAAAATAGCTATCATTAAAATTAAAAAGATATAGTAAAAAAAAAATGAAGAAATCAATTTGAATCATGAAAGATGTACCTATTTTTTTTTTTTTATCCATGTATTTTTTAAAAAGGGTTTTAAAAAATTTCAGCAATATTTTGACGGTGTGGCTTATAGCCCGCAGTGAGTAAATTTCCTCCCCGGGGCTGCTGGACGTTCACGGGGGGTCCTGTAAGCTACGTAGATGAAACGCGGTGGTGCCGCCAAAAATTTCATGTCGAGATATGTACATTTCATGCAGACAACCAGGGGGGATGCAGTGTTCACCCTTCCGCTGAACACTTAGTTAGTGGCGTGGTTGTCAATTGTACCTTCCTTCACAGGGGGATTCTTGCTGTCGCTCACGACGGGCGCACGGGGTTGGCATGCGTTTTTCCGTGGTGGCAGCTTCATTCTCAGGGAGGCCCGGGGGCCCCCTTTGGGGGTCAAGGTTGTGTACCGAAGCCCCTTGGGCCTACGGTGTTAACAGGCGTCGGGGGCCCAAAACGTTCCCCCACCAAAGTGGCGCCCCTGGCCCGCCTGCTGCCGGCCCGCGGCCCACCTTTGCTGGCAACCAGACAGTGATGCAGATGCATATTTTACCCCTTAACATTTACGATACCATTCGGCATGTCGTTGGGACGTCATGCCCAGACGTCGGCGTGCGTGCGCTCTTACGTGCGTGCGCTCTTTCCCCCTTTGGCGGCGTTTTTTCTCGCAAAGGGCCCATTGGCTCGCAGGATAGACGTTTTCAAGATTGAGCAACCTTTGCGACATTTTTCGCCTGTGTCGTTGAGGGGCACACCCCACGCGCGTGCGCCCTTTCCCTTTGGGGCGCGTCACCCCTCCCCGAGGCCATCGGTTGCAGGCACAGTCATTTACAGCCCTGAGGTCGGTTGAGGCCCTCATTTCCGACACTTTTTTTCCCATGAATTCTTAGGGGGCACACTTCTCCGCGGCACCCGTTCTCAAGGGCGGCGCGAGCCCTGCGGAGGCCACTCGACGGGCCTTGGCGTCGAAAAGAGGGACTGAACACCCCGTGTTACTTTCCTTCAGTTTTGTCTTAAAGGGGCACATTTCTGCGGTGCGACCGTTCTTTAAGGGGGCCCGAGCCCTGACGGAGGCCCTCGACGTGCCTCGGCGCGAAAAAGATGGGATGAACCCCCCGTTTTTACTTCCTCAGTTTTGTCTTCAAGGCAAATTTCCCTGCGCGTGCGACCGTTTTTAAGGGCAGCCCGACCCCGACGGAGGCCACTCACGTGCCTCTGGCGTCGGGAGGTTTTTACGGGCCCCCGCTTTTTGTAGATTTCTCCAGTTTGTCGGGAGCTATTTCCACCCCTGCAAATTTCATCGAGGGCGGGGGTGACCCCCGAACGGAAGCCCCCCGAGGGCCCTCGGGTGTCGGGAGGATGTAACCGGGAACCCCGCGCTTCTTAAGTTTCTAAATTTTTGTTTTGGAGGCATATTTCCAGGTGTGCCCGTTCATAAAGGGGCGGCGCGACCCCCGACGAAGGCCCCCAACGTCCCTCTGGCGTGGGGGATGGGGCCCCAAAACGCCCTCCACTTCCTGGTTTTCCCAAGGCGTGGGCGGGAGCAGTCTTCTTAGGGGGGGGTTGACTGCCTGCCGCCTGCGCCGGCTGCACCCCACTCCATGCTGGCGTGGGGGGCACCATTTTCTGGGTTAGTTGAAGCCTCAGTTAAACGCAAAGCTTCTATCTACAGTTGAAAGTCTGGTGGGCAACTCCACTGGGAGTGAACATTTTGATTTTGTGGGGCCCTCGCGTGTTCCCACCCCCAAAAAGTTCTTGAGGGCAACGTGGCACTCCAGACGTTGTTTTGGGGGCCCTTGATGTGCAGCCCTTTGGCGTCCTAAGCCACGGGGTGGGGACACTTCGCCCCCCTGCTGGGGAAAGGGGCCAGCTCCCCAAAACCTCCCCTACCCACTCCTCCACCTAGGTTTTGACCTGCGAGGGGCCCCTGTTTTCCCGCAGGAGAGGCTCGTCCTGCCCCGCCCTTTCTTTCCTTTTCGGGTGCGCGCCAGGGTCTGCCGTGCCTAGGAGCGCCCCCCACCAGGACCACAAACATACCCCACCCCCACAAAAACGGCACACACGAAGCGAACACAAAGTTGGTTCCTCTCGGCCCTTTGATCCCGCCCCCCAGGCAGGGAAGACGTTCCTGCGCCCCCCATCATGGACAGCACCTCCCCCCCGCTGTCACCCAGGGGGAAGCCGCACTCCCCAAGGGGTCCTTTGGGGAGGCCCGCACGAGGCGGCCCCCAGGTGCCCCCCGCACCTTCCCAGCAGGGTGGGTGGGGCCCTGCGTCCCCCCAGGCCCCCATTTCCCCACGCAGCTCGTCGGCCTCCAGCACAAGCCCACCAGCACGAGGGGGATCACCACCCTCATCACCCCAAAACCACCCCCAGGCGGAAGCACTCAAGCTGACAAAGTTTGCATTTTATATGAAATTTTAAAAAAGGGCCCCGGGCTAAAATACGTCACGGTTTGTTTACATCGGGCATTGTGGGGGATAAGGGGGGGTGCCGCGGGTGGGCCTACGAAGGGGAAAAAAAACCCGGGATGGAAGAATTTCGAGTATTTGCGCGAAATGATATTCCAGGGCTATATTACTTGCTCTGTCTCGCTGCCCCCACATAGAGAAGACCCGGAATGGCTGATGTGCAGAGGCTTCTAAACCCAAAAAAACAGGGTCATAAAAGGTCGTCAAAAGGTAAGCCAACTGGTAGGTACGTAAGTGTCCCTACCCCCGTGTTATTCTTAATGAGACTCGCTGGACTTTTTCCCCGGTTTAGGGAAACCTTTGCACATAACCATCACCTCAGGTCTTTTTATGTTGTCAGCGAGACGGAAATAAGCACCCGGAATATCAATTTCGCCCAAAACAGCTCTAATTTTTTTTTATCGTCGTAACCTTTTTTTTGTAGGCTGACAATTTTGGTTTTGATGTATTTAAAAAACCCATTAAGAGTTCTTTTGTTGTCTTTCCCATAATAAGAGTGCTACATCATGGTTTTAAGTGTTACTTGAGGGCCCAAAGAATACTCTTAGTCTTACCCAAAATCAAAAACCTTTTCTTTTTTTTATTTTATTACCCCCCATAAACAAGTTTTCATAACACGGGACATTTCCCCTCCTTGCCTCATGGTACTTGCATGGGACTGTCGTTACCCATATTTTGTCCCTACCAAATCTGGAAAAAATCGCCGACAGTAAAGGTTAGGGGGGAATGGTCATTTCGCCCCCCATGCCATTTCGCCACACCAAGAGTCATTTCGCCCCACAGGCATTTCGCCCAATATGGAGTCATTTCGCCCAAATATGGAGTCTATAGGAGCTAGGAGGTTAGGTTATATTTGTTTTGTGGTCGAAACCCCCAACCCCCGTAGGTTGGGTGGTTAGTTTGGGTAGTTTAGGGTTTGATTTGGTTAGGTTAGGTTAGATTTGGTTAGGATAGGTTGATTTGGTTAGGATAGGTTAGCTTTTTGGTTTGATTTGGTTTTGTGTGAGAACCCCAACCCCCCCCAGGTTTTGGTTAGATTTGTTTAGGTTAGGTTAGGTAGGTTTTGATTTTGGGGAGTTTTGGTTAGATTTGGTTAGGTTAGGTTAGATTTGATTTGGTTAGGGTTAGGATAGGTTTTGATTTGGTTAGGTTAGGTTGATTTTGGGTTTGGTTAGGTATCGGGGGTCAAGCCCCCCCGTAGGGTAGTTTAATTTTTGGAGGTTAGGTTTATTTTGGTTTGGCAATTTTCGTCTTTCGCCCACAAGACATTTTGTCCACATGAAGTCAATTTTGCCCCCCCATAAAGAGTCAATTCGCCCACTCTAAAGTAATTCGCCCAAAGATCCATGTCACGGAGTCATGTAACTATATTTCCTCGGCAGAAAGGAATGAACACCAGTAACCTTGGGCGAAAGACGGTAAATTTCTAGTGTTTGCCCATACTCCCCACTTCCCCCAAACAGTTTGGGGACCCGTGGGGAAGGGGGGTTTTTGAGTGGGGAACAAATTATTTCTCGGAAACACGTAATTTAAAGGGGTTGTGTAGGGGGGGGTAAAATTCTAATCTAGGGTAATTTCCCTTTTATCTAGAGAAAATTTCCCCCACCAAAAAAAAACCTAACCCCAAACCAAAAAAATTAACCTCCCCTAGCAGGGGCTTGACCCCCGAAACCAACCTAAAAAATCTAAACCCAAACCTAACCTAACCAAATCTATCCTAAAACCCAACCCAACGAAATCTAATTAACCCAACCTAAAAAATCTAATTAACCCAAAACCCAACGAAATCTAATAGGCTAGATTTTTGGTTAGGTTAGGTTAAACTTAGGTTAGATTTGGTTAGGTTAGGTTTTCGGTGGGTCAAGCCCCCTTGCTAGGGTAGGTTAAATTTTTGGTTAGGTTAGGTTTTTTTTGGTTTGGCAATTTTTTCTGATATAAGGGAAATTTTCCCTATATTAGGAAATTTTTACCCCCTGCACAACTCTTTAATTTCGTGTTTCGACGCAAATTTTTTCCCCCCCCGAAAACCCGCATTCCCACAGGTCTCCAAACTTTGGGGGGGTAGGGGAGGTTTTGGGCAAACACTAGAAATTTTTCCGTCATTTCGCCCCCAAAGGGTTTCTAGTGGTTCATTCCATTTTCTGCCAGAGGAAGATATAGTACAGACTCCGTGAAGGATCGTGTGGGCGAATTGACTTTAGAGGGGCGAATTGACCTTATAGTGGGCGAATTGACTTTAAGTGGACGAAATGTCTTGTGGGCAAATGACGAAAATTGCCCAACCAAAATAAACCAAAACCAACCAAAATTAAACCCAAACCCCGCAGGGGGCTTGACCCCCCGATATGCTAACCAACCAAATAAACCTAAGTAACCATCCTAACCAAATTAACCATCCAAACCCAACCTAATCAACCTAACCTAACCAAATCTAACCTAAATAACCCCAAATCTAACCTACCCCTAACCTAAACAAATCAACCAACCTCCTAGCGGGGGGTTGGGGGTTCTCAACACACTAAACAAATATAACCTAACCTCCAGCTCCTAAGACCCTAGTGTGGGCCCAAAGGGCTCCTAGGTGGGCAAGACCTGTGGTCGAAAAACTCTATGGGGGTGGCGAAAAAGGATGTGGGCGAAATGACCCCGGATACCAAACCTAAAACCCTTACTATCGGCGAAGTTTCCAGATTTGTGTTTTGGGGCAAAAAAAACGGTAACGACAGTACCATGCAGGTACCATGAGGAAGGAGGGAAGGTCCCGTGGTTATGCAACTTGTTTATGGATGGGGGAATAAAATAAATCAAAGCAAAGGTTTTTGATGTTTGGTATAGACTCAAGGTATTCTTTGGTCGTCAAGTAACATTTAAACCCTGATGTAGCACATTATTTTGAGGAAAGACAACAAAAGGAAACCCAAATTTAATAAGGGATTTTAATACTATATAAACCCTGAATATGTACAGCCTACAAAGAGAAGATACGGGCGAGATAAATTTTTGAGATGTTTTTGGGGGAAAATTTAATTTTCCCGGTGCTATATTTCGTGCTCGCGAAAACATAGAGAAGACCTGAGGGATGGTTTATGTGCGAAGGCTTCTAAACAGGAAAACAGACAGCAGGTCTCATTAAGAAATAAACAAGGGAGGGACACATTACGTACCCACCAGTTTCTTCCTTTTTTTACGAGGGTTGTTATGGACTCTGTTTTTTGGTTTAGAAGCCTCTGCACATCAGCCATACCCCGGTTTCCTATAGTGTTGTCAAAACAGAGCCAGTAATATAGCACCTGGAATATCAAAATTTTGCGCAAAATAACTCGAAATTCTTCCATCGCCGTAGTTTTTCCCCTTGTAGGTCCCCCGGGGGACCCCGACTTATCCCCACAAGCACCCATGTAAAAAACCCCCCGGGCGTAGTTAGGGTAGGGTCCATTTGTGAAGAAAGAAGTAAAAACAGCCGCGGCGAGGTGGATGAAAAAGGGGATGGTAGTGGAGGGTACCCCTCGTCACCCCCACTTAACTTTAAACCAAATTATTTAAGGAAAGGAAATCGTCAAAAATTTGGGAAATTCTTTATTACATGATATTATGATGTTTTTGTCGATTCATTGGGGATATGCGTATACATTTATTATGTAAAACGAGAGTATCGATTTTTTAACAATAATTTATTTTAAAAACATTAAAGCTTGCTTTTTAAAAATCACTCGGTTTATTTTTTCTCCTTTTAAAAAAAACAGTAATACCTACTTTGATATTATAATTTAATCCCATTTCTCTTAATAATTGGGAAAATAAGCTATAAAAAACCTTTAAAAAATTTTTAATTCACATACGCTGTTTGTAACATAATTAGCTTTAGTTTTTAAATGAAACTTTTTTTTTGTGTTAATTTTTTAATATGGGAAAAAGAGTCAATCAAATTGACATTGATGAACAATTTGTAGTCAATTAATGTCATGTTAATTTTGGCAGCATTTATAGCATAAAGTTTGTAAGTGATTGCTTTACGTTAATTCCAAAGTTTAAAAGCCAGGTTATACATGAAAATTCAATAGTTTAGCATTTGTACTGCACTGAAGGGAAATCAAAGTTTATACTCGACTTATGCGAGTAGATGGTTGGCAGAAATATAGTTTGAACGTAGTTATGTTTCCCTTTGCATTCATACATATTATCATGTTTAACGTGTTTTTACGAACGAAAATATTGCGTATTGCTAATATGCTTTCGCTGGAAATTTCAAGAGTCGAATAATGCTTAAATGAACAACAGAAAGAATGCCAATGGAAACAACTACACGAATAAGGTAGGTGACATAAGGAGGCGATAATAACTGAAAATGAGCTGGGAGAAAAGAGTATGTTTATGGCAAGGAACGCTGTACAATGTATTTACCTAGTAACGTACAGAACTTAACAATGTTCGTGTTATCTGTGTGTGTGTGTGTGTGTGTGTGTGTGTGTGTGTGTGTGTGTGTGTGTGTGTGTGTGTGTGTGTGTGTGTGTGTATGCGTGTGTGTGTGTGTATGCGTGTGTGTGTGTGTATGCGTGTGTGTGTGTATGCGTGTGTGAGTGTGTATGTATGTGTGTGTGTGTGTGTGTGTGTGCGTGTGTGAGTGTATGCGTGTGTGTGTTCGCACGTGTGCTATTGTGTGTGTATGTGTGTGTGACAGAGGTGGGCACCGCAAACGAAAATCCACTTCCGCAAACGCAAATCCGCAAACTTCAACCCTTAAGTTCCGCAACCGCAA
>JACEEZ010023317.1:94803-97303 GCA_016584305.1 Chionoecetes opilio
AAATTTTTTATAAAAAAAAAAGGGGGGTTTTTAATAATAAAAATAAAAAAAAAAATTTAAATTTTTTTTAAAAAAAAGGAGGGGGAAAAATTTTTTTAAATTAAAAAAAAAATTTTATTTTTAAATTTTTAAAAATATTTTTTTTTAAAAAATAAGTAAATATAAAAAAATATAAAAAAAAAAAAGATAGAAAAAAAATAAAAATATTTTTTTTTAAAAAAAAAGTTTTTGGGATAAAAAAAAAAAAAAAATTTTTAATAGATAATAAAAAAAAAAAAAATTTAAAAAAGAAAAAAAATTTTTAAGGAAATTTTTTTAAATGGGGAAAAATTTTTTTAAAAAAAAGGAATATAAAAAAAATTTTAAAAGAATTTTAAAAAAGGAAATTTTTTTAAAAAAGAGAATAATATAGTTATGAATATATTTTTTAATATATTTTTTTTTTTTTATAATAATATATATATAAAATTTTTTTTAAAAAATTTTTAAAATATAAAATATAAAAAGTTTAAAAATTTTTAAAAATAAAAAAAAAATTTTTAATATTATTTTTTTAAAAAAAAGGAAGGGAAAAAAAATTTTAAATGGGTTTTTTTTATTTTTTAAAAAAAATTTTTTTTTTTTTTTTTTTAAAAAAAAATAAAAAATTTTTAAAAAAAAAAAAAAAAAAAAAAAAAGGGATATTTTTTAAAATAAAAAAAAAAAAATTTTTTTTTTTTAAAATTTTTTTAAAAAAAAAATTTTAAAAGGGAAAAAAAATTTTTTAAAAATTTAAAAATTTTAATAAAAATTATAAATAAAATTTAAAAATTTTTTAAAAATATAAAAAAAAAATTTTTTTTAAAAAATTTTTATTTTTTTATATTTTTTTTTAAAAAATTATTTTAAAAAAAAAAAAAGGGAAAAAATTTAAATTAAAAAAAAAAATATAAATATATAATAAAATTTTAAAATAAAAAAATATAAAAAAAAAAAAAAAATTTTTTTTATATAAAAATAAAAAAAATTTAAAATTTAAAAAAAAAAAACCAAAAAAAATTTTTTTTTGGTTTTTTTTTTTTTAAAAAAATTTTTTTTATTTTTTTTAAAATTTTTTTTTTTTTTTTTTATTTTTTTTTAAATAAAAAATTTTTTAAAATTTTTAAAAAATAAAAATTTTTTTTTTCCCCCCTTTTTTTTTTCCCCAAAAAAAATTTTAAAGGGGTTTTTTTTTCCCCTTTTCCCTTTAAAATTCCCCCCAAAACCCCCCCCTTTTTGGGGTTTTTGGGGGGGGGGGGGGGGGGGAAAAAAAGGGGGGTTCAGAAGGGGGAAAAAAAAAAAAAAGGGGGGGGGGAAAAAGGGGTTTTTAAGGGGGGGGGGGGGGGTTTTGAACCCCCCCAAAAAACTTTTAACCCCCCCCCCCCCCAAAAATTTAAAATTTTTTTTTTTTAAAAAAAAAAAGGGGAAGGGGGGGAAGGGAAAAAAGGGGGGGGGAAAAGGGGGGGGGGGGGGGGGGGCCCCCCCCCCCTTTTCCCCCCCCCCCCCCAAAAAAAAGGGGGGGAAAAAAACCCCAAAATTTCCAAACCCCCCCTTTTTCCTTTTTTTTTTAAAAAAAAAGGGGGGGGGGGGAAAAAAAAATTTTTAAAAAACCCCCCCCCAAAAAAAAAAAACCCCCCCCCCCTTTTTTTTTTTTCCCCAAAATTTGAAAAAAATTTAATATTTTTTAAAAAAAAAACCCAAAAGGGTTTTTAAAAAACCCTTGAAAAAAAAAAAAAAAAAAAAGGGGGAAAATTTTTAAAAAAAAGGGGGAAGTTAAAAAAAAAAAATTTTTTTTTTAAAAAAAATTTAAAACCCTTAAAAAAAAAAAAAAGGTTTTTGGGAAAATTTTTAAAAAAATTTTTTAAAATTAAAAAATTTTAAAATTTTTTGGGGAAAAAAAATTTTTTTTTAAAAAAAAGGGGGAATTTTTTTTTTTTTTAAAAAATTTTTAAAAAAATTTTTCCCCAAAAAAAAAAAAAATTTTGGGGTTTTTTGGGAAAAAAAGGGTTTTTTTTTTTTTTAAAAAGGGGAAAAAAATTTAATTTAAAAAATTTTTTAAAAAAAACCTTTTTTTTTTCCCAAATTCCTTTGGGGGGGGTTTTTTTTTTTTTGAAAATTTTGAAAAAGGGTTTTTTAAAAAATTTTTTTCCCCCCCCAAAAAGGAAAAAAAAAGGGGGTTTTTTTTTGGGTAAAAAAATTTTTAAAAAAAAAAAAAAAAGGGGGGAAAAAAGGGAAAAGGGAATAAAAAAAAAAAAAAAAAGGGGAAAAAAGGGGGTAAGGGGGGGGAAAAACCCCAAAAAGGGGGAAAAAAAAAGGGGGGGGGGGGGGCCCCCCCCCCCCCCCCCAAAAAAAAAAAAAAAAAAAAGGGGGGGGGGGGAAAAGGAGAGGGGGGAGAGGGGGAGAAAAAAAAGGGGAAAAAGGGGAAAAAAAAAGGGGGGGGGGGGGAAAAAAAAAAAGGAAGGGGAAAAAGAAAAAAAAAAGG
>JACEEZ010023317.1:102303-107303 GCA_016584305.1 Chionoecetes opilio
TGTGTGTTGTGTGTGTGGTGTGTGTGTGTGTGTGTGTGTGTGTGTGTGTGTGTGTGTGTTGTGTGTGGTGTGTTGTGTGTGTGTGTGTGTGTGTGTGTGTGTGTGTGTGTTGTGTGTGTGTGTGTGTGTGTGTGTGTGTGTGTGTGTGTGTGTGTGTGTGTGTACAACAATCGCAGTCCTGAGATTAGTCATAATTCCATTATCTTCGTTCATGAATTATCGTAGTTTTCTTTGTCTCTTTTTTACTCTTGTAAATGAGAGGTGAAAGGAGGGATAGAAAAATTATAGGATTTGTGAATGAAGGAGAGGAGAAGGAGAATAAATATGTGGCAGGGAGATAGGAAGAAAGATGAAAGGGAAGAAGAGGCAAAGAAAAAGTAGTAGGAGGAGAAAATGTTGGTGTTAATGACGCTTTGAAAATGGTTAATTAGAATGACGCTCAGCATTAATTGGTGGAGAGAGAGAGAGAGAGAGAGAGAGAGAGAGAGAGAGAGAGAGAGAGAGAGAGAGAGAGAGAGGAGAGAGAGAGAAGAGAGAGAGAGAGAGAGAGAGAGGGACGGTGGGAAAGATGGAAAAATCACCACAAATGCATTAATGCGCATTAAAGGGAGTGCCTTAACCTCTCTCTCTCTCTCTCTCTCTCTCTCTCTCTCTCTCTCTCTCTCTCTCTCTCTCTCTCTCTCTCTCTCTCTCTCTCACCACTCCCAGGCTCATTTCTTTCCCCCTTCCATTAGGCCTCTCATTTCTTCGCTCTTTAATTTCTCCATCCGTCACCATAACAACTTTCCTAATCTATTCCTGCTCTCCTCCGATGCTACTCCCCCCCCACCACACACCCTCCACCAACACCACACACCCCTCCACTTCCTACTATGATAGTGAAATACCCAGATACCCCCCTCCTCTCCCCCACCACACACCCCTCCACTTCCTACTAGACTCTCCACCCAGGCAATGACATCTCTTTTGCCACCACTATTACCTACACACTACTACTACTACTACTACTACTACTACTACTACTACTACTACTACTACTACTACTTAGATTATAGTCAAGGAAGGTCACACGTACTCATTAATAGAATGTCTCGATTCTATCAATATTTTACTTTAGCTTTATACAATACTGACAAACCAAACACTCGCTCCACAATCACCACAACATCGGAAAATATACAATTGCGGTCACGACAATAAAACAACAACAACACCAACAACAACAACAAATAAGTAACGTTCACTATTCACTTGTATTCATTTATTCTCTTTCTCTGTCGCCTTTTGTGTCCTTCCTCCTCACCGCCTTCCTTCCTTCCTTCCTTCTCGCGGCCTTCTTCTTCATCTCTGATTAAAATACAAGGGAGGAGGAGGAGGAGGACGTATAGGCGTGTTCTATTATTATCATGAAAACAAGAAACTTTTTATGAGGAAACTTTATACGGCAAGAGTTGTAAATTTGAGCCGGAAACTCGCCTTTTTTCCAGAGACTCTTGGAAGATTATTGATATAGAAGAAGGAGTTTCAGCAGCTTATATTTCATGCAATTTGTCAGCTGTGTAAAGAAAGGCAGGAAGGCAGGAAGGAGGAAGGGAGGAGGGCAGGAGTACGGTGGGAGTTGTAGTTGGGGAGGAAGGATGGAGAGGAGGATTGCATGTTTGTGAGGCTTGGAGGATGAATCAAATGGAGCAGAAGAGGAATATGGTGGGGAACAGTGGTGGTGGTCGTGTGTGTGTGTGTGTGTGTGTGTGTGTGTGTGTGTGTGTGTGTGTGTGTGTGTGTGTGTGTGTGTGTGTGTGGTGGTGGGCCTAACAGTGTACACTTACGGGCAGAGCAGTGAAAGTACCACACACACACACACAGGCACACGCGCACTCACTCACACACACACACACAGGCACACGCGCACTCACACACACACGCACACGCACACACACACACACACACACACACACACACACACACACACACATACACATACACACATACACACACACACACACACACACACATACACACACACACACACACACACACACACATACACACCAGTCACAGGAACATGGAGAAAGGACCGAAATAGAACACAAAAGATCCTTAATTCCACGAAGCACTACAATAAGGTATGGAAGAGGGAAAAGGGAAAGGAAAAAGAGAGAGAAAAACAAACAAACAAACCCTTATCACCATCACCACCATGACTCACCACCACACGCGGCAATAATCACCACATCTCTCACCACAACACAAAACAACGTGTGATGAAATAACGAGCCGGAGATTTACAGATATGAACCAAGTGCTCGTGGCGCCAAAACTCGTGCGTAGAGGACCCATCTGAAGGGAAAATTGGGTGCCGTTAGAAAGGGGAAGGAAGGGCATAGAAGGGGAGGAGGGGGAAAGAAATGGAAGGGAGTGAGAAAAAAAGGAAGGAGAGAGGATGAGTCTGGCCATAGACCACTATATCTCATATATATCTATATCACTATTTACAGTGGTCTATGGTCTGGCTTAAAGTGTCAAGGGAAGGATGGGGAGGGAAGGGAAGGGAAGGGAACGTATTGAAGGGAAGTAGAAAACAGTATATGGGAAAAGGGGATGAGAGGAGGAGAGGACAAGGGGAAGACCATGTTTAATGTGTAGAGGGAAGAGGGGTAATAGCATGACATGGAGAGGGAAAAATAAAGAAGAAAGAAACATACGTAGAGAGAGTATGGAAGGAATGCTAGAAAAGTGAAGGGACAAGTAAGAAGTGAGAAATGGAGAGAAAAAAGTGGTAGAGTGAGATGAGTGCAGGAGGTGGGATGGGTAAAGGAGAGGGTTGTCAGCTTAGTGTTTAGTGGGTGTTTACTGTTATTATAAGGATCGTCATGGGTGTCCGCGTGTGTGCCAGCGTGTGGGGGATGGTTATTGGCCCTACTGTCGCTTTTTTAATGAGGCAGGGATGGAGGGGCGGGGTGGGAGGAGGGGTGGAATAATGTATGGAGGTCAAGGAGGGGCTGAGAGAGAGAGAGAGAGAGAGAGAGAGAGAGAGAGAGAGAGAGAGAGAGAGAGAGAGAGAGAGAGAGAGAGAGAGAGAGAGAGAGAGAGAGAGAGAGAGAGAGAGAGAGAGAGAGAGAGAGAGAGAGAGAGAGAGAGAGAATCAAACACAAAAGAAAAACACAAGATAACAAATACATAAGAGTATCAAGAAGTAAAGTATAAACAAGGAGACAAGACCCACAAGGCGAGTGTCTGCTGGTTCACTGCTGCGGTATAAAGTAGTAGTATAAGTAAAGCAGTAGAGGATGTAGACGTAGTAGTGAAAGGAAGTGTAGTGTAGCAGTAAAGGATGGAAGGAAGCAGGGATCCTCCTCTCCCGCCTCCTCCTCCTCCCACGCCTCCCGCCCGGCACGCGAGACGGCTGGAAAAAGTGAGGAAACAAAACCGTATCTTCCGTGAAAAGGCAACACGTGGACATTTAATAGTAAAGTGTAGCATCGAAAAGAGGAAAGATACAAAAACCTTTATTCCTGGATGCCAATACGTTCCCGAGGGAGGAAGGAATAAAGTGTTTTAGTGAAATGTATTTACTGACGTGACGCTTTCAGGCAAGAAGAACGCTTTCAGGCAAGAAGAAATAAAGCAAACCAAACGCATGGGTGATAAAATGATATTCCGCTGAAGTGTGTATGTGGGCGAGGCAGCGAGGGAGTGAGTGAGTCTCCTGCTGGTATCGACAACTCTATTACTGATAAAGAAGATCCACTTTATGAACAATTGAATGAAACTTATTCTGCTCTTCGATTAATACCGCAACGTTGTGTGGCTCATCTTACTTTTTCCAGGATAGAGTTTACCAAATTTGTGCATCATCTTTAAGACCAGATTAATTCAGTTGGATTGGCAGGTCTCGCAAGCGGCAGAACATGTCCACTCACTCTTATCTCTTATCGTGTGTTCTCTGTATAAACTCTCAGGAAGAAAGATAATAGCCTACAGGCGCTATATAGGCTCCAACGTAAAGAAAAAGAAAGAATATGAATGTCTCAACATTAACGTCAAGAAGCACAGTAGTACATCACACACACTTTGACCTCGGCACTGAGAACCTTGTCTGCAGAGGAAATATGAAAGCAGACACACACACAAATGTTCTGTCTGCACAAGTACATATATAATTACAAGAATGTTCCTGAAATCTTTGAAGTATTATCATGAACATCTTAACATAATAACCGAGCTGTGGATCAGTGTTGCCAGTCGTCTGTGTACTCATAGTAAGGAGGTTAAGTCGTTCACACAGTTGGGTTGTCAGAGGGGAATCATGTTTTCCAGCACGCACGGCGCCAGGAATACTGAGAGGAGTCTGGCGATCACGTCTTAACTCACAATAAAACAGCCTTGCTTGGAGGCTTATAAAGGTTAGTTGGCGGCCCCGCTACTCGCAGAAACTAGAAGAAACTATATAAATAGGAACTATAGAACTCTAACTATAGAAAATATCGCTTATTATTATTGCATTATTATCAGTATTGTAATATTTTTTGTGTTTATTTTCAAGTTGATAAAATAGTTAATCTTTTTACTTTCTGTCGATAATTGAAATAACGTCATATTTTCGGTATTGGACCACGTTTGCCGTATTTTACACCAATATCTCTCTCTCTCTCTCTCTCTCTCTCTCTCTCTCTCTCTCTCTCTCTCTCTCTCTCTCTCTCTCTCTCTCTCTCTCTCAAGGTTCATGGTTCATCTGTATGTTCTCTCGGCGGCCGCGTCTTGTAACTTTCACCATTAATTTCGTGTCTTCATCTAATCTAACAACTTTTTCTACTACATATTTCCCTGACTCATTTATTTATATCATGAAGAGCCAAACTACCTTATTGGGAGAAAGGAAGGAGAGAGACCAAAGAGGAGAAAAATGAAGAGGCGGAGGAGGAGAAGGAGGAAGAGGATTACAAAGGATATACAAACAGTGCACAGTGTTAGGTCCTGACGGGCTGTTTGTCTTAATTACT
>JACEEZ010023317.1:109803-134540 GCA_016584305.1 Chionoecetes opilio
TATTGCGTGTATTCCCCTCAAGAAAGACAAGAGGGCGTGGAAGGGAGGCATCTTTTGCTACTACAGGTAAAAAGTTGCACTCCTCGATAACACAGACAGTGCTGGGGCCGAGGAGAACCAAAACAACGCGTACTGGTGGCTGGGAAAAGGGAATAAATGTAGATAAATGTAGAAAAGAGGAGACAAGAGTAAGAAAGATACAATAAGCAGGTGTAAAATAAAAATAAAATACAAGATTGCAGGAGGGAGAGAATCGTAACAACGCGTGCTAGTGGCTGGAAAATGGAAAAAACGAAGATAAATGCAGAAAAAATGCAAAAACGAGTAGGAAAGATATAAGAAGCAGAAGTAAAAGAAATAGAAAGAGGTAGCAAGAAAGTCAAGAAAATATTTGACACAGAAATGGAGAATAAAGAAAAGCAGGACAAGGAGAGGAAAGGGGAAGAGAAAAGAAAAAAAGAAAAAAACTGGACAAGTGTGGGAGAGGAACAGAGAAATGTTAGGAATGCAAATAATTGAGGGAAACAGAGAAGCAAAATAAGAAAGATGTGGAGAATGGCAAGAATGAGAAAAAAAAGAGAAGACAGAACAGGTGCAGAAAACACAGAGGAAGACAGAGGAGAGAAGAGAAGAAACTGAGGGATAGAGTTAAGAGGAGGTAGAGAAAACAGAGGAAAGGAAAGAAGAGCTTTATGAGCAAATGGTCCCTGGTGTAAAGATGAAAAGGATCTAAAGGAAACGTTGCATAAAGGTAATGAATTAAAACAATAATAATTATGATAATAACTACAAATATGAAAACAAAAATAATGACAATGATTATGATAATAATAATGATAGCAATAACAACAATGATAGTAAGAAGAAGACGAAGAATATAAAAATCATGATAAAAACAATACGACTAAAAAAGGGACAAAAAGAGGAAGAAAATATATCGTGTGATTATAATGAAGAAAATAACGTAATGAAAGTGCGTGAAACGTATATTTATTTTGATGAACTCTCTTTCTCTCTCTCTCTCTCTCTCTCTCTCTCTCTCTCTCTCTCTCTCTCTCTCTCTCTCTCTCTCTCTCTCTCTCTCTCTCTCTCTCTCTCTCTCTCTCTCTCTCTCTCTCTCTCTCTCTCTCTCTCTCTCAGTCCCTTTGCTCACTCACTTTGGACAATGAAACGCGGCTAAAAAGTCAAGTCACTCGCTCAATCTGCTCCCTTGTCCGCCCGGCTCTCATAGTTAGGGGGCTTACTCATATAATTGTTCAAATCATTCCAAAAGTGCCATTTTTGGACCACAGGTAGCTATGACCATACTAATTTGAATTTTTGCGGGAGCCAAGCTGGGCCCCCCCTGTGGCGGCCATATTGGCCAAATTCAAAATGACCGCTGTCCAAAATAAGAAAGGGCAATAAGTCTATAACCAAAAGTGGTGGAATCATATGTAAGTACAGTTTTTGTGGGTTTTGGGGCATGGGGAATCCATTCCAGTTGTTATTTTGAAGAATCAAGGTCAAGGTCATACAAAAAGTTCACTTTCAATGCCATTATAGCCCTAAAAATATACAAATCTGTGTCCAAAACGTCTTAAACTTTAAATTTGACATAATTTATAATTTCTGCTATTAGAGTGCATGCAAAAGACACATGTTCATGTATTTACTACATAGAACTGTATTTGACCTTGACCCCAAAGGTCAAATGTGAATACATATTAATACAACGTATCTGTAATCAAATACAGTTGTGGTCAGTGGACATCCACTTGAGTACCAATACTAGTACAGGTTACATAATTAACTTGATAAAAAATAAGAGTCAGCATCAACATATTTTGCTATTAAACTTTAGTATATACGCAAGTACAATCTTCTTTATTCCTTTTACTCACAGTACTGCATCTCATGAGAATGTCTATCCAATAGATGGCAGTTCACTGATTTGCATAGTCGTCATTGTTCAGGCAGCCACCCTCACACTTGCAGAGTGTCGTACATCGAATTCCAGCACTACTGCATTTGCAATTCCCTCTGCAGGCTTTAGTGCATCTGCAATGAAGGAGAAGAGCACGTGCCTTACTGGCATCAGAGAGAGTTGTCCAGAAAGGGAGCTATTGATTGCTGCGCTTGTCATATTCCCATCCCCATTTATCAAAAGCAGGGAGTGTCTGATGGCATGTGATTGACTGCTTCCACACAAAACTTGCCTGCAACAATGACCTCTTGATATGCTGGAAGAGGGTAGCTTGGGTAGGTGGTATGCTGTCCAATGTTTGACTGCCACTAGAAAACAGATGGTGCCTGGCTTCGTTTACAGATGCTTGTCCACATGTATTACTGTACATGAGCACAACAAACCTCTCAATGTGTGTCATTTCAGGAGATACTAGACTGAAGGACTCGGGGTCTTCAGTCAATTTGATCATGGTTTCAGTTAAGTTTGGTGTATTATGCCATGCAGTCCATGCTGTCTTCTTCCCACATCCAAGAAACTGAGACGTAGTGTCGCAGCCTGTTAGTGCATGAAACAGAGGTAGAGCCAGCGACTTTGATGGACCAAGCTGTGATTGAATGCCGTGCACTGGGATGTCTCGGTAATATTTGCCACTACCAAAACCAATCCAGAGTTCTGTTAGGTCAAGCTGTTGAAAGAAATCAATGGCAAGAACGACTATGTCACTGTCAACAGTGCTGATGAATGCTTTCTTGTTACCCTGAGATGATGCGTGAGCAAGATGCAGAATGATCCGCGTATCTGCCTCTGTGTGGTTGCATGGTTGGAGTCCTGATATATCAAATGCTTTATTGGAGAGCACAGTTTCTAATTCAGTGCTGAAAAGGAGTTTTCCACCCATGTCAATATTGATCAGCTGTTTACTGACAAAGACGAACAGTTCCTTCTTGTTTTCCACATTTTTCAAATATAACTGCCAGTCTCGTTTGGGAATGGGTGTTGTACAAGCACTATCTGGATCAAGTTGAGTACGTGCTCCTGAACCACGCCGCTGCTGTGCAAGTGATTTCATACTGTCTTCAGGATAGGTATCCCACAAGGCTCAACTGTGTCATCACAGTCATATGTGCTTAATGAAAGGTATGATGTGTATATATACATATTGAGCAAATATTGATGCTCTACTTGGACGCAAAAGATAATGTACATTTCTTCTATAATAATATAAGCGAAAGTGTGTCTGTGTGTGTGTGTGTGTGTGTGTGTGTGTGTGTGTGTGTCCGCTCCAGGTGCCGCCCCCTGTGGTGGAATCCCCTCATATGGCACAGTTTTGGAACCGGCTCGAGCAGGGGAAGGTTTTAAGCCCAATTATGAGATGATCCGATCACTTTTTTTTATTTTTTTTAAGCAGCCTATTAGCGAGAATTGTGAAGAAAAAAAGTGGGTTGCGAGAATTGAGGAAACCTTGATGTAGGGTGATGGGTAATGGGGTGAGTGAATGGGTGGGGTGATGGGTGAGTGAATGGGTGGGGTGATGGGTGAGTGAATGCGTCGGGGGTGATGGGTGATGGGTGAGGGAATAGATGGGGGGTGATGGGTAATGGGTGTGTGGTGATGGATAATGGGTGAGTGAATGGGTGGGGGGTGGTGGGTAATGGGTGAGTGAATGGGTGGGGGGTGATGGGTAATGGGTGAGTGAATGGGTTGGGGGTGATGTGAATAGGTTGGCGTTAATACATACATTTCTATCTATCTATCTATAATAATATAAGCGAAAGTGTGTGTGTGTGTGTGTGTGTGTGTGTGTGTGTGTGTGTGTGTGTGTGTGTGTGTGTGTGTGTGTGTGTGTGTGTGTGTGTGTGTGTGTGTGTGTGTGTGTGTGTGTGTGTGTGTGTCCGCTCCAGGTGCCGCCCCCTGTGGCGGAATCCCCTCATATGGCACAGTTTTGGAACCGGCTCGAGCAAGGGAAGGTTTAAAGCCCATTTATGAGATGATCCGATCATTTTTTTTTTCTTTTTTTAGCAGCCTATTAGCGAGAATTGTGAAGAAAAAAAGTGGGTTGCGAGAATTGAGGAAACCTTGATGTAGGGTGATGGGTAATGGGTGAGTGAATGGGTGGGGTGATGGCTTTTGGGTGTGGGGTGATGGGTGAGTGAATGGGTGGAGGGTGATGGGTGATGGGTGATGGGTGAGGGAATAGATGGGGGGTGATGGGTAATGGGTGAGTGAATGGGTGTGTGGTGATGGATAATGGATGAGTGAATGGGTGGGGAGTAGTGGGTAATGGGTGAGTGAATGGGTGGGGGGTGATGGGTAATGGGTGAGTGAATGGGTTGGGGGTGATGTGATTAGGTTGGCGTTAATACATACATTTCTACATCCATGATTTCAGGAAAGCTAGAAGGGGCTATCTGGAGAGTCTGTGTTTGGTGGGCCGAAGGCCCACCAAACACAGCTGGTGGGCCGAAGGCCCACCAATAGCCCTCCGCAGGAGCTAGCCAAAAAGTCCGCCCGTAGGGCGGCTTTGCGGCTAGTATAAAATAATATCGAATGTGGGTATATACGACCTGACGTATATCTTGAATTAATAAACAAATATCATAACTGGATTCTCTATACTCAAAAATATACAAACTGTCATTATTACTGTTCTACTATGATTGTTTTTTATTTTATTGCCCAATGTCAGACCAGATGGCGGCCATCTCGGATTTGTCCATAATGGCCGCCACAGGGAGAGTACATGTTGGCTCCCGCAAAAAAATGAATGCTTATGGTCATATCTACCCCTGGTAAAAAAAAAAGGTACTTTTGGAACAAAGTGATCAATCGGGGTGATTTTTTGGATTAAGTCCCCTGACTAGCACACTCGTCTGGAAATGCCACCTGAGCTACCACGAAGTACCTCCTTCCCTCTTTCCCTTCCTCCTTCCCTCCTTCTCTTCTTCCCTCCCTGCTTCCTTCCATCTCTCCCCGGGGCGGTGGACAATGTCAGAAGTAAAACCCTGGATTCCACGCTGCTACAAAACACAACGATACTCAACGCTAGAAAGCTTGCTATTCTTGGAACGTGAAAATAAACATTATGGGCGATACATCTTATTTAATGAGGTATGGAGAGGAGTGAAGGGGAAGAAGAGCGATAAAGAAGGGAAGAAGAACGATAAAGAGAAGAGGACGAAGAGGAGGAACAGAGGAACAGGTCGAGAGGAAAGAAATAAGGGGAAGGGGAAACACACTGAGGAAAGAGAGAGGAGGAGGGAGGGAGGGTGATGGTGAAGGAGCAAGGGAGGGAGGGAGGTATTCAGGAGGAGATATGAGGGTAAGGAACAAAAGAAATAGCAAGACATGTAAGTTCATATAGCAGAAAGTTGTAAAGGAGGAGGAGGAGGAGGATTACATAGGATTACATAGGAATAACAGACACCAGGAGACCTATTGGTCCATAGCGAATGTATCTGCTGAACTACATACTACTAACTATCAACTACTTGTAAGAAAACAGTTGGAAAATGATACCATGTCCCTAAACAGGATAGGAACATGGAAGTTTCATAGTGCAGAATGATAGGATATGAAAAATACTAACTACAACTACCACTACAACTAATCGATACGGGGGACTAGATACGAATTCGCACTATAAATACCCATTTACTTTACAGTGCGCGTCAAGTCTGTTTTTGAATGTAGTTATTGTGCTGGCCCCGACAACATTTGCTGGTAGCTTGTTCCATCGATCAACGACTCTAACATTGAAATAATTTTTACGGAGATCGGTGATGCAACGTTGACCGTTTAGTTTTAAACCATTATTTCTTGTTGTCACTTGAGTTGAAAGCTCGAATAGGTCCTCTTGATTAATGACATCAAAACCTTTTAGGATCTTAAAGGTTTCTATCAAGTCCCCACGGATTCTACGATCCTTTAAGGAAAACATATTAAGTTTCCGCAGTCTCTCTTCATAAGATGAATTTCGCAGTGATGGAATTTGTTTGGTTGCTCTTCTTTGCACTGATTCCAATTTGGCTTGATCTTTTACGAAACAGGGCGACCAAAATTGAACGGCATATTCCAAGTGCGGCCTAACCAAGGACGTGTATAATTGTGTCATTACTTTCGGAGTTTTATGTTCAAAGTTACGTTTAATAAAGCCCAACATCATATTTGCCTTTTTACTGGCAGCTAGGCAATGCAGACTGGTTTTAAGATCATTACTGATGATGACACCTAAATCCTTTTCCTGCTGTACTTCAGTTAACGATTTATTTTGCATTTGATAGTTATATTTGAGGTTATCGTTGCCTATATGCATTACTTTACATTTATCGGAATTGAATTTTAATAGCCATTTATCACTCCAATCTGATAGTTTGTCGAGATCACTTTGTATGAGTTCGCAGTTTCTCTAGTATATGCTTTACCGCCTAATTTGGTGTCATCTGCAAATTTCGATATTTTAGATACAAGTCCGCAGTCCAGATCGTTGATATATATCAGAAAAAGAGTAGGACCCAAGACCGAGCCCTGAGGCACCCCACTAGTAACATCTAACCAATCAGATGCCTCGCCATTTATTACTACCTGTTGTTTACGATTTGAAAGCCAATCGCCAGTCCATGAACATAATTGCTCTCCTAAGCCATGTGCCCTTAGCTTGGTCAACAGTCGCTTATGGGGAACTGTATCGAAGGCTTTCTGAAAATCAAGGTATATTACATCTGAGGGAATTTTAGCGTCCCAGTTTGAATAAATGACATTAAAAAAATCGAGTAGGTTTGTTAAGCAGGATCTCTTATTTCGAAATCCATGCTGGGAGTTTAGTATTGAGTTATTTTCATCGAGAAAAGACACTATTTTACCCCGCAATATTTTCTCAAATAGTTTAACAATCACGGACGTTAGACTAATTGGGCGATAATTACTTGCGAGGCTCTTACTCCTTTTCTTGAATATCGGTGTAACATTAGCTAATTTCTACATACTAGGAACATTTTTGTCACTTAGCGATTTATTGAAAATAATCTTTAATGGGAGCGAAAGTTGACTGTGACATTCACGAAGTAGTCGCGGCGAGATTTCGTCCACCCCCACGGATTTTGCTGGGTCAATTTTCAGCAAATACTTTGATATTTCGTTTACTGTTATCTCTCCTATTACCAGTCTATCCCTTTCGAGTCCCGCATACATGTTTACTGGTTCTGGTAATTGAGTTTCGTCTTCTTTAATAAATACCGCATTAAAGTATTCATTGAGTACGAACGCCATACTCTTATTAATTATCATTTACCAAGATATTATTATTATCTTTCAGTGGCCCAATACTTGTTTTGACGTTTTTCTTACTTCGAACGTATTGAAAGAACCTTTTCGGGTTTGATTTGGATTTCTTTGTAATTTTTTCTTCATACTCACGCCTTTTAGACTTAATTAGTCCTTTGCAGCGACGTTTTACGTCATTGTATTCTCTAGAATCGCAGTCTGCATTTGATCGTTTGTAAACTTTATACGCTCGGCGCTTTCTGCCAGGAGGAGGAGGAGGAGGAGGAGGAGGAGGAGGAGGAGGAGGAGGAGGAGGAGGAGGAGGAGGAGGAGGAGGAAAAGAAGCAAAAAAAATGAAGGATCAGAGGTGGAGGAGGAGGGCGAGATAAAGGAGAGAGCAAGAAAGATTAAGTGAATCAGGAGGCAAAAAGAGTGGGAAAGGAAGAAAGATGGAGAAGAAGAGACGAATAAAGAAAGATGTTGGGACTGGAAAGAAGAAAGAATAGAAGGAAGACGAAAAGCAAAGAGTGATAGGAAGAAAGAAACGGAGGGAGGGAGATAGAAAGTGAATGAAGGAAAAAATAAATGAGGAATTACTAAATAAGGTAAGCAATGAAAGGGGAAAATGAAGTCACCTGAAAGATGGAAAGCAGAAATGAAGCGAGGACGGAAGGAACAGAGGAAGGAAAGAAGGAAGGAAGGAGAGGAGAAAGAGGAAGAGATAACATCAGATAAATGAGTGGCCAAGACGAATGTTAGTGAGCAGCGTGAAGAATGAGGAGGAGGAGGAAGAAGATAACAAAGGAGGAGGAGGAGAATGAAAAACAAAATTATGGGCAAGAAGATGAAAACGTTAATAATTATTTCATCCATGTTTTCTTTCTCGTGTACTTTCACAGCAAGAAATAAACAAGACAGAGATAAAACAGTGGTACCGTTAAACACTTAATTGATCGACCACAGGAACACACTGCCAGGCTCAATAAGTCATTCGCAAACTACACATAATCTCAAGTCTCAATTAAACTTGGTACTTGATACTTGATCGTTTATTCGGCTTAATGTAATATGATAATGTTCATAATCAACTATACTGAATATCCCAAAGCATTAGATGTAAACAAAAGACTTTCATCTTAATGGCAGACAGGCATTACAGCAGCACATCGTGATTCTTCTTCTTCTTCTTCTTCTTCTTCTTGTGACCTTTGACGCTTAGTATTGCTTCATAGGTCCTCATCAACTTCGTCTCCTTAGTTAACAATCTTGTCAACTCTTCCCTTGACTATTCAATGGGGATGTTAATGGTGATGTTATTCTGCCCTACAGGATGAACCACATGTAATGGTTGAGTAGGAAAGTATCTTACTCTCAATTGTCATACTTTGCTGTTAAATTTTCATGTCCTCTTCTATACGGCAGACATTGAGTTCCTTCTTATTTTCGACTTTTTTATTTCTTTATTATTTTTTTTTTTTTAAATTCTATTATATATTATGTTTTTCTTTTAAATACGTTGCTGGAGGAAGAGGAGAAGGAGGAGGAGGGGGCGAGGTGAAATCTTGATCTCCTATCCAGCTGTACGACACGCAATGTACATATACTTACAGTTCATTACATGTTCTCCTCCTCGCCTCTCCTTCACGTCCACCTTCCACATTATCTCACAGCAGCACATCCTGATTAATGGTGATGCTATTCGGCCCTACAGGATGCACCGGATGTAATGATTAAGTAGGAAAGTGCTTTGGTTTTTTACTCTTTTTTTTTGCTGTAAGATTTCCATGTCCTCTATGGCAGACATTGAGTTCCTTCTTATTTATCGATTTTTTTTTTTTTTAGTTCTTTTTAATATTTATTATTTTTTTATTTTATTATTTATGATGTTTTTCTTCTAAATACATTGCTAGGGGAGGAAGGGGGTGAGGAGAAGTCTTGATCTTTTCTATCCTGCTCTACGACACGCACTTTACCTATCTGCAACTCAGTACAAGTTCTTCCTCTCTCCTTGCCTTACCTTCACTTCTTTTTTCTTTCCTTCCTTCCTACCTGTAGCTTCCACTCAATACATGTTCTTCCTCTTCGTATTTCTCCTTCACACCTACCACCTTCCACATCACCTCTCTTTACCACTTACATTAACTCTCTACTTTCTTCATTACCTCTATATCTCTTCCTCTCCTTGTCTCTCCTTCACGTCCACCACCTTCCACATCACCTCTCGCCTCCACTTCCTCCACTCGTCACCAAACATTTCCCTCTTCCTCCCCACAACACCACAATCACCTCGCCACTCTTACCATGGATTTGACGCTCCGTAAGAACCTCAGGTAATACTACGAGTCAGGCATTCCACCCCTCCACGCTTCAAAGCTTAACTCAGCTTTGCCACCGCTTACATCAGCTTAACAAACAAGGTGACTCTGTACAACACACGCCACAGCCTGAACAACATTACGGACAAAGAGAACATGGAGTTTTCAAGGAACTCTTTTTTTATCTCTCTCTTATTTAGTTTTCTTATAATGAATACATGGAGAGAGAGAGAGAGAGAGAGAGAGAGAGAGAGAGAGAGAGAGAGAGAGAGAAGAGAGAGAGAGAGAGAGACGAGAGAGAGAGAGAGAGAGAGAGAGAGAGAGGAGAGAGAGAGAGAGAGAGAGAGAGAGAGAGAGAGAGAGAGAGAGAGAGATATTGGGGGAGGGGAGGAAGGTGGTTAAGAAGGAAGGAGGAGGAAGACAAGTGAAATAAAGAGATTCATCACTCTTGGATTAAAATAAAATTGTATGTGGAGAAAACGAAGAGTTCATTACTAGTATCTCTCTCTCACTCTCTCTGTCTCTCTCTGTCTCTCTCTCTCTCTCTCTCTCTCTCTCTGTCGTCTCTGTCTCTCTCTCTCTCTCTCTCTCTCTCTCTCTCTCTCTCTCTCTCTCTCTCTCTCTCTCTCTCTCTCTCTCTGTTCACTAATACTTTCAAATGCCCGGTAAATATAAAACACCACATCATTAATCTGGAGAACTTTTGACCTTCCTTGCATCGCCTGGCAAATGTGATCTCCAGGAACACACTGAACCACGTGGGAGGGACTTTACTTGCCCCGGACAACTTTCCGCATCAATCAGCCCCTGAAGCAGG
The DNA here is from genome assembly GCA_016584305.1 of Chionoecetes opilio. NCBI lineage: Eukaryota > Metazoa > Arthropoda > Malacostraca > Decapoda > Majidae > Chionoecetes > Chionoecetes opilio. The sequence goes on from JACEEZ010023317.1 coordinate 120,143, forward strand.
CTTAGAACACAGACTCCCAACACAGTGAATGGTGACGTGAGTGAACCTTCCTTAACCAGCCCAACTACTGACTTCCTAAAAACACTCACCAAGACTCAACTCCAAAAACACTGCCGAGAAATTGGAGTGAATAACGTATGGGTAAATAAGGACATATTAATCGACATGATAATGGAACAAGCCAAGGACTCCGTTGACAACGCAAATTGTCATAGTGAAACCACCACTTCAACACAAACTGTGCCTAACGATCTGTCATGCAATAACAGTAATGAAACAAACAGTGCTATAACTAATTTAAGTGACAAAGTAAAGACAATAAGTGAATCTCTGGAACAATTAAAGAGGTATGTGGCTTCTCTGGAACTATCCCGCACGGGTGAAGCCGAGGAGGTGTCACCCGTCACCCTAACCACCCAACAACAGGGCGACCTATCCCGCACGGCTGAAGCCGAGGTGGTGTCACCCATCACCCTAACCACCCAACAACAGGGCGACCTATCCCGCACGGGTGAAGCCGAGGTGGTGTCACCCATCACCCTAACCACCCAACAACAGGGCGACCTATCCCGCACGGGTGAAGCCGAGGCGGTGTCACCCGTCACCCTAACCACCCAACAACAGGGCGACTCGACGATCCAGCTGGAGGATTTAATTACCCGACTAACTAAATTAGAAAAACATGCGACCAACATCAATAGTACCCCCCTTGAAGCCACGGCAAACTCTCGGTACCTTTCTATTGAACGCCGAGTGTCAGTTTTAGAAGATAAACTAACTAATGAAAGTGAAAACAGAGGACAGGAACGGAATGAAACACCAAACCAGTCCACCTCAGAAAAAAAAGACTATTGATCGGTGACATGAATCTGAGCAACATCAAAGTTTCCGACCTGAATGATAACTGTGCTATCAGAACTCTCAAAGACGCTAATGTAGACCTCTTAGAGTGTTGGGTGCGTGAAAAACTAACTTGGACTCCCAAAACATGCATTATTTACGGTGGGTTTTTTGACGCAACAGAGGGCACGTCACCGGCAGTGGTTCTAGACAGTCGCAGTGCTCTCGTCAGTGAACTAAAGGGCAAAAATGAAAATATGGATATATGTGTGAGCCAGGTAGCACCCAGCCTGCAATCTGACACTTTACAAGCAAAAATTAATGAAATAAATGAGCACACACATAAATGGGCAGACGATAACGGCATAGCAATAGTCAAACCAGACCTCTTCCTTAAGCTGGGGACAGGAGAAATAAATGAGACATGCTACGACACCTACAGTGAATACCAAGGATCCATTCTAAACAGAACAGGTGTCGTCAGGCTGCTCAAAGCAATGACTAACCAGTACTCTCCCTTCAGTGAGTGCGTAGATTGGGAAAAGGTAAAGAAAAACTCAAGTCAAGCTCTCGAAGTAAGAAACGCGCAACTACGACAAGATGGTAACCCCAAGGCTAATGTTGCTCTCGCCTACCCTTCAAGCCATACGCTCGCCACCGATGGAGGCGGGTGGCAAGTTATGGCCCGGAGTCGTACCTCACGGCTCAACCCAACACCTGAGGAGCAGTATAGGGGAAGGCAAACAGTGCCAAGCTATGGCCATGGCAGGAGTCAACCCTTCCCTACTCGTATACGTCACACAGGCTCAAAAGGAAATCCCGAAACATTTCAAGAAGCACCAAGACAGAATCAACACTACTATCGCCACTTTCCCCCTCCTCCTCTCATCAACTCCTACTCTGTCGCACCCTATGCTCACCAACCCACCCGCCCGCGCCACACTCCGTCCCTGCCCCCACCTCGGCCAACTACCGCCCGAATATAAGGACGTGAACGGTGCACCCGGCGGTCGTGATCATTACCCCCGACACCGAGAACAGCAAGGTAGAAAAGTCGGTTGTTACAACTGCGGGGAGTTTAACCACCAGTAATTAAACTGTCGGTTCGACCATAAAGTAAAGTGTGGCAGATGTAACGACTGGATCATAAGTGCAAGCTCTGTGACTCTTATAGCCCCTAGGAGAATAGCAAAGATGGTCAAGCCAATAGGTCCCTTAATCCAGATATAAAGGACTTTCTTTAAATTGAACACTTAAATTCACAATCACTACAAGGCAATCTTGAGGAAATAAAGTTGCTGGTAAATGAAAGAGATGTCGATATTTTGTGTATAGTGAGACGTGGCTATCTTCCTGCACTCCTGATTCCTATGTAAATATACCTACTACAAACTATACAGGTGTGATAACGGTCGCGGCTCGGGTTGTTTGTGTATGTGAAAGACCATCTCAGCTCTGAAGTATAGAAACAACATTGCGCAACAAATTAGGTGTCGAGGATATATGGATACAAATTCAGTGCAGAAAATTACCTTCTATCATTATAGGTTGCATTTACAGACACCCTAAAGCTCTTTCTGATTCTTTTGACTATATTGTTGACCTCCTAAGAACAATGTCTTTGCGTAACAAACCTGTTTTCATACTCGGTGATTTAAATGACGATCTTCTCAACAGTAAAAGCAAACTCTCACGAATCATCAAAAATAACAAATTAACACAAATAATTAGCAAGCCCACTCGAGTCACTCCCACCTCCGCCACACTACTTGACGTTATCATCACTAACAAGCCTGACTCGATGCTGACTTCTGACGTCTTTCCTCATCCCATAGCGGACCATGACCTTGTCAGTGTCACCGTCAATATAAGTAAACAAAAACGACCCCGTATCATTAAAACTATTCGTGACATGTCACACTATGATAGGGACACATTCTGCTCACAATTACTTAATGAAAGTGTAGTGTATGCGTGTAATCTAATAACTATTAACCCTGTACTTAAGGATAATTGTGTGTGTGAGTGTTTCATATATATTGTTTCGTTTCAAGTCTTGTTTCGGGGCCCCGAGGCCAACCTGTTGAGTTGACCAGTCTGCTATGATTAAGGCAGTGCAAATAAAACGGGCAAAATGACGGCTTTGAAGTATGAAAAGCCTATTTTTGGGTCCCTGACAGAGCTAGTGCACTAAGCTATAAGATAGGAAAGATCGCCACCCAGGGCAAACCCTGGTTATACAGGCAACCAATACCAACATCTGGTTACATAACCAGGCTACACTAGATAAATCTGAAAAAGAAACATACGTCTGGCAACGCCGTGCCATCTGACCGAGGCCGGCTGTCCGCCAGCCGGCTCCGGAGCCATCATACCATCCCAAAATCATCCCCGGGGAGAGGGGCTGAAACTTGCGGGGAGGAAGGGTGGGAGGCCGAAGGCCGTGCACTAGCTCTGTCAGGGACCAAAAATAGCTTTTCATAATTCAAAGCCGTCATTTTAGGTCCCCTTAGAGCTAGTGCACTAAGCTACCTGCCACTTGGAGACGGGGCAGAAGCCCCCGACCCCCGCGGGGAGGCAAAAGAGCAAACTGCACAAGAACAAAACGATACCACTAGTATACTCACCCGAATCAGCGGAGACGTCAATGGGAGGCCCGGCGTCACCACCCAGCCCCTCCGGACGGAGGGAGTCCCAGGGCAACACAGGGGAAGGTCCACGACGGAGTGGGACAGGTAACGAGCCACGAAGCACGAGGCCGTACTCCACTGTCCCCCTTCCCTACCCTCTCTAAGGAATGGTTGTCGGAGGAAGGCCAGAGACGCAGCAACACCCCGGACCGTCATGGGCGCGAGGGGCGTGACCCGGATCCGCCGACTCGATGACGCCCCGGAGCCGGCGGCAATCCCCCTGGGGTGAGGGGACGACCAGAGACAGGATGCGGAACAGGAACTGCAGGTCGCACGCACCAGGGCTCGGAAGCATCCAGGTAACACCGGAGCGCCGAAACCGGCACAAGGGGTTGTGCGGCGTCCCAGCAGACCAAGCCGGAACGACGACCGGTTGGAGACGGTGGTCCTGCCGCTCGTTCTTACCCAGCACCTTGGGCGAGAGGGAGAGGGAGACAGCGGAGCCGTCCCGCGAGAAGGTCGTCCACTGGGGGAAACGGGTCAGCGCCCTCAGCTGAGAAGCCCGAAAACCCCGTAGCCAGGGCCACCAGGAACAAGGCCCTTCTGAAGGAGTGCGAGGTCCGGCAGCGTCCGACCCAAACTGGTCGCCCTGCAGGAACCGGAGAACCTTCTCCAGGGACCAGAAGGGACCAGGACGACGGGGAGGGGGTTTTGGTGGAACAAACACTCTTCACAGGGTCACAGAACGCCGGTCCAGGACCAAACCCCAACCGTATTTGAGGGGTCGCCAGGGCCGCAAGGTGAGTGGGAGTGTAGCGGAGGACCTCCCACGGTCGTGGCCAGGAAGGAGAGGAAAATCCAGGACGACCGATTCAGAGACGTCGCGGAGGCCCTTGAGTTGAGGAACGACTGAAAGGCCTTCCAGTGAGACTGAACTGTCTCGTAGAGACGGGCGAAGAGCCGCCAACATGTCCTCCGCTACCGCGTCCGAGACTCCGACGGAGAGAGGTACGGAGAAACTCCAGGCGTGTAGCTTCAAGGTGGAAAGAAGCCTGGCCGGGGAGCTCCTCCACAAGCGAGGGCCCCTAGAGGACCGGGGAGGGACACCAGGCCTTCAGTTCGGAGAACCACGGTTGCGCCGGCCAGAGAGGAGCCACCATGGTCACCTTGCCCCTGTAGGAACGCAGTTTGTTGCATACCTTCAGGAGGACACTGGTGCAGGGAGGCGGAAACAGGTAAACATGGCGCCACCTGTTCCAGTCTTCCGTGAGGGCGTCCGGGCCTCCCGCAGCTGTCCGGTCCCCCTCGTCAAAAAGGCCTGTAGTTGGGCAGAGCGGCGGGACGCAAAGAGGTCCACCTCCGGAGTGCCCCACCGCCGACAGAGAGCCGCAAAGCGCTCCGGGTGAAGCTGCCACTCTACCGACGAGCCCTGGAAGCGAGACAGTGCGTCGGCCCACACATTCTCCACTCCGGCAGGAAACCTGGCAGACAGATGAAGGTGGAAACGGGCGCCAGGCCGAAGATACTGCTCCGAAAGGGACAACAGAAGGGCGGATCTGGAAGTCCCTTGGCGGGCGAGACAGTGGACCGCGACCATGTTGTCCATCTCGAAGCAGAGAGCCGTCCCATCTGGGATCGGGTTCGATCGAGGAAGAGAAGAGGGACCACGCAGCTCCTTGACGTTGATGTGGAGTCTGCGCTCCACCCCGGACCACCCGCCGAAACCCTGCCGGCCGTCGGAGGATTGGTAGCCCACCCGACGTCCGACGCATCCGACATCACGAAGACCGTAGGGGGCGGAGGCAGCCACCCCGTCCACGCGGAGAAACCGCCCTCCACCAACCACTCGTCCAGTAGTGTGAGGGCCAGGGGAGGGACGGGCCGGAGCAAGTCGCGGGGCCGCACCGGAACGGCTGTGTTCACCACCGGACAAGGCGACGGAGACGAAGGACGGCCCAGGGGAGTGACTTCTGCGGCGAAGTTGAGCGAGCCGAGAAGGGACTCCCAATGCCTCCTTGACAAAAAACGGGACACCGAGGCCCGGAAGAGGCGTTGATGAAGCTTGGCCGCATTTTCCCCCGAGATGCGGACCCGCAGCTGAACGGGAGTCCCATTGCATGCCCAGCCAAGTAATGCGGGGAGGGGGGTAAGGACGGACTTTCCCTTGTTGACTAGGAACCCCATCTCCCCTGCCACCGCCAAAGCTCGGTCCAGCATGCGAACCGCTTCCTCCTGAGACGGGGCGGACACCAGCCAATCGTCCAAATACATGAGGCAATTGACCCCTGCAGACACCATCCGCTGAGCCACCACCTTGGTGAGCCGCGTAAAAACCCTCGGAGCGATGGAGAGGCCGAAGGGCAGTCTGGTGAACTGCCACGTGTCCGATCCCACCTGGAAGGCCAGGAAGCGCCGGAACCGAGGATGAATGGGGACATGCCAGTAGGCGTCCTTGAGATCGAGGGACGCCATCCAGTCCCCTTGCCTCAGATGAAGGCGGACCTGGGCCAAGGTCAGCATACGGAACCGGTGGTTGCGCACAAATCCGTTTAGGCGGCTGAGGTCCAAGATAAGTCGCCCCTTCGAAGAGTCCTTCTTGGGTACGATGAAAATGCGGGAAAGGAAGACCTTTCCCCGCGCCTTCTCCACTACCCCGGAGGAGTGCATGTCCGACACGTGGGCGGCGAGCACTGTGGAGACCGGCGTCCAAGAAGGAGGTCGCCGAAGGGGCGGTAGGGCAATCCAGGGCCAAGAAAGACCGTTTCGAACCACCCTGGCGGCCCAACCTCTCTGCGGCCAGGCTGCCCGAAACCCAGACAGGAGGCCCTGGAAGGGAGGCTCAGAAGCGAGAGCGACCCTTGGAGGAAGGCTTGTGGACAGTAGCGGGCCCCGAGCGAAAGGCCCGAGACCCAGAGCCCCTGAACCCGGAAGGCCCACCCCGACTGGGACGACGAGGATCCTGGGGCCATCCACACGGGGGTGAGCACTCCTGGACTGCCCCTCCCGACGAGAAGAGCCCCGACGAACACTGCTGGACCCCCTCCCGGAACCCCCCGGCCGAGACGGTCTGGGGGCCGGAGTAGACACCAGAGTGACGGTGGGGGGATTGAGGCGAGACACTGCTGCAAGGAGGGCTCCGACAAGACCTCCGAATCGAAGGGACTAATCCGGAGAATCTGCTGTCGAGTCAGCTCCGGCAGGCCCGAAAAAGCCTCGCGCCGAAGAGCCAAGCGGGCAGTGACCGGCCCTGTCAATGGCAGGGCGGACCGTCGGGAGGAGGGAGGGCGCGCCGAATGCATCACAGGCGGTCGACAAAGCCCGACAGACATCCGACCGGGAGGCCGGGGAGAGAGAAGAAGTGATCCACGGCGAGGGAGGAGAGCCACTCCGCCAGCTGACTGAAGAAGGCAACAGAAGAGGTCAACAGGGAGGCGTGTTGCCGCTCCTGAAAGTCCCGGCGAAAAAAACTCCTCCTTCACCGGGTTTCGCCCGCCACGGGAGGTCCTTGGCAGAAAAACGGGACACCAGGAGGAAATCAGCCATCACACGTGGAAAGCCACCAGAGGCCGGGAGAACCGGGATCGGGGCCCAGGACGGAGAAGGACCCCGGTTCACACTGGTGGTACCCGCTCTCCACACTTCGGCAGGGTCCAGGCCGGCCTTCATCCAGGGCAACCGGTCTTGGCCCCCGAGAGAAAGCCACCTGGCATCCTGGCTTCCCTCCACGCACGGGAAGCCGTCCCTGACCAAACTAGGCTCAGCCAGTAAGGAGGCCAGAGCATCCAAAGCGGCCGCCGAAGAAACCGCAGGCTGCTTCGAGGGAGCGTTCAGGCGAGAGAAAGGAATCCGGCGGTAGAGGAAGGACTCCTGTCCCCCGTCCACCCGGGAGCGACGTACCTCCAAGTCCGGAACTGGGACCCCAGGAGCCGTCCTCCAGACGACCGATGGCAACAAGCCGCACGTCAACCGTCTCACAAGCCATCGACGGTGGCATCGGTGCCCAGGTAAACAGGACGGAGGAAGAAGGAGGGAGTCCCAAGGCATCCTCCGCAGCGGGACGAGGGGAAGTGCACCTCAGAAGAAAAGGCGGAGGAAGGGCCCGGCGGACAGGAAGCCAGGGGGCGGAAGTCCCCGAACCGTCGTCGCTTGGGCACGGGTAGGGCAGCATCCTCTTCCCCGTCGGAGCACACCAGGTAGTCATCCTCGACTACCACAGACTCAGAAGGAGGCACCGGTGAGAGGGAAGCAGGCGATGGGGACCTGCGACGCCTCGGTGTCGGAGAATGGGACCCAGAAGTTAAGTGGCCCTCCATTCTTGCCATGAAGGAGTTCACTGAAGACATCCAAGCCGACAACCCCGGAGGCACAGGAGGTGAGGGTGGGGAAGGCCCAGGAGACGCCTGACCAGCCGTAGGAGCCACAGACCCAGCCGGCAAGTCCTCGACCTGGGAGTCGCGGTCATGGTGAGGGACTGAGGAGACCGCCAGATCTTGCTCCACCGTCAGCACGATCGACGCCGAGCTCATGGAAGCAGAGGCAGGGGGTCGGGAGGTGCGAGACGAGGAGGAGATGGACGACTTGGCGAGGCCCAGCCGAGAACCCAGAGACCGGTCCGCCCAGGACAGACGGAAGTGGCTGCGATGGCGAGACTTCAAAGCCTTCGACCACCACTCCTTGAGGTCAGCATAGGCCTCGCCAGTAAAGCAGGGCACACCCCCCTCCGGGAGGATGAGCCGCAGCCATCCACAGCATACCGGGCAATCGGCGGGACGAAAAAGGTCCGACAGAAGGCACGGGGCGTGCGAGGAGCAGAACTGGTGGCCTCGGGATCTAAAAGACACCGAGCAGCCCTGGGCCTCACAATTGATCCGCTGGAAAAGAAGGGTAAAACAGTGAGGGGGAAAGGGACTAGACGCAACACGAAACGCCCCCAAAACCCCCACCTGCATCGCCACACGCACTGCCCCGACCCCCAGGTAAGTGGATGGTCGGGGGAGGGGGGGGGTCGACGTGGCAGCCAGGGACCGCTCAACTCCCCTACCCGGCCCATGGGAGGGTCCGGGCGAGGGAGCGGGGAAGTTAGGGCACCAGCAAGAGCGACGTAACCATCCGCCCATCTCAGCGCACACGTGGCAGGCCAGGGGCGTGGCAGACCAGGTACCACCAAACCCCCCGCACGAGCCCATGGGAGGGTCCGGCGGGGGGGGGGCGTGGCTGGGAGAACTACGTAACCATCCGCCCATCTCAGCTTACACGTGGCAGACCAGGTACCACCAAACCCCCCGCACCGGCCTTGGGAGGGTCCGAGCGGGGGGGGGGCGTGGCTGGGAGAACTACGTAACCATCCGCCCATCTCAGCTTACACGTGGCAGACCAGGAACCACCGAACCCCCCGCACCGGCCTATGGGAGGGTCCGGGCGGGGGGAGGGGCGTGGCTGGGAGAACTACGTAACCATCCGCCCATCTCAGCTTACACGTGGCAGACCAGGTGTCAGGCCAGGGACGCCCTGGCGGGGAAATAAAGCCCAGGGGAGAAAGGGTGAAAGCCGCGCCCTTGGGGCGTAGCTTAACACCACAGACACAGACACCAGCCGAAAATATTTAAGACACAGCTGGCCCCGGCCAGGGATAAAGAATAAACTACACTCATCCCCGTAAAACCTTACAGAAGGATTACGAAGCATGAATGGGTAAAAACTTCACACACACCCACGTAAACACGAAAAAACAGCAGGTGCTTACCATATGGCCTGAATAGAAACAACACCTGTTACAGGAGACGCAGCAGGTTTTGACGTGATAAAGGCAAAAAAAGAGAATGAGGGCTCGGAGGGGGCTGGGGGACCCCGGCCTGGGGTCAGTGGCACGGCGTTGCCGGTTGTTTTTTTTCAGTTTTATTAGTGACCCCTGGTTAGTAACCAGATGTTGGTATTGGTTGCCCTGTATCCCCAGGGTTTTCCCCGGGGTGGCGATCTTTCCTATTTTATAGTTAGTGCCTAGTCAAGGGGACCAAAAAGTAACGGTTTTTTTTTATCGGCCAGAGTTACCACTACAAGTATCTAGGCCCCTTCACAGTCCAGTGAGAACCCTAAAGACTCTGCCGCCCGTGTAGATGGCGGGCGACGGACCTCCGTTTGATACCAGATTTCGAGGGGGTTTACATGCAGGGGAGAATGGCTGGAGAAGTGAGTGGTGTGCCGCTGCGGGGATTATGAGCTACACACCGTCGTCCCTCTTCGACTCACGCAGGCGCTTTTCCCGCTACCAGCGCTCAACAGCGCAGACAAAAACGATTTCAGCAAGATAAAAGCTGCGCTCATTCCCCCTTCCCGCGGAAAGTTTGTCCCCTACAGCATTTTGCACTCGCCGGGCTTCAGGATGGTGGTCGTTGAGGTTTTTGGCCGAACTGCGCCCCTGGCTCCCCTTTTTGGGGGAAATACCTGAAAAGGGCCCTATCTGTGCTTTTGTGGGGGTTTTTCCTAGTTAGTCAGCCACACTGAGACCCGGTTCAGGCCTAGAAGACCTGGATAACCAGGTTTTGACCCGGGCACGTGCCGTCCTGGTAGAGGGGGTCGTGGCCCCGGGACAAAAACACCCCGGATGGCTTGGGCGATCGCACGGGACACTCCGGCGCGACTAGTGTGGTGTTATGTGTGAAACCAAACCGAATCACTACGCCGGACTGTTTGGGGGCGTGGGGGCCCCCGTGGAAGCCGCAGCAACGTGCGTTGTTTCAGCTGTAGGCAGCTGGGCCCACTTTGCTTCATCGTCCCCGGGAAAAAGGGCCCGGGAGAGGTAGCCTGGCCCCAGCTTCCCCCCCGGGACTGTCTGTAACGACGCCCTGCCGACGGTTCGGTTGTTTGTTATGGAGTAAAGGTGACGTCCTTGTGACCCCGGCAGCACGAGGGGATCGTGTACCCCCCACGTGCTTCGTTGGAAGAAAGTGAACTTTGCATGACTACGATGGCGGTGAGCGTTGTGAGTGAGGGGGATGGTTGAGGTCATGTAAAAAAATTTCCGGGACCGTCAGGGACAATGAGGCGTTTGTGAGCGAACCGGGCCCGCTTGGTTTTATTTTTTTATGGTTATGAATGGTATAATTCCCTTGCGTGGGTGAAGTGCGCTCGTTGGACGAGTAAAGTTTTATCGGGAATCCGAGGTCTGACCGGGGCAACTGCCTTACAGAGAGAGTTGATGAAAAGGATTTGGAGTGCATATGACGTGAACCCCCGCACGGGGACGTGTCATGGAAGTGGAGCATGGCACGGGGGCCACCGCGACTGCAAAATACAGTTTCAGAGTATCGCGTGCCGCAAGCGGCCCGGCAGGAATACGAAAATGAATGTGTCAAGGATCAAGGATGGTTGGTGGTTCCGTACAGAAAGGGTTTTGTTCAGGGGCCAGTGAGAGGAACTATTCCCCTGTGGCTTTTGTGCAACGTATAAAAAAAAAGTCGCCATGATGGACTTTCTAAACTTAACTTTATCTTATGTGCACACCCCGCGAGCGGACGTCTGCGCGGAAAAAAATTAAGAGGTCGCAGACGGGGGTCGAGAGTCTCTCTCCGGGATTTGCGAAAACCCTCCCTGCAAATTCTTTTCCCACCAGTCCTGGGGTCTACCAGACGGTGGTGTTTTGAGGAATGCGGTATCCTGAAAGGTTGGGGTTTTGGGCTAACGTCGCACCTCGTCTAAAAAATTTTTTGAGCACTGTGCTGAGCTGGGACGAGAGAATTAATTCCGCCCCTACCGTATCTGGAGACATATAGTGGACGAAAGTGGGGCCTCTGGGGGAAAGTTGAGAATCACCTAAGCCGACCGGCCCGATTGCAAGCCTGCCCCGGGGGTGCACGAAGGAGCTCGAGTGTTTTCATGAGAGTTTGGGGGGGGGCGCCGGGCCTCTTTTTGGGAAAGGGGCAAAAAACGCGACATGCCCGAGAAATGCGAGGCGGACGGTGTTCTCTTTGTGCGGGGAGTTGACAAGTCACCCGCCTGTGTGCGCCTGGCGAGAGTGGCGCGTCTACTGAAAAGGCGTGCCCAAAGCGGCCACCACTTTGGGGAAAATGAGGTCACCGACTCAAAACGCGCTTTTGTCAGGAAACTTGAAGCAGGGGAAGAATCAGATCCCGGGCCCAGGCGGTGGGATGTAAGGGGGTGAAAAATTTGTTTTTGGGAGATGAAAATTTTCGCGCTGGAACAGTCTTAGAGGTGAACGGCGAGTTTTTGAAGACGCATGTGGTTGCGACGGTGATGCTTCAATAAAAACCCTTGCTGAGCTGGGTGCAGTCATCAAGGGGCGAATTCCCATTTCTTTGGAAAATGAGTAAGTTAAAACCCTTTTGACAGATCCGGAGTGATTTTTGGGTGAAGGACACTTGTAAAAAAAAGCACGGTGAAGACCAAGGCCCCAAGGAGTGTGTCCCCAGGCGTTTAGAGCGCTGCGGGGCCCTCGTTGAAGAAAATGGCCTAAATTTGATATAAGGTTGTGTCTTCGCCCAGAACAAACTGACGCGATCACTTTGGGGGCCGAAGAGGTTTGGGTTTGGCCCCAGGAGACCAGTGGCATTTTGGGGTGCCGTCGCCATCATGAGCGACATCGCCCAAAATCCCCGTGACCGCGGACATCCCCGGTATAAGCTACGCTATATTTTGCAAAAAACTCTATCCCCACAGTTCAAAAGGGAGAGGGACGTGATGTTATTTTAAGTTGCCGTGAATGTCAGTCCCCGACCCGGCGCCCCAGACATGGCAAAAAAGGGGGGGGTTGGAGTCCGGAAATTTTTGGGAGAGTCGTATGGACATCTGCATGCAATAATAAATACCTTACTCTTTTAAAATTGCGGCCCATCGCGTTACGCCATCTGGGGGGGCATCGACGTAAGAACCCCCAGGTCACCCAGCAGTGGGTCTGTGTTTTGGAGCGAGGAGCGCCCCAAGGGGCTGCTAACTGACAAGCACCCGCTTCCGCACTCCTTTTTTCGGCGAGTTGCAATACGGGGATAGCAAACCCAAACCCTTGGCCCATGTCCCCCAGGGGAACGGTATATCAGAGGATCCAGAAAGGTGAAAACAACTGGGCGGAAAGGGTTTTTCGTGGCAGAGGCGGTTTTTCCCCTACAACGTGATGCCACGAGGGGAAAGACGCGCACCCCCCCCTGCCAACCCGTATCCCCCGATATCCCCCCGAAAAAAAACCCGCACGACGAGGTGAGGAGAAAAAAAGTAGCGGACGACCAGCACCGTATGCGTCGGGGGGTCGGTGGGATCCGCCACCCAGCAGGCGCTGCGACTCCAGGAGCCCGAGGGACGGGCGCGATTGTATCGCCCCAGAATGTCGGGTTGACGGTATGCCTCGCCTGTGCGTGATCTGCGGGGTCATTTCCCCATTCCCCCCCCCCGGGGGGAAACTTTCAGCTTCAGGGGCCCCCGGATGTGGTAGAGGAAGCGACCCCCTTTTTGACCCAAGGGCGGCCTGCGAGGGGCCGGGGATGAAGGAACAATCGGGAGGGAGCGGGGTATCCAGAAAGACCACAGTGGTGGGGGTTCCGGGATCGCCGCCCTACGAACATGTCAATAAGTGATCTATAGGATCGGGGGGGGAGTGTGTGTTGCGTGAATTTTAATAACTATTAACCTGACAAAGGATAATTGTTGTGGGGAGGTTTTTTCATATATTTTTTTTCGTTTCAAGTCTTGGGTTTCGGGGCCCGGGCAACCTGTTGAGTTGCCCATCTGCTAGATTAAGGGAGTGCAAAAAAAAACGAGCAAAAGAAGGTTGTTTCATCGGCCAGAGTTCCCATACGAAGTGATAGACTCGGTAAAATATTTAATACGACGAGAAAATGAACAAGTAACTTTACTAACATCCCCCGATAAACAATGCCGGATTGCTGCCCCCCAAAGGTTAAAAGGAAAAAGGGCCCGTCCCCGCCCCGTGGATGAACGATCAGATTCGGGAGGCAATAAAAACACGAAAACCGCTAAAGTAATCTCAAAGCACACAGAACGAGCCACCTTGCAGGCCCCAAAACAAAGACCCAAAAAAAAAATGTAAAGCAAGCTTAGAAAAACAAGGGAAAAAGTATTCACGATCAACTAAAATTTAAGAATAAAATTTCGTACTTGGAAGAATTAGGACCCAATCCTCCCCCAAAAAGGGGTTAATGCCAAAAACCCTCTACGTGAAAAAAGTAAAGCGGAAGATTTTAATACTTTTTTCGCAATGTTGGTGAAATACTAACAAAAAAAACAAATCCCTGCGTAAAATCCCCCACCAAAAAGTAATACAAGAGACGCAGGGGTTCGTCAGTAGAACTTTTCCGGCCCCCAAAAACCCGTCGATACGAACCAAAATCATCTTAAATATCAAGCACCTTAAAACCAAATTAAACGTTTGGATCAATAATATTTCCCTGCGTTCGTTAAAAATTCACTTTTGTTTTAGCTTTTTTTTGAATTTCATAAACCCCATCGAACCGGTCTTTTTCCCCAAGCAGGGAAACTGCTATCGTTACCCCCCTTTACAAAAAGGAGACACAGATGATGTCATAATTCCGCCCCATTTTTCCTCCTCCCTATCTTTTTAAGGTAATTTAAAAAACTGTTGATCAATCACAAATTTCTCGAGTCAAACGATCCTAAACTAACAACCACTGGCTTTTTCATAAATTATTTACCGAAACAGCCCCTTTCTTCATTATAACCACTTTTTGACAACTGGACAGGAAACGGGTGCACTAATCCTTTGGATTATCTAAAGCATTGACAGTGAACCCCACCATCCTATAAAAATTGAAACACAAAATTGATACTTTTTGGTTTTTCAGTTTCCTAATGGGGGGAACGCGTCAGTACGATTCATAACACTACTTTTCGAAAATTTCACGTTTGTAGGTTCCCCGGGGGCCTTACTGGCCCAAAATTTTTTT
>JACEEZ010023318.1:12500-46217 GCA_016584305.1 Chionoecetes opilio
CGTGGGCGGCTGGGCGGCAACAGTGGCGTGGTGGGTGGGCGTGTGGGCGGCTGTGGTGGGTCAGCGGGCGCCCTGCTACCAGTGTGATCTGTACCACGACGCCCACCCTCACTCACGCCCTTACAACGCCGTGAGCACCTGCACACACACACGCACGCACACACACACACACACACACACACATACACACACACACACACACACACACACACACACACACACCGTAGTATAGTAGTACCGTATTGGGTACTCCGTAGTGTAGTGGTAGCACGCTCGGCTCATAACCGAGAAGTCCCGGGTTCGATCCCCGGGCGGAACGAAGAGAGATGGGTGGTCTTCTTAAAACCGAGCCCCTGTCCACCCAGCAGTGAATGGATACCGGGTGTTAGCCGGGGGTTTGTGACCCGCCTCTCGGGGTGATGGCTTCGGCCAACACTAAGCACTAAGGATGAATAAACAATGTTGTTATGGAGACGGGGCCATACGAGTGTAGCTCAGGCAGGCCCTGTAAAATACAATTAGATGAATACACACACACCTTTGTTGCCCTTCTTAAGCACTCTGGTTCACTTTCTCTCGTTCACTTTCTCTGGTTCACTTTCTCTGGTTCACTTGCATACACCATTCTACTCCCTGATCCACACCTACTGATCTACTACCTGATCCTCTCTCCTCATCCCCAATCCTGCACTACATCCAAAAACAATCCTACCATCCTGTCCTCTCCTCTCACACTCTTCTCCTTTTCCCCTTATATCTCTTCTCTGCCGTGGACTACCAAGAAAATATTAGCTGCCACTTCACTCTCTTCTTCTTTTTCCTATGACGGCGTAAAGAACCGACCCTCTCTCACCTCTTACCTCGGCTTCGGAAGATTGGGAGTCACACTTGTCTTGGGAAAAGCCTCCTCTCGTGAAACCGGACACGTAAAGGCTTTCCATAACACGTGATCGACCATAAATATCTTATGTCATCACCTCCCCTCCCTTCCTCCCAGACACACAAGGCATCCTTTCACACTTCCCACGAGCTATAGAGAACCGTAAAAGTAGTGGTTTAGGCGCCTCTAGTTCTTAAAGGCGTTCCTGCGTTTACTCGCCCCATACTCGCTTATCCATGTGATCAGTGCGTCTCGGGTATGTACAAGGCTGGGTCCATTAAAGGATAGGCGACCAAGGTACAAGAATTGCGTTAAAAGATAATACGTAAAGTCTTCTTAATACTTAAATTCCGTCAGAGTGGAAGTATTTAGGTTTCGTGAAAGTTGCAACAATGTTTGGCCTTATTTTTCTCGTTATGCGAATGTCATTAGTTTTTTTCTTCTATTTTTTGTAGATATTTAAGTACACACACACACACACAAACACACACACACACACACACACACACACACACACACACACACACACACACACATGCACACACACACACACACACACACACACACACACACACACACACACACACACACACACACGCACCCACACACGCACCCACACGCACACGCACACATACACACACACAGGAACAATTTGTACATATCTATACATGCACCATCTCCTTACCTTGCTTTCCAGATCGGGTAAATAGAGAACCTAAAAAAAGACATCGATGTAGAACCAAACCAGAAATCCTACTACTACTAGTAGGAACAACGATAACACCGATATTCTTTAATTACCCTGCTATTGTTCACGCTTCCCAGCTTTTCAATTTTCTGAGTAGCGCAAGAATTCACCAAACTCTGCCATGGTTTCCCTTCTATTCCCTCGGCTGCAGTAAAACCTTCCCAAAAACCTACTGACAAACAAGGTAAACGAGTTTGTTTCGCATGCTCTTTTTTCTTTCTCTTTTCTTTAAATCATTTGTCTTTTTTGCCCGTGAGGGGTAACGAACAGAGGGGGGGATTTTTTTTTTTCCTTCGAAAAAAATAGAAAAAAAAAAACTAAAACAACAGTCCTGAAAACCTGATCTAGTTTGGAACGGCATTTTTGGGATTCTTTATTTTACTCATCTAAAGCGACCAGTTGGAGTGTTATTCTCAGCGTAAATGTCGCAATTTGCTTTAACAATTACTATTATCCAGGCAATAGAGACGCGTAGTGTATAACAGGGGGGGTTTTTTGTACAGAAGATCGTTTAGTGAGCCTGTTACAGGCTCTGCGCCCACGGGAACGAGCAAGGGTTTAGTTTGCATACAGAGAAATCCCTTCATTGTTTGAAGTGAAGGCGGGGGTGGCCGGGCGGGAGGGTGACATTTTTGGGATTTTTGTCGGTGTTTGGAAAAGGTTGTGATGCTTGTGATGCATTGAGGTTTTTGGCGATGATTTTTATTTCGATTTACGATGAAGATGGGTTGGTTGGTGAGGTAGGGGTTGTGAGCGAGCGAGGGGGGGGTCAATGGGGAAGGGGAAATGTGAAGTGACTCAAAACATATGCATAAATAAATAAAAAGATAATAAGAATACATTAAAAACGACGTTAATGACTGAGAAAAATGAATAATATTCAACCCCAGATTTTTTTCCAGGAAATTTTCAAGCACATAAAAAATTGCAGTATGTTAGATTTGTTCACACGAGATGGTTTCATCATCGATTTCAGGATCCTCACATTGACCCCCTTACTACATTTATTCAGTTGGGAAGGAAATTTAAAAATAGTTTGTCACGATACCAATGCAAAAATAAGTAGGTGGCAAAATGACAATAATAAAAACGTCCGTCTAAAGGGATCGCCGCGGGGGGGAAGTGGGGTTGTGGGGCTAAACTATCGTGATTCCTTGCCCCAAACGAATAGAAAAAAAGGCAGAGGGCCCTTTTGGGAAAACAAAACCTTTAGGATTATCCTTTAGAACACCCCGGACCACTGGTATATAGAGTAAAGGCTGATTCACACTGGCGTTTTTCGAATTTTATCTAGAGAAATCGGGGGGTCTTTAAAGACCGAGCGACGGTGTTGGGTTTTTTTTGAAAAACCATTTTGATCATGACACCAGCCCCAGCCCAACCCTTTCTGTCAGATAAAAAGCCGAAAAAACGCCAGGGAATAGCCTTAAACACAGTGTAGCAAATACGAAAAGGTACGGCTGCCCGATTCAGAGTTGTGGAGGCAGGGGGGGAGGATAGCGAGGCGAGGACCCTATAGAGGGTTTTAAAAGCCGAGAGAGTTTAGTAAGAGGGGGGAAGCCTGCAGAAAAAGCGTTTTCGAGAGTTATTAGGGGGGAGAAAGCCCCGTTGGGGGAGGAAAATGCGGAATGGGGGAGAATGAATCTAAGTGTGTTGTGTAGATGAAATTTAAAAAGATATATGCTAAGGGCGGTATGGCATTGGGAATACGTATTTTGAAGGAAAAAATTAACAGAATGAAAGGGCGAGTATTGGGGGGCCTAGAAGAATGAGGAAGAGAAAGAAGAGTGAAAGAATCAGGATTTGAGAGTGAAGGTATAATAAGGAGAACATTGCTAAAAGAGACATGTAAGGACGGGTTTTTTGCATGGTAAATACTTACTAGAAGGGAAAGTAACAGCATGAAAGGGTGGTGATGTGTTGGGCCCATAGAAGAAAGGGAACGGGAGGAAAAATAAAAGATAGGATTGATTTGATGTATTTTTGTATTTAGTAGTTTGTAATTTTTATATTTAGCTTAGTTTTGTAATTTGAGGCGAAGGCAGGTGACATTCTGTGCAATTTTCTGTGTCCAGCGAGTCGTCCTAGTGTTGCAGGGGAGCGGTCGGAATGGTGCCTCTGTTGAGAGTCTTACAAGTACAAAGTCCTGGCAGGTTCTGGTCGTCGCTTAATGGACAGCCAACTCGTAAGAGTTTGTGCTGGCCTATCATATGTCTTTTATCTATCTATCTCTTAAGTCAAATACGTCAAAATCTCAACTTCTCTCAACCACTACCCTGACGCTATAGATATAAATAAATGCAATGTGGGTTTCATTAAGATAATGTTAGAAAATTCAGCACTTGATAAGAGGTTAGCTGTAGCTTTCATCAGACGGTTCCTTTGAAGAAGACATCTATAATAGTGATATATCGAGGGATATATATATAAGATTAGATATATATATATATATATTTATATCTATATAGATAATATCTATATCAGATATATATAGTATAGATATAGATATATATAGATATATATTATATATGAGAATATTATAGAGATAGATATATATATATAGATAGAGTATATATATATATATATATATATATATATATATTTATATATATATAATAGTTTATATATAATAGATATATATATGTGTATATGATATATAGATAGATATATCTATATATATATAGATAGATAGATATTATACGATATATATAGGTATATATATATATATATATATATTATAGGATTTATATATATTTAGTAGACGATAGATTGATTTTAGTTAGATATATATTTATTATTGATATATATTTAGTTATATATATATATATTTATATAAGTATATTTAGATATATAGATCTATATTTATATATATTTATCTATATATAATATACGATGGTAAGTATATTGATATATTATATATATAGATATAGATAGATAATATAATATTAGATGTGATATAGGATATATATAGTATATTTATGTATATAATATATTTAGTATATTATATGTATATATTATGTATATAATACTATATATATCTATATATATATATATACTATTATACTGTATGTATATAGAATACTAATATATATATATGTATTAGTATATAATAATCTTATAGTCTAGATAATATATATATATATAAGTATATATATCATTAAATATATCTATATATATATATATATATATATTTATATGTATATATATAGATCTGATTATAGATATATATATTATATATATATATATATATATATAGTTATATATATATATATATCTTATATATATATATATCGATAATTAATATATATATATTATATATTTTTATATATTGATAGAATTTAGATCGACTATATATCTATATATATATATATATATCTAATATCTATATTCTCTCTTCTCTCTCTTCTCTCTCTCGTCTCTCTCGCTCTATATATATATATATATATATATGTATACAGTATATAATATATAATATATCTATGTATACAATTATACAGTATATATATCTTATAATATATATATACAATATAGAGACATATATATATATTACATATAGATGTAACATAGTGATTAGCTCTGATATATATATAATATATATTATATATTATATATATTGTGACGAATTCATATTTCCCGGTATGTGTTGTGATGGGCAAGATTGCCGGGGCAGAGTGTAAGCCCGCCCCCGTTGGAGGGAAGTTGTAGTGTAACAGGGGTTGCCACCCGCGACAGATAGGTCACCCATATAAAACAGGTCGTGACCCTTAGCAGCGGCCCAACTCCCAATAATCAAATGTCACTAGTATAGTGTTTGTGTGAAGAGCCGCAGAGACGGCGTGGGCACACACGGGGAGGTGTGTGAGTACTCCTTCCCCCTGATACCAGGGTTTGTAACATTTTTGTAAAGCTTTTTCTGCATTAAATTGGTTCACCGGATGTCGAGTTGGAAGTATTTCCGGAAAGTGAGATTAGGAGGAATTAGGTGATGAGGCTCAGTAGAGGCGCTCTTGTCGTGATGGGAGGATAACGTCAGTAGAAGCGTTGTGTGTTATGTTTAACGTTCAGTAGAAGCGTTGTGTATGCATAGAGACTCAGTGGAGTCCTCTTGTGGTTATGGTATAGACGCTCAGTAGCAGTGATATTAAGGTGTTGTTTGTGTGTTGAGGCTGGAGGTTAAAGAGAGACGGGAAAGTGAGAGTGAGATGGATTTGTAGCGTTGCGCCGTGGTATCCTATCTGCGGGAGTTTTCGTGACCGTGCATTCAAGTGTTTATCTGTGTGTACAAGGAATTGGGGTTAAGAGTGTAATTATATAAGGATTCCATAGGTTGATCTTGTTTTAAATATCCCTGAATAACTTAATTAGACCCACGTGTCCTGGGGGCATGGGCCTGGGTGGCGACCTTGTGTCACCGGCCGTGACCATATTAATTTGCGACATCTGCCAGGATACTCGTGTAAAGGCGTTGCCAGATCTTATCTTCCCTTGATTTTTGTTTATCTCTGAGTGTAATAATGCACGTGGGTCCGCGGGATAGCGCGAGAGCTGAGACTTATTGGGCAGTATTTAGGAGTATATTGTGAAGGTGGAATCATGCCCAAACTTGACCATGACGGTGAGGAAGTCGCCCGCCCGGCTTCACCTGAGCACGTGTAAATTGAGTTTGCAGCTTCAATTAGAGATAGCCAGGTTGAGCTTGAACAGGCTAAAGTAGAGGCGTCTGGGGTCCTGGGCGCCCAGCGCAGCAGAGCTTACAGTGGCCGCCGCCCTGTGACGACGGTAGAAAGGTTTGATGTTAATCGATATATCGAATGGTCCCATGTTCTCAGAGGACGATCATGGAAGTATATTTCGATCATTTGAAAAGGTAGCTAATGGCATGTTGGCAAAGAAATATTGCCATCATTGTGCAAAAATGAATGAAAGGGCAAGGCACAGAGTGTGTAGAAGCCCTTTCTGAAGCGTCAGGCTAAAATGAATTATGAATTGTTAAAAAAGTGCCATTCTCCAGGCCTATTGAATGTGTTCCCGAAGTTGTATTAGTCCAGAGAAATTTTCGTGCTTTCCGTAAAATCAGCCAACAAGGACTCATGTAGAATTTAACAGAGTTTTGAAAGATAGTTTTCATCAGATTGGTTAAGAGCAGAGAAGGTGTCAGACTTTGACCAGTTAAGTGAACTAATTTGCTTGAAAAAATTCATGAGAGAGCGTTCGCAGGTAAGGCCTCGATGTATCTTCATGATAAAGAGGTTAACGTGTGGAGGATGCCGCGGTGATGGCGGAAAATTTTTAGTTTTGTTTATCGAGGCCCGTGGAGGACGCCCTCGCTCTTACAAGGGGGAGAAGGAGGAACTTCCGCATGTCGAGAGAGGTACCTGCGAGAGTTGTTCCTCCACTTATGGCAGAGTAGTAAACCGGGCCGTACCTACGTGCCTTTCAGATCACGTGTGAGTGCCACTATTTGTGGCTACACGGAGACACCTCGCGCAAAATTGCTGGAAAAAGGCGAAAGAGTGGCAGCCTTTAAACCTGTGTGTGTAGCACCCGCTAGCCAGGAGCCAGCATGTGATGTAGCGTTGGTGAAGGGGACGAGTGTTGCTCAAGGCATTAATGTTCCGTTAGTCCGGTTAATTTGATTTCCACCCTCAGTGACGACACGCGCGTTGAGAGGTCGGAAGGGCGCTGAGAAGGACCCAAATCTTGGCACGTTACCAAGCGTTTTTGTCCCCAAGGTTCTGTCGAGCTCCAGGGGGAGGGCAAAACAGAACTTACCAGTCTAAAGGGCTTCAGGGCGTTGAATCCCTTAATGCTTGCAAAAGTCTTGTCCCAGTGGAGGAAACGGTGTGAGAGAGTAGCTATCAGGTCACTGTGGGGATTGAGTCAGTGCGCCGCTGAAGTGAAGTGAGCTGTGGGCTAGTTAATGGGCGTGTTAGTAGGGCTGGTTGATAAGCTGCCTGTGACTGGTGGGATTTCGTGCTGGGGAACGATTGGCGGCGGGCAAGATGAGCCCGCCTGCCCTGTCTGGAAATCCAGCATGGTCGCACCAATGAGGATGCTCATAGTAAGCTGAGCGAGAGGAGCTGAACTGTTTCCTGTGGTGTGAGATGCCCAGTTGCTATGGACGCCTCGCGGCGCGCCATAGAGAGAGACAGAGAGGTCTCGGCAGAGGAAGTTTACTGATCGTGATAGATGAAAGTCTTGCGTCTCGAGAGTCTTCGAGGCTGTAATTGAACTTCAGAGTTCAGGTAGCCATAATCGCCGGCAAAGCCCGGATCGACGCTCAAACACGTGACCATGAGTTGACCCAGATAAGGAAAGTTTGTAAATGGGGATCATGATTGGAGTTGGGGTCAAGAAGAGTATGAACACAAGTTGAGTTGTAAGTTAGTGGGAAAACTTAACATCAGTGTAACGGTGCGCCCCTCGTCCCCACTGCAACTTTTGATGAGCCATTTGAGAGTTTAGGAGGTTTTGATGGGACCCTCGAGGGCGTCCACAGGTTATCGTTATCTCTTAAAAAAAAAAAAAACCATGGTTGTAATGGAACGAGGTATTTTAGGCGGTGGCTTTTGTGACACCCACTCCAGAAGTGATAAAAGCGGTGGCCTTGCTGAGATTTTTCACTAATTTTGTAATAATATGAGGTTTTTGAAAGGCAAGTGGTGAGCTTTTGTAATCACCCAGACCATAGGGAAACTCAGAGTTTGGGTAAAATGTCTCTATGTATATGTTGAAGAAGTTTTTTCCCCAGAGAGTCAGAACCACCCGATCGAGTGGCCTTGTGTTGTGGCGCCAATGACGGATGTCAACGCTGAGGTCCCTGGGCGCGTTACCCACGAGTGACGGGAGCGTGGGAAGCGACACCAACCCCAGGCCAGGCCGGCGCTCTAGGGAGCAAGTTTGGAGCACCTGTCTTGGAGTCGAGAGGGGCGCGCTGTTCGCCCTTCTGGCCGATTACCCGAGGGTTCAGGGTCAGTCCTGGACGCACAAGGACTCGGCCTCAGGTTGTTGATGTGGGAGCCCGGCGTGCTCAGTGAACACAAACCAGTACGCGTCAGTCCTAGAGGTTGCTGAGGTTTTTTTTTAAAAAAAAAAGGAAATAGAGCTTCAGTACATTGCTGGGGCAAGGTTTGGTTTGGGTGCGGGAGACACATATGGAAATATCAGTATTTTTTTGGTTGCTTAGGAGTGTATGTTGATGATGATTATATTTAGTGAGATGTGGCGGGGAATAAAATAAGGTTGTTGTGGTATAATGTTAAGTTATTTTGCTGGTACGAAAATTCTCACTACGCGAATTTTCTATTTTGAAGGGGGAAGGTGTGACGAAATTCCTATTTCGCGTATGTGTTGTGATGGTCAAGATGGCCGGGCAGAGTTTGTAGGCCCCGCCCCCTTTGGAGGAAGTATGGGTAACGAGAGGTTGTCCACCGCCGCAGATAGGTCACCCATATAAAAACAGGTCGTGACCCTTGCCTCGGCCCACTACAATAATGTTCACTAGTTAGTGTTGTGTGAGGAGGCCGCAAGAGACGGTGGGCACACCACGTGGGAGGCTGTGGAGTCCTCTTCCCCTTGATACCAGGGTAGAAGCATTTTTGTAAGCTTGTTTCTGCATTATTGGTTCACCGTGTCGAGTTGGAAGTATTATACGGAAAGTGATAGGTAGGAGGGACAAGTAGGTGATGAGGCTCAGTAGAAGCGCTCTTTTGTGATTGGGAGGAAACGTTCAGTAGAAGCGTGTGTGTGTTATGTTTAACGTTCAGTAGAGCGTGGTGTTATGCATAGAGGACTAGTGGAGTACTCTTGTGGTTATGGTATAAGCTCAGTAGAGTGCCTTAGGTGTTTTTGTGTGTTGAGGCTGGAAGTTAAAGAGAGACGGGAAAGTGCGAGTGAGTTTTTGAGATTTTGGTAGCGTTTGCGCGTTGGTCCCTATCTGCGAGTTTTATGTGACCGTGCATTCACAAGTGTTTATCTGTTGTTGTACCAAGGAATTGGAGTTAAGAGTGTTAATTATATAAGGATTCTATGTGATCTTGTTTTAAATATACTGAATTAAATTAATTAGGACCAGTGTCCTGGGGCATGGCCTGGGGTGGCGACCTTGTGTCACCGGCCGTGACAATATACATTACATATAGATATATAATATATATTATATATATATATACGCTACAGATATATATATCTATATATATATATATTATATATTATATATATATATAGATATTTATATACGTACCATTATATATATATATATTATATATATATATATATATATATATATATATATACGTACATATATATAATAATAATATATTATATAAGATATATATATATATACTATATACGTACATATTATATATATATATATATATATATATAAGTTATATATATATACGTACATTATATATACTATATATAATATATATCTATATATATATATACATATATATACTAATACATATACAATATATATACATTACATATATATATATACATATAAATATATATATATATAATACATACACATATATATACTACATATATATATATATAACTATAACATAACATATATATCATATACATATTACATATATATCTATATATATATTATATATAGATATACTATATAAATATTATACATATATATATATATATAGATATATACATATAATATATATACATAATGATACATATATATATACATCTATATATATTATATATATATATACAATATATATACATATATATACATATATATATAACATATATATAATATATATACATATATATACATATATATATATATATATATATATACATATAATACATATATATACATATTTATTATTACATTATATATACATATATATATATATATATACATATATATATATATATATGTATATTATATATAATATATATATACATTATATTGTACATATATATACATAATATATTATACATAATATATATATTATATATATATACATATAATACATTATATACATATATATACATATATATACATATATATAATATACATACATATATATACATATATATATATATACATATATATACTATATATTATACATATATATATATATTATAGCTATATATAGATCATATATATATATATAAATATATATTATATCATATCTTATATATAATAACTATATATATAGATATAATTGTATATAATATACTATATATACATATATATACATATATATATGTATACATATAATATATATATATACATATCTATATAAGTATATTATTATAACATATATATTATATATATATACATATATCTATATATATATATATAAATATATATATACATACTATATTATATATTATATACATTATATATATAACATATATATATATATACATATATATATATATATATAATAACATATATATATATACATCTACATATATTATATATATATATATATATAATATATAATATATATATATATAATATATATCTATATATATATATTATAATATAATATATATATAAATAATATATAATATATAATATTATATATATACATATATACATAAATAAAATATATATATATATATATATATAATATTAATATATAATAAAATTAAATTATATAATATATATATATAAAAATATATAAAATATATATATATATACATATATCTTATATATATATAATATATATACTTTATATACATATAAAACATATATATATATATTATATTTTTTAATATATATAACATTAAAATATATAATATATATACTATAAAATATTAACTATGTATATATATATATACTTTTATATATATATATATACATATAGATATTTTACATAAAATATAAAACATATATAATAAATAATTTTATATAATATATATACATTTTATAATACATAATATATATTTTATATAGATATATATTTTATATATATATATTACTATATATATATATATATATATATATATATATATATATTTTATAATATATATATATAATATATATATATATATATATATATATATAATATATATATTTTTATATATTATATATATAATATATATATATAATAATATATATATATTAACATATATATATATTTCGCTTCTCAACAGAATATTCATAGTTTAGGTTTAGTGATCTATTTGGCGTGCCTTCATCTTTCATCGTCACCAGTTCCAGGGTTGAGGGAAACAAACGTGCTTTTCTGGTAGGCTGGTGAAAGAGTTGCCCGGCGCGGCGAGGGCCAGACGTGGGCGTGGCAGTGACGGATGGGCGGCAGCTGTGTGCATGCGTGCGTGCGTGCGTGCGTGCGTGCGTGCGTGTGCGTGCGTGCGTGTGTGTGTGTGTGTGTGATATACTGAGTGGGCCAGAGGTACCTTTACATATCTGATATCAGTATCCTAATGCATCTTCCTATTGGTATCTGCAAACATATGAGGGGATTAAATTGCATATATTGTAGTGCTGGAGAGAAAGAAATATGCGGTCCAAGCAGAAGAAGCAAATGGTTAGTCAAGGCTTACTGAACCTGAGTCAATAGAAGTGTGACCACAGAGAATAGCAAACTCCAAACAAACTCCTCGGAATGCGTTTTTTTCTTAACAATCTACTTTGCATGCAGCGACCGCGACAGTAAAGGGACACTAAGAGATATAAAGAATTTGTGGTCACAACATGATTATCCGATACTAGAATAGCTGTGTTTATCTGCGGCTGTACATAAGTATCCGTATGGCCGCGGGAAGATCAATATACCTGGTATAGTCGGGACTAACGTCAAGGATCCTTGAAATTGCATGCCAAAAGGTTTTTAGCAATATTACGCGCAAAAAAGAAAAAGAAGAACCCCAATAAATATATAAATAAAAAAGCAAAGGAAAAGCGTCCCAGATGTGCTTGTGAAAATGTATCATTACAACGTTCCTAATTATCCTGGCTGTGGAAATTCACTACATTAATACTGATGAAGCATAAAATCAGCGTTAGTTTATCATGAATAAAAACATGATTATCTCGACCATTAAATGTAGAAGAAAATTATTATTTTACATGTAAAAGTAAAAATTTCATCGTACATGGCGTAAAAAATTATTCACACATATTTGGAATAGGAATGTTTCAAATTGAAGAGTTTTTTTATCTGTTACATTTTATACAAATTATATCAAATTGAACGTAATTACGTATATTCCGTAATTGAAGATGTAGAAAATTATTGCATAAAATTTACAGAAAATATGCTGGACATTTAGATGAAAACGTAAAATCGGCAACACTGGTCCTGGCGCGCCTGTCACAACGCAGACCTTCAGCTTCTGTGGATTCCTGTCCGTCTGCTCTCTCTACTTTGCCAGATAGTAACGTTTGAGGTACAATCAAGACGTAAAAAACTGTAATTAATCATGGGAAATAAGAAAAACTATAGAGGCAGGAAATAGAGTAACTTGAAATATATATATTTTTTAAAGTAAATAATTCATCGACTAGGCAGAATTTATAATTTAGTTGTGTATCTTCCGTTTAGGTAACTCACGTATGCTGCAATAACTGATAAAATTGGAGTTACGTAGATATGAATCACCAGTGGAGTGAAACATTAAGCTGAGAAGAATTAAAACAAGCGCAGTCGACGATGAAAAAAAGTTACTAGAAGACTTGCGTATATTGAAGACGATAGATATAAAACAAATAGATAATGCTGCGTATCAGACACTTGTTGCAACTGATGCGAAAACTAAAAGAAAAAAATATATGATCAAAATATTAGTCATATAAGTAGATACAATTCTTTACAGTCAGAAAAGTAAAGCAAGTATTGCAAGTAATTTTTTTTTTAATTTGAGGCTGATAAAGAAGAATTTGCCGAGACGAATATGTTCATGTGAACAGAGATGAATAATATCAAGCCCGGTGAAGACGTTATGAGTCGCTACGTAATTCATATAACCCAAATTATAATAAGAAATACTCATCGTTTTTCATTACTTTTAAGCGTACTTACGGAAAATAAGAGGACATCGTCAACCCTTCTATGTGTACCAAAGGATGAACAAAATTAAGTTGTAATCACTTTTCTCCCTCGTTTGGCAAACATAGAGAGTTGGTTTTATTAAAAGACGTGAATAGCTATTTACCTAAGACATTTAGGGACTCCAGAAAAGTAGTCAAGAGGAGCTGATGAAACAACCTTGTTAGGCCGCTACTTGGGGAGACTCGCGGCGGTGGCTGGAAGGGAAAGATATATGGGATGGGACACTAATTAAGACTCTTCAAGGACAAGGTGGATAGCTGGCTGCCGAGGTAAAGGAAAGGAGAAGGAAAGTTGTATAGCACTATATCATATACTGTTTACCGCTGGTGCCATTCTTTTCCTAACTTACTGTTTCTTCTTTATGAGAAGATATTGTGAGATTGAACCTGAGAGAGAGAGAGAGAGAGAGAGAGAGAGAGAGAGAGAGAGAGAGAGAGAGAGAGAGAGAGAGAGAGAGAGAGAGAGAGAGAGAGAGAGAGAGAGAGAGAGAGAGAGAGAGAGAGAGAGAGAGAGAGAGAGAGAGAGAGAGAGAGAGAAGAGAGAGAGAGAAGAGAGAGAGAGAGAGAGAGAGAGAGAGAGAGAGAGAGAGAGAGAGAGAGATACTCAGTATTAATAAAATTCATGATAAGCAAGACGAGTGGCTCTGAGAAGCACCAATAAAGTTATCTGTCGCGACGCAGTTTTCTCATAAGTTCAGCTTATTAGATTGCCACGTTTGTGCTTATTAACTCGTATAGTTTGTGATGTAATGTTAAGCTCGGTCCTGAGTTTGAGAGTTAAGGTCACTTACTCGAGGGCTCAGTCGATGGATTGCTTTTAAATTTTGCCTATCACATCTGCGCTAATCTATTCGTTGCATCAACTTTGATTAGTACGCAATTAAAAGTTAGTTCAAATCGTTTACCTTTTGGTTCATCTGACATCCCTTTCCAGGCAGGGGGTGATTTTTATCATATCGAGGTGCCGCAAACTAACTACTCCATTTCATTGAAAATTTTGCATAGATAGATTTATATTGTCCCATTACACGTAACTATAAATATAATTGTAACTGAAGCGCTCAAGTATAATCATTAATGGTGTGATCAATAATTATAATATATGCAATTTAGGAATATAGTTTTTTTTTAAACTTATCTACGGATTATTCCACGTAATATCCCATGACTTACATTGTTAATTGTTACCGAAATCTTTCCGTAGACCGGCAGGCGATGGCTTGGAGGGTCGGCAGCGGTCCACGGATCATAATTTTGAGAAGCAGTGCTCTAAACTGTAGATCGTCAATTTGTACATTACTTTGGTCTTTAAACCTACAGTCAATAAGGATAACAAAGCTGGGACACGATGCTTATTGCAATAATATCATCACCATCTGGACACCTGGAAAGATTGTAGCCTAACAGAAGAAAAAAAAACGTATGGGTATAAAAAAAGCATCAGCTATTATTTTCAACCTTTTCATCGTTTTACAGACACCCAAACATGGATAAGAAAAAAGAAAGAAAAGCTTTGAAAAACTTGGCAACGAAGCTTTTACAGTAATAAGCATCAGGCGACTGTGAAGTGTTTTCCCTCTTTTCTTTTTTCCATCCCCCGAGCAAGCCTTCCCTCCTCGGAGCCCTTGAGGAAGGAGGGGAAAGAGGCCGGAAGGGAGGGAGGACGACTCACAGAATAGAAACAACTCTAAAATTTACGCGCTGTTCATTAGAAAATGTAGGTAAAGGAGGTAACTTTTTGCCTATACTCGCAGAAGGTCACGTGCTGCCTCGCCTTGCTGCAGACACGACCCGAACTCTTCATCTGACTCGTCCCACTAATACAGGATCTTGTTTGCTTGTCTTCGTAATGGGGAAGAACGCCCAAATAAATCCAAAAATAGCCTATTTGACGAACAAATATTCAAGACTGGCTGGCGCGTATAATGGGGCGTGTAAAAATAAAAAGAATAAAAATTTATATTAATATATATATATATATAATATATATATTATATATATATATATATATATATATATATTATATATATATATATAAATATGGTATATAAAACGTATTTTTTTTACCCTGGAACACTAATGATGGCAACAATGTAATATGTTGTAATTTTTCTTTTCTTCTCATGTGTGTATTCTTTAATTAGTTAATTCTTGTGTGAGGAGGCGAATGGATGGTGGACTGAAGAAAAGAGGCGCAGAGAAGGAAACTGGGGATGAGAATCACTAGTCACATCAGTATTTATGTTAAAGAGAACAACTGCAACGGAGGAATACAAGGTAGAGTATGCTTGGAATTACGGTTAGACTATAACGAAGTTGTGGTGTAAGGGGCAGTGATGATAGTGGCGTGTATATATCAGAGAGCGAGAGAGCGAGAGCGAGAGCGAGAGCGAGAGCGAGAGCGAGAGCGAGAACGAGAGCGAGAGCGAGCGAGCGAGCGAGCGAGAGAGAGAGAGAGAGAGAGAGAGAGAGAGAGAGAGAGAGAGAGAGAGAGAGAGAGAGTGAGAGGATAGAGAGCCTGACCACACGCGTTAAAAAGATAGATATAGGGGTGGCTGGGACGAGGCACTCCTGTACCCCGCTGGTTTGGGTCTAAGGCGGACTGGGCCTTCTTGCGCCGTGACCTGAGTCACACGGCGTGGGGTACTTTGCTGCGGGACGGAGCGGATAATATGTCGCGAGCCCTTACTTCCCGCCTCCTGGCCCTTCAGAGACGCCATGTGCCACACCGCGACTACACCACCAGGCCCACGGATCAGCCATGGTTTGGCTACCGTTGCCGTGTTGCTGCCGAGGCCAAGTACTCAACGTGGCTCCGCTTCAAGCGGAACCTGACTCGGCGCAACAAGAACCTGCACCGGGCGGCCTGCAGGAGGATGGTGGTGTCCAGCAAATGGGCCATAAAAAAGTGGGAGGAGGACTTGCGCCGCAAACTACGAGGCCCAGGCGTGGGAAACAAGACTTGGTGGTCCCTGGTTAAGGAAAAAAAACAGGGAATCAGCCGCCAAGATTCAATTCTCCCTCACCAAGCAGGACGGAACAGCGGCTGTCAGCAGCAAGGAGAAGGCTCAGCTGCTGGCTAATCTCTCTCTGCAAAGATGAAGGTGGAGGCCCCTCGGCAGCCCCCCGCCTCGTCTGGAGCAGCAGTGTGAGAGACAGTCCACAAGGTGGAGGTGACGCAGGCGCAGGTCGAGCACATCCTGCGAGGGCTCGACACCAAAAAAGCCACTGGCCCTGATGACGTCAGCCCGCATTTGTTAAAACAGTGCGCCCGGGAGCTGTCTGTCACTCTCACCACAGTCTTCACAGTCTTGCAGGAAAACATCTGGCCTTCAGCGTGGAAGGAGGCTCGAGTGGTTCCTGTTCACAAGAGGAGTTCCAGATCTGACCCCAAAAACTACAGGCCCATCTCCTTGCTGTCTGTGGTGGGGAAAGTGTTCGAGAGGATCGTGGCAGAGGTAATCTGTCGTCACCTCAGCGACAACTACCTCCTCTCGGACCAACAGTTTGGGTTCAGACCTGGACGGTCCACCTCTGACCTGCTGATGCTCCTTACCCAAAACTGACAGGACGCCCTAGATGACGGCCAGGACACTGTCGTGGTGGCCCTTGACACAGCGGGTGCCTTTGACAGGGTGTGGCACGGAGGCCTTCTCGAAAAACTCCGAGCAAAATGCATCCAGGGTGACCTGCTGCTGCTCCTGGGGAACTACCTGCAGGGAAGAACCCTCCAGGTCGTCGTTAACGGGCAGGCCTCTGAGTCCCTGCCAGTGGAAGCATCAGTTCCACAGGGCTCTGTGCTGGGGCCAGTCCTGTGGAACATCTACGTGGACGATCTTCTCCAGCAGCTGCCAGCAGTCTCGGCTTACGCTGATGACTGTACTCTCTCCTGCTCCTACCCGCGACATGACAGTGGGCGTGCTGCTGATGAGGTCAATCAGCAGCTGAGTGTTATACAGGAGTGGGGTACACGTTGGCAGGTGAACTTTGCTCCGGAGAAGACACAGGCAATGGTGGTTTCTCGGTCCCCCGCTGCCGGGCCAGCAGTGGAAGGGAGGCTGCGGTTTGGTGGCGTTCCTCTCCCACTCCAGGAAACCGTCAAGGTTCTGGAAGTAGAGGTGGACCGAGAGCTAAGGTTTGACGGCCACATCAAACACATTGCAAAAAAGGCCTCTCACAGGGTCTCTGCCCTGCGAAGGGTAGCCAGCTTCCTCGACAGGGGAGGGAAGCTCTTGCTCTACAAGGCCCAGATACGGCCTTACTTAGAGTACGCCGCCCTCTCCTGGATGTCGTGTGCAGCCTCGCACACTAGGAAGCTGGGCAGCATCCAGCGTCGAGCCCTGCGACTGGTGGATGCTGCAGACCCCCCAGACCCACCAGCTCAGTTCGAGCCGGTGAGTCCTCTCGACTCCCTGGAACACCGCAGGGACGTTGCAGCGCTTGTGGTATTCCACAAGGTACAGGTGCAGGGAGTGCCACACCTGGCTGGGTTACGACAGCCTCCGAGAATCGCCACGCGAAGCACGAGAACGGTGTTTACCACTGGTGATGCAGTGGAGGTGCTACGTTCCCGTGCCAGCCAGCACCAACGCACCTTTGTGGGCCGAGTCTCCAGGATGTGGAACATTTTCACGGCCGCTGTCCCTCACATCCAGGAGATGAACACACAAAGTGTAAAGTTGGCGGCCAATCGGTGGAGACTGTCGAAGCCCACCCCGCTGAGGCTAGTGATACTGTGACACTAGTGACAGCAACAGTGCCTCAACAAACACTTTAGTGATGCATATATGTATATAATGTTAGTTTTTAGTTCTTTATATTTATGTGTATATTGCCCTTAAGATAGGTAGCACACGACAGTGCACCTTTGGGCTTCATGTTTAAATAAAAAAAAAGTAAAAAAAAAAAGAGAGAGAGAGAGAGAGAGAGAGAGAGAGAGAGAGAGAAGAGAGAGAGAGAGAGAGAGAGCGAGAGCGAGAGCGAGAGCGGAGAGCGAGAGAGAGATGGGTTTGGGTGGTTTGGTTGGATTGGGTTGAATCACTTGGTTACTAGAATGATAAAGTTTCAGTAAAGCGACAATCCCACGCCAAGACAATGATTACTACAGAGTAGTAAGGACTTGTCCCACTGTACGCATCGTGCTCCTCGGCACTGGATAGAATTATCTAATTAACAAAGTTAACGAAACAGGGAACGATTTCTCTCTGAGCAGGAAAAGTTTTGATGAATTGTTCCTCATCAAAAGATGGAATGATGCTGATACCATTAACACCGTCTGTCCACAGTCGTCGATGTGGCAACTAAGTGACCCTTGTTGGGAGTCTCAGTATTATATCATCTTCCTTCCCCCACACATATGCAAGAGAATGTTTTTACTTATTCCATAATGAAAAGTGCTACATTAATGAAAATATTACTTCTCCAACGAAAATTAGTATTGTGTGGTATTTACGCCCCACATAAAGGGTTCGCTCCCCGGCCGTGCGTGGCAGCATTGTGTGACTGCCGAGGGGAATAGTTTCACCCTCGCGTTTCCCATGAGGCAATTTTTCCTGGGCGTGTTTACCTGCAGTGAAGGTGCCGCTGGAACTTTGCCAACTTGTTGCTTCGTATCTTGAAGAGTTTTAAACCTTCGGCTGTTACGCAAAACTTCTAATGTACGTTAAATGCTAATTTTAATTTCTCATCGTCTAAGTTAGATTACATTAAACCGAAGCAACAACACATCATAATTAACCAAGAAGCGTTTCTCCCCAGCACGTGCCGGGATGATTAAGGTCCTCACTGGTAACGTGGGACCAAGAAAATGAAACAAACGAGAGTGTTTGCGCACCTGAGGGCCGTGTGTGCCGCCGCTCCGAGACTCACGCTCCGGGTCGTTGAGCGAGATAAGGGAACGCATACAACACACCCCTGATGGTTATGGTTGTTGTTGTGTTGTGTTAGCGGGTTTGTGGCGCTATTGTAGTGCTTTGCTGCCTTTTGATGTTGTTTGGCGTGTTGACATATTATGGTGTCCTTGTGGTTGTGTGGTGTTGACTGTGTGGCGCTGTTGGGAAGCTGTGGTCGTGATTGTATTCTTAGTGGTGCCGCAGTGATTGGTTTGCGAATAAGTATTGTGAAGATGGCAACGTTCATGCTGTTGATTACGTATTTGTAGAGCTGCATCTGTCCATGACAACGGGAATGTCACCGTTCAGTACATTATTATAACAGCCCAGGACTGCCGCTCCAAGCCCTTACTGCTGATCATGTGTGTGATTTATTAATGGATCTGTACACGTGTTACATTTTAAAGCAATGGCAGGGATTTTATGGCAACTATCTCAAACGGTGTTCATTCGCTTATTGAATACTGGGTTCTTTTACATCACAAAGGACAAACAAAAGAGGTGACAAAATGCCCGCTTAGTTGCCAGTCCCTATAAAGAAGACAGTAAGATAATAAAGAAAGGAGAGTGGGCCAATTTAGATTGGGAGGTGTCTTGTCACTCCTTTTTAAATGTCATCGGTATAGAAAAGGATATTGGAGACTGATGCTTTTGAATATACGCTAGGAAACTGCTTTAAAAAATAATTAGGTTATCCTTCAACGTTATGTTAGTATGCCAAGTTTCCACAGAGGCCTTCTTTCCTCCCCAACAGATCCGGGCTCGCTGTGTGTACCCGTGTGAGTGCAGCGGCGTGCCGGAGTGCGCCCCCGGGGTTCCCTTAGTGCAGGACGGGTGCGGGTGTTGCTGGCAGTGCGCGCGGCAGGCGGGAGACCTATGCAACGCCACACACTCCTGCAATGCCTCAGGAATCTCACCTGCGTGTATAATAATGGCAGGACCTGAGTGGCATCTGTCGAGGTGAGTTTCATGTGGCTGCCTTCCTTCTGGTGCTGTAATACCTTCCATGTCGGCTCCTCCGAGTCCTCCATGCTCAGGTGACAGGAAAAGTGCACGTTGGTGTGTGTGTGTGTGTGTGTGTGTGTGTGGTGTGTGTGTGTGTGTGTGTGTGTGGGGTGTGTGTGTGTGGTGTGTGTGTGTGTGTGTGTGTGTGTGTGTGTGTGTGGGGTGTGTGGTGTGTGTGTGTGTGTGTGTGTGTGTGTGTGTGTGTGTGTGAGTGTGTGTGTGTGAGTGTGTGTGTGTGTGTGTGTGTGTGTGTGTGTGTGGTGTGTGTGTGTGTGTGTGTGTGTGTGTGTGTGTGTGTGTGTGTGTAAGAGAAATGACTGCCAAAGAAATAATTCGTGTTGCTAAAGTGTTCTATTACATCTGAATAATAAAGATTTGCAAATTGTTCTACATTTATGCAATCATACTCATATTAAAAATTTGAATTAAAATGTAATCTATTTATGACTCAATCTATAAATAAATATTGTTTATTATGTATAGATTATAAATGACACATGTACATGGGTAAAATATTGTTCCTGAATGTTATGATAGAACGCCCTGAGTTTGGATATTTCACTTTGAAAGACATCATACTTTGCTTCTAAAACTCATACTACATTACATCCAACAACATCTTTTTTCAAGTTATTGCCGTGATGAGCCTAGAACATGGGAATACGCGTATCATAATTTTATTTTTTCAATATTATGTGTTCATAAGCCAATTCAGGTCAAAAATTCGAATAATTAGCAAATTATCATACATGCGTTTTGGTGGTTTTAGCTTCCCAGTAAACATATGCTCCTGAATTTTGCTAATTAAAACGCTTTCCCGGATGCTCACAGAGTTTCAGATGACAGGAAGGCAAAGTTAGGATGAGCCGGTTATTTAGAAGAAAAATTAGATCGGCATTTCTCTTTGCAACAGGATTAATGCATTCATTAAGCAAAAAAGAAAAATGAATGGTGAATGATAGCGATAAAAAGTCTGACCAAGCAGGATTTAAACGCTTAAGAGAACTTCAGAACCTTGTTGTTTCGAGAGTCAAGACCTGAGGAGGTGTAGAAACTTCACGAGAAGAATTTTCATGACAGAATTAATTATGTCGAAGGGAGAAGGGAGGAACAACCTCGGGATCTTTCTACTCCGAATCTTCAACAACAATTTTGGCGAGCAGTTCAGCATTGCATGTATGGGAAAAGAGATAGCAGTATTACCAAGGGATCGCAGAGAAGAGGCAAGGTTGAAGAAAAGTTGTTGCGGATATTTTTTTTTACAAGACAGAGAAGTCTCGAGGAGTTTTAATTGACATTTCCAATTAATGTAGGTTTTCATGAGTCGAAAAAATCTAAGTTTTTGAAAGATTCCGAGCATAATCATAAACTGCACGAGTTTTATGATGTCGATAATAACGGTACCATCTCTGAAGAGTTATCATTAATGCTACAATTTATGTGCTCTTCCTCTTCCTCTGCCTTCTTCTTTTCCTCACCCTTCTCCCCCCTTTCCCTACCTTTTTCCCTCCTCCCCCCTTCCATGGTGCTCAGCAACTCTGTCGATTAACAGGAACGATGGTAACGACGGTCGGCTGTCGCTTGAACAACAGGACGTTCGAGAATGGTGAAAATTTCAGTCCGGATTGCCGGACACAGTGTTCTTGCCAGGTGAGTCAGGCAGACATGTGTGTTTTAGTGTTTAGAGAGTAAAAAGAAAAAGTAAAGCATATTTTTCTTCAAACCAAAAGAACCACTATTATTATAATTAGACAAAAGCTTGGCTACTGCTACAACGAAAGCAATAAAAACAAGCTACCTACCAATACAGTGAAATGGATATAGTCTATATATTTTCATGTCCAGCTGTCATTTGTTTCTGTCATTTACTGGCAGCGCTGTATGTCCTCTTCGTGCTTGCTTCCTACACCATTTCATGTTTGTTTTCAAGTGCGCTCGCTGCCTACCTTTCAGAATGGCACGTACGCCTGCGTGTCGCTTTGCCCCAACGAGAGCCTCCAACCCAGCTCGCAGTGCCACAACCCCCACCTTGTGGCGGTGCCGGGACAGTGCTGCAGGGAGTGGATGTGCGACGCCCCAGGTCAGTGGCGTCAAACCTGTCAGTGGGGGCAACCTTTGTCTGAATTGCTTGTCAATATCACATATTCGTTTTTTTCTTCATATAAGAAGGTTAGTTCTGCAAGACAGTTCAGTGGTAGGATGGAAGTCACTGCCATAGCATGCAGCTGGAGTAATGACTGCGGTAAGGCAGGCTTGTTTGGGAGGCGGTGGCAGAGTGGTTTGCGCCTGTAAGTGGCGTGCTCAGTGTGCAGAGTTCGATCCCCGAAGGGTGCCAAAAATTGTCTGTAATCGTCGAGTGGATCACCCACATGCTGCCCATTAACTCTACCTTCGACGGCGAGTGCATCGGAGAACACAGGGTGGCAGCATGAGCTTCTGATCACAGGCGCCACTATAAAAATCCTGCCTGAGTCACGACGGGCGAGGGTTAACCATTATAGCACTCCAGTAAACTTCCAGGGCCTACTGTCCGAGCCCTGAGGTCATACTGCTCTTAGACGCTATAGCATAAATGTAAAAAAAAAAAAAATGCACGTCTTTACATCAATCAAATATCATAATTAAAAGAAGTCAAGAGTCAGCATAGAAGATAGAGTTCTGGCAGTGTGATAAAGTTCTCTTCCTCTTCCTCTTCCTCCTCCTCCTCCTCCTCCTCCTCCTCCTCCTCCTCCTCCATTCCTCTTATCCTTTCTCTTGCCTCACTCTCCCTCCCCACTGGTTCGTTCATTCACTCCTTTGGCGAAGCAATTTAGGCGAGGAAATAATGCCGCGGGAATCTTGGTGTAATCTGGGAAGCTGCCACAGAGAGTTGGCGGCAAGTAATCGGCGAGGCCCTTGGAAGCGATAATAGCGGCGGCTGTGGCGGGGGCAGAAGTTGTCATGTGAATGCTTGTCTTGGAAGCTCAGATCGCAGCTTGCCAAAACCACCACCAATTCCTCTTCCTCTAGCCCTTGTTCCTCCTCCTCCTCCTCCTCCTCCTCCTCCTCCTCCGGTCGCCTTGTTTCGTAAAAGATCAAGCCAAATTGGAATCAGTTCAAAGAAGAGCAACCAAACTAATATCATCTCTGCGAAACTCATCTTATGAAGAGAGACTGCGGAAACTTAATATGCTTTCCTTAAAGGATCGTAGAGTCCGTGGGGACTTGATAGAAACCTTTAAGATCCTAAAAAGATTTGATGTCATTAATCAAGAGAACCTATTCGAGCTTTCTTCTCAAGTAACAACAAGAAGTAACAGTTTAAAACTGAACTGTCAACGTTGCATCACAGATCTCCTTAAAAATTATTTCAATGTTAGAGTTGTTGATCAATCAATCAATCATTGGGGGCATACGCCGGGGGGCGCGTCGCCTCGCCCACCCTACGACGCCACTCCCGGGGGTCACCACGCGCGAGTTCCCATGCAGGCTCCTTTCCCATACCAAGCAGCTCTCGACAAGAAACATCAACTTGCCCCAGCCACGAGCCTTGTGGGCGCCCCCTTGGCCTCCTCCACGCCGGATTGTCTCTTACAGATACAACCCGATGGGAAGGATCGGTTTAAGGGTAGCGTGCCACATGCCCATATAGCCGAAGTTGGCGCTGACGGACTATGCAGGTAATAGGCCTCGATTCAGTCTCACGGTGCAATCGCTGATTTGACACGTAATCATCCCAGCGATACCCCATGATTCTGCGAAGACACTTATTACCAAAGGCATTGATTCGTCTCTTCAAGTCACTATTTAGTGTCCATGTCTCACAACCATAGAGTAAGACAGGGATCACAAGCGACTTGAAGATCCGGATCTTTGTCCTTCTGCACAGGTACCGACAACGCCAAATACTCCCCCCTGAGCGAGTCCATAACACCGTGGGCTATGCCAATCCGCCGTAAGACTTCTTGACGTGACCCGCCGTCATTATGGACTGCGTACCAAGGTATGTAAAACTTTTCCAAGATCTCAATGTCCTCGCCACACGCATGAACAAACTGTACTGCTTCATCTAGTAATCTCCAAATACCTGGACCTTGGTCTTGAGCCAGGAGACCTCAAGACCCAAAGGCTTTGCCTCCTCGTGCAGCGCCTCGAGAGCCATCACCAGGACCTCCAGCGACTCAGCAAAGATTACTGCATCATCGGCAAAAACAAGATCAGTGATCTTGGTGTTGCCGACGGATGCTCCACAATCACTTTGATCTACAACCTTGTCCAATACCCAGTCCATACAAGCGTTGAAAAGTGATGAGGCAAGGACGCACCCTTGCCTCACTCCTGTATTCACAGGAAAGAAGCTGCATACACCTGCCCCACACTTCACAGCACTCTCAGTTCCAGAATACAGACCAGTTGTTGATCGATGAAACAAATTACCAGCAAATGTTGTCGAAGCCAGCACAATAACTTCATTTAAAAACAGACTTGACGCGCACTGTAAAGTAAATGGGTATTGATATTGCCCTGCGAACTCATATTATAGTCCCCCGGATCGATTAGTGTTAGTGGTAGTTGTAGTTAGCATATTTCATATCCTATCATTTTTCACTACGAAACTTCCATGTTCCTATCTTCTTTAGGGACATGGTATAATTTTTCAACTGTCCTCTTACATGGAGTTGATAGTCAGTAGTATGTAGTTCAACAGTGTTACGAACGTGACAATACTCACACACAAAAAAGCAAGAGGTCGTCAACAAAACACTTGAATGGTTTACAGACTAATATTTAATCTTAAAACTTTTGAAAACAAACAACAAACACAAGAATGGATATTGAGAAGGATTCCCGGTTCTTTTACGCAATCCTCAGACAGACTTTTCCCTCACTGGTCATTCTGACACAACACTGGTAACACATATATGATAATAATAATCACACGGAGAAACAATTTAACAAAATTAACACCAGACATAAAACCCAAACTTAACACTAGAGCTAAACGTTGCTCTCAGAAACTTAACTTACAAACTACTACATACTGCTGGAGGAGAAGGAGAGAGGACAAGTCACACACACGTGAACCACGAGGTCGGAGAAGAGAGTCTACCGCAGTGTAGCCGGAGCGGGTTTATATTGGGGTAAGAACACGTCCCGAAACCGTGTTAGAGGTCTCACCTACGATTAACAAAGCACGTAAGGAGTTAACAGGGTGGAATACAAACATAAATAGTTATTGAACCATACCTCAAAATAGATATCCATTTATGGACCATGGGTCTCTGGTGTTGTTATTCCTAGTTTCCCATGTATTCCTCCTCCCCCCCCGTCATTTTTCCATGGAAGTTGAGCAAGTGTTTTTTTTTCTAATCTCGACCAAAAAAAAATTCCTTTGCAATTTTCCTTTTTCCCCGCATTTTTTCCCCTTCCTGCCACCCTTGATGTTCTGTAGGGTTTTAGGGGGTGGGGAGGAGGCTTCGCTTTTACTGTCCTATGTCTTAAACTTAGAAGTCAGCTAGTGTACTTTTGCACAGACAGCCTTGGCAGGATCAGCATGACTGGAACTGTTTGTTCTTCCCTTTGTGTTTTTTTGTGTAACTCCTCTTTTCCCCCAACTCCCAACCTAAAAGTTTGCCTTCGCCCAATTTTTTCTTTTGTCACGGGTTTTATTTAAATTTTTTTTTGTGGTTGCGTGTTCGGGAATTTCTTGGCATAGAGTTCCCCAAAATACTTAAAGAGCCTTTCCACCCTGAGCTGGGCTTCACCCCATATTTTCCGAACATCAAGCTTCGATGAGCCTCCAGCCTGCCCACGCTGCCTTTGGGGTGTGTGTGGTGTGTGTGTGTGTGTGTGTGTGTGTGTGTGTGTGGTGGGTGTGTGTTGTGTGGTGTGTGTGTGTGTGGGGGGTTTGTTTTCACGCTTGCAGCACAGACATCAGCATTTTGTTTTAAAAATAATAATGGCTTAATAAGACGGGGAAATATGCCCTGATCGCAGGAATCTCACCAGGACGCCGATCCCCCGCCACCACCACTTTTCCGTCGCCGTCGACGCCGCGTCCTTTAAGTAAGAGTTTTTTAAAAACCTTACATTTCCCAAAATGACGGTGAAAAAACCCGAAAAAAAACACTCGTGTTTTTCACTGAAAAGCTGAAGGGGGCTCCTCCTTAAAAGATAAAAAGTTTGACGCCCCTGGAGCGGTTCCCCCCGGGTGGTTAAGGCCGCCCCTTCGTCTTATACCTGCCTCTCCTAAACCCCCTTCCACCTCAAAGCCTCCAGCCTCTTCTTTTTTAAAATGTGGGGAACGGCAATTTGCAGCAGAGCAGAGTGTTAGCGTCTCCGGTGGGGGTGCTCATTTACCGAGTTTTGTCCCTGATGTGGCCGAATATTACTTAAAATCTTTCTGCAACTGTCGAGTGGCCTTAAAAAAACACCCCCAGCCCCATTTTTCTCTACTTTCGATTGGGAGTGCTCGGGGGGGCACAGGGGGGCGGGATGAGCCTTAATCACGGGCGTCATATAAAAATCCTGCCTGGGGACCCCGGCGAGGGCCAACCATCACAGCCCTCAGGGAAACCCCCAGGACCTACCTCCCATCCCCGGAGGTACTCACACTACAGGGTATATGCACAGATGTAAAAAAAAAAAAATCTGAATTCCTCCTTTCGTCTTCAGGACTACCGTAGATAACACTAAAGCGCCCAAAACTTTCTTTTTTTTTTTCAGACTTGGGGGATTTAAAACATATTTCACATCATGATTTTAGGAAAGTTAGAAGGGCTATCTGGGGAGTCTGTTCATTTTGTTCTTCATTGCATAGTCAATTTGGCTAAAAGAACAAATTGAAAAAATAAACCCAGTGGGGCTTGTAACGGGGTACTTAAGGTTGCCCCTAGTGGGTTTATTTTAGAGTGTCCCCCGGCCGTCGTGTCGCCCGGAAAAAAAAAAGGTAGGAAATTTGAAACCGAATACTGCAATACAAACATGAAACAACGCTGAAAAGGGGGAGATTTACAGTCATGGGTTTAACTACTGTGTATCATTTTAGTGGACATAAAAAACATAGTGATGTAAATTCGAAAATTGGCGCCAGGCGAATTGTGAGTTGCGACTTTCTTTTTTTACGGTATAGGACGAACGTAAAAAAAAAATAAAAAAAAAGTCTTTAATTTCCCCCTTTACGTGATAAAATAATCAATATTGTATATTAAGCAGGGATCAAAAAGGGGATTTTAAATCCGGGAAATTTTTGGGTCCTTCTGCCGGGTAACCGACAACCCCAAAATACTCCCGCTGAGCAGTCCATAAAACCGGGGGGCATCCCAATCCGCCGTAAGACTTCTTGACGTGACCCCCTCATTATGGACTGCCTCCCAAAGGTATGAAAAATTTTCCCAAGACCCTTCAATTTTCCTCCCCACACGAAATGAAAAAACGGTACTGCTTCTCTAGTAACCCTTTCCAAATACCGGGCCCTTTGGGTCTTGACCCAAAGGAGCCCTAAAGCCCCAAAAGGTTTTTGCCTCCTCGTGAAAGCGCCTCGGGGCCCCATCACCTGACCTCCAGCGACTCAGCAAAATTACTGCATCATCGCAAAAAAAAGATCAGTGATTTTTGTGTTGCCGACGGATGCTCCCCCAATCACTTTGATCTAAAACCTTGCCCCAATCCCAGTCCATAAAAGCTTTTGAAAAGTGTTTGGGCAAGGACCCCCTTTGGGCCTCATTTCCTGTATTCCAGGAAAAAACTGCATACACCTCCCCCACACTTAAACAGCACTCTCAGTTCCGAATCAGCCCGGGGTTGTTGATCGATGAAACAAATTACCACAATGTTGTCGAAGCCAGCAAAATACTTCTTTTAAAAAACCAATTTGCCGCGCATGTAAAGTAAATGGGTATTTATTTTTGCCTGCGAACTCATATTATGGGCCCCCCCCGGACCCGATTATGTTTAGTGGTAGTTGTTTTAGCATATTTCATATCCTATCATTTTTTCATTTAACAAAAATTCCTGTTCCTATCTTCTTTGGGGACAGGGTAAAAATTTTTTTAAAAACTGTCCTTTTACATGGATTTTGATAGTCAGTAGTAGGGAGTTCAACGTTTTTAACGAACGTGAAAACCACACACAAAAAAGCAAGAGGTCTTTCAAAAAAACATTTGGGAAATGGTTTACGATTTAATATTTAATTTTAAAAACCTTTTGAAAAAAAAAAACAAAAACCAAAAAAGGATTTGAAAAGGACCCCCCGGTTTTTTTACCATCCTCAGCGAGATTTTTTCCCTCACTGGTCTTCTGACCAACCGGGTAACACATATATGTTATAATAATCCACACGGAGAAAAAATTTTTAAAAATTAACACCAGACTAAACCCAAATTTAAACACAAAGGCTAAACGTTGCTCTCGAAATTTAAACCTTAAAAATACAAAATACTGCTGGAGGAAAGGAAAGAGGCAAGTCACACAAAACGTAACCACGGGGTGGGAGAAGAGAGTCTACCGCAGTGTACCGGGAGCGGGTTTTTTTTGGGGAAAGGGCCCCCTTCCCCGAAACCGTGTTAGAGGTCTCACCTACTTAAAAAAGGGCACTAAGGGTTAAAAAGGGTGGAATTTTTCGAAACATGAATACGTATATTCGAACCCAACCCTCACAATAATATCCTATTAGGGACCAATAGGTCTCCTGGTTTTCCTTTTAAATTCCAAATTTTTTTCCCATGTTTTTCCTCCTCCTCCCCCGTCATTTTTTTCCAGGGGAAGTTGTAGCAATTGATTTTTTTTAATCTCGACCCAAAAAAAATTTTTTAAATTTTTTCCATATTTCACGCATTTTTTTCCCCTTCCTGCCACCTTTTAAATTTTCTGAAAGGGTTTTTTAGGGGGGGGGGGAGGAGGTTTTTGGGGTTTTTTTACTGTCCTATGTTTTAAAACTTAAAGTCCTAGTTACTTTTGCACAAACCCCCTTTGGGCCGGATCAGCATACGGGAATTTTTTTGTTTTTCCCCTTTGTTTCCTTTGTGAAATCCCTTTCCTTTCCTCATACCCCAAACCCCTCAAATTTTTGGGCCTTCGCCCAACTTTTTCTTTTTGTCCCCCGGGTTTTAATTTAAATTTTTTTTGTGTGTGTGCGTGGGGTCGGGGAAATTCTTTGGAAATTAATTTTCCCCAAAATACCTGTAAGGCCTCTTCCCCCCTAAAGCTGGGCTTTTCCCCACTACTTTGCAAACATAAAGCTTCCCGTTAAACGCCCCCACCGGCCACCGGCGGGTTTTTGTGGTGTGTGTGTGTGTGGGGTGTGTGTGTGTGTGTTTTGGGGTGTGTGTGTTTTGTGTGGGGTGTGTGTGTGTGTGTGTGTTTTGTGTGTGTGTTTTTTCCGCTTCGCAGCACGCATCAGCTTTTGTTTTAAAAATAATAGTTGGACTTAAAAAGACCGGGCAATACGTGCGCCGGGGGATCAGCAGGACATCCCCACCGGGGCCCCCGCTCCGCCGCCACCACCACTTCTTCCGTCCCCCTTTGCCGCCGGGGCGCCCTTTTTTCAACGAAAAGAGATTCTCTCATGAACCTTCACTTTTCCCCGTTTACGGTAAAAACCCGGGGAAAAGGAAACACTCGTGGTTCTCACTGAAATCTTAAAGGGGGGCCCCCTCCTTCAACGCATAAAACTTTGACCCTCTGAGATGCGGCTTCCTCGGGGGGGTTGGCGCGCCCCTTCGTCTTCATCACCCGCCTCTC
Source organism: Chionoecetes opilio (assembly GCA_016584305.1). Lineage (NCBI taxonomy): Eukaryota > Metazoa > Arthropoda > Malacostraca > Decapoda > Majidae > Chionoecetes > Chionoecetes opilio. Next base: position 42,800 of record JACEEZ010023318.1, read on the forward strand.
CTCAAGCCTCCTCCTCCACCCTCCAACCCCCACCTCTTTTTTTTAAAGTGTCGGGAATCGGCATATTTTTCCGCAGTAGGGATTTTTTTGCGGGCTCCGAGTGGGGTGCTCATTACCCAGTTCGATCCCGCTTTGGCCGAAAATTCACTTAAAATCTTTTTTGGGGGGAAACTTCGAGTGGCCTTAAAAACACCCCATCCCCCATTAACCCCTACTTTCGATTGGGGGTGATCGGAGGGGCCGGGGGGGGGGGATGAGCCTCAAAACACGGGGGGGTCACTATAAAAATCCTGCCTGCGGCACCAAAAGGGGGAGGGCCAAACCCCCCCCAGCCCTCAAGGGGGCCACCAGGGCCTACCATCCCATCCCTTTAGGGCACTCCTCCTACCCGGCCTTTAAAGCACAGATTTTAAAAAAAAAAAAGGGCTTGAATCTCCTCCTTTTTTTGTTTTCCCGGACTACCGGGGATAACACTAAAGGGGGCCCGTAAAACGTTTTTTTTTTTTTTTTTTCCCGACGTCTGGTGATGTTAATTTCTTTTTTCTACATCTTGATTTCCAAAATTAGAAGGGGGTATCTTTTTAAATTTTTATCATTTTTTGGTTTCATCTGTCATATAAAAGTCATAATTTTGGCTATAAATGAACAAATTAGAAAAAAAAACCAGTGGCGGCGTTGCTAACGGGCTTCTAAGGTTGCCATCTAGTGTTTTTGTTTAGGTGCCCCTCCCCGCGTGGGGGCCCCCAAAAAAAAACGATAAAAATTTTGAAACCGTATATAGCAGTACAAAGCATGAAAAAACGCTGAAAGGTGATTATACATCATGGTAAACCTACTGTGTATCATCTTCAGTGGCCAAAATCAGTTGATGCTACTTTCTTATATATGGGCGCCAGGCACATTATGCAGGTTGCGACTATCTTTTTCTACGTATAGGTACGAACTAAAAAAAAAAAAGAAAAAGTCTTGAATTTCCCTCCTTTAGTGAAAACAATCAATATTGTCTTAAGAAAAAGCGTATTTTTAGTCACCTAAACACTACAGCAAAATACGTCGTCTACTCACACACGCTGAAATTCATTCGATTTTCCTCATTTTGCCATCACCACATTTCCACTACCCAGCGACTGACCCCGGGCTTCGGCCTTCCTATCATCCCACATCAACTAAATCCAAAATATCACATTTTCTTCGCTACATCTTCTACGAAACCTTGCCTCAAACTGACAATTCGACTCAAAATCTCATCAAATTAAACTTGTCTGCCGTCTGTCTGTATGTTTATCAAAAAGTTGGAGTTCATTATCACCCCCCCTTCCCCCCCCACCACAACTGCATTCCCCCCTCATCTTCCTCTAAAAAAACCAAATACCTTCGTTTTCCCGCTTACAGGACCAACCATTATTTTTTTCCTTTTTACGTCTTACTTTTAAATTTTAAGTCTCTCCTTTTTTTTTTTTTCTTTAGAAAGAAAAACTGCCCCGTCCCCAAAAAAACTAAAATTTTTCACCCTATCAGTCATCCTTTACCCCATCTTTTTTTGGTATAAACCTTGTTTGTTATATACTATATATATACGATTATATATATGGGTATTATTTTATATTATTATAATTTTAATATATATAATTATTAAAATTATAAAATTATTTATATTTTTAATAATATAATTTTTTTTATATATATATATATTATATATATAATTAATATATATATATAGATATAATATATATATATATATATTATAAATATTATTATTATATATATATAAATATATATTCAAACCCCCTTGGCTGAAAGCCTTAAAAGGTTTGATCTATCTTCAAATCCGATCCCAGAACTTATTTTTATAAATCATAAATTCATCATAACCAAAGATTTTAAAAACCATATGATCAAAAACAAAATATTACCAACCATTAGTCACAACCAGATATTTACCACTCTATTCATCAACCAAGATTATTACCAAAACTCAAAAGACCCAAAACCCAAAGAATATTACCCCCCCATATAATAAACACCAAAAGTTTTCCCACCTATAGATCTAAACCAAAAAATTATTCCCAAAACCATATAGTCATAAACCAAAATTATTACCAACTCTATAGAATCACCCCAAGTATTTACCACTATTTAGATCAACCAGATATATTCCAAACCATATAGCTCACCAAAGATATATTCCAATTTAAAAGTTTAAACACCAGATATATTCCCACCATATAGTCAAACCAAGTTTTCCCCCTATACAGATCGTAGAGAGTTTTATAAGATCGTGTTTAGATCGAGATCGTAGCCATCGGAGATGGCTAAAATTTTTTGTTTGTCCCATGGCTCCGGTACCAAAAACACCAAAATTCTCTGCTTCTGAACTTTTCAAGTCCAGAGGGTTTAGAAATTGCAGGTTCTTGGGATCAGACCCGAGCTACCCCGGACATGTATAGTAAAAGCCGGAGGGGTGCTAAGGAATCGACCACATCCCGTTGCACCGTTGGGTCCTCCAGAACTGCGGGGTTTCCGGATGCTGGTTTTTGGAAAAGATCACAAACTTTTGTTGCTACAAATTAAGCTTAAAGTCAGTCCAAAGAATCCGAGGTAACCATCTGTGTTTCATCTTAAAAATGAAGGACTTGACATGTCTCTGCGTATGCGGTGGCAGTCTCAATCGTTTGATTGCCGTGCTCTCGGGACCTGTAGAAATGTGGGTACCCTTTAAACGTGAAAATCTACGGGTGCCCAAGGGGGTTATTGGGGAGCGCCCGAGGGCAAAGGGGGGTTTTTTCTCGACGGAGACGCTGGAAAAATCGGGAGAGCGCGCTCCCGGCTGGCTGGGACCGGGGGCCCCACAGGGCTCTTCACCCGGGCTGAAACCCCCCTGAAAGGGGACGGAAGGTTGTCAGATCTCGCTGAGGTTCGGGGTCTTGAAACCCAATGACCCCCGCCCGTCTACCAGCCCTGAAGGCCCGTTCCAAATCTCCTCCTCGGGGGAGTGCTATTTGAACACAATGGGGGCCCCTGCGGGCATGGGTGGGCAATGGGGCGTTGGGGGGAGTACTTTGGGCAGTTTTTCCGGTGGACCCTCCCTAGCGCTTCACCCACTGGTTTTCAGGCAGTGGATCCAATCCTCCCTTGCGAAAACCCACCCTCTCTTGACAAATCCCAAAAGGGGTGTAGCAAAATTAGGGGTGGGAAAAAGGGGCTGGTGTTTGTAAAACCTGGTCCCCAAAAAAGTTCTGTTTTTGTGTGTGGGTTGGAACTTTTCGCTGCTGTTTAAAAGATGGATTGCTTTTTCTCTACACGTTATTTTTGAAATATCGGCTTTTAAAATTTTTAGTTTTTATTACTTATATTTATTAAAAATCCTTATTTTAAAATTTTTAATCAACAAATTTTTCCCCCCCCCCCCTTTTTAAAA
>JACEEZ010023319.1:0-71349 GCA_016584305.1 Chionoecetes opilio
TCACGCAACGGGGGTTCCCGACCCCCCAATTTCTTGAAATAGAACAATGTAGCTCAGCGACGCAACACGCATCCAAATTGCAAAAGGGAGAGTGTGCTCAGACTCTCAATCTTAATCACAGCTATAAAACGAACCATAAGTAGAGACTTGGGCGACACTTAGAAATCTTTTCGAGACCGAGTTCACCACCGAAGTGAGTGTTGATAGAGCCTGGCAGGCATTGGAGACAATGAGTTACGACTGGGGGGAATCTCCTCAAGCTTTCACACATCGTTTTATTAAGTTTTATTAAAGTTTTTCTTACATCTGATTAGAGTTTTCCTGTGTTGGATTAACACTTATATGTTGTCTGTGATCTCAAGCAAGAGACATACTACTTCAGCATGAATAAATAGGATGATGTTTTCAAATATAGTTCTTGTGTTTATTATAAAAAACCCTAGGTGATTATTCTGCGTTAGGACAGTAATTCCCCACACTTCCAAAAGAGTCAGCCTTACTCGGTATAATTCCACGTATCAATCACGACTACCAAGATAAATCTAATATTAATATTATTCAAACGCGCCCAGGGAGTAACCCAGAGAACTACTCGCTTGAGCTGGTGGCAGCACTTCCCCTTAACTCAAACCCTTTCCCCTTAACCTAAACTCCTACCCCTTCCCCTTAAATTCATCCCCATTTCAGTACTCTCCGCAGCGAGAAGTGTTCATACTATAATCACATAGTGAAGTCATAAGACTAGTTTTCAATTCTCAATTCAAGTTGTAATCAAATGAAAAATCATAATCAATTAATATCATTCAAATAACAAAGGCACCAGGTATAAACTTCTTCATAGGAGTTCTGGCAACACAGTTGATCAGCTCCTGGCCCTCCACGATGCTGGCGTCAGTCCTCAAGGCCACCACCTGGTCCTTCATGAGCTTGAGGTTGGGCAGGAGAATGCCCATGTAGGCATTCTCCTCAGACTGCAGGATATCCAGGCAGATGGCAACAGGCTTCATAATTTTGCAATACTGAGCCAGCAGGTCCTTGTCACCCTCATAGAAGGTCGACAGGCCCTACTTGCGGCTGACGACGTTCAGCTCGTCCTTCTTCTCTGGGTCCTCCAGCATCTCAAGCAGCCCAGCATAGGACTCGTAGTACGAGTTCCAGCGCGTCACCCCTGGCGTCTGAAGCTTCTTGCCGACGGCCTTATTGATCTGGTTGGCCGCCACTGTCCTCCTGTTCTAGCAGTTCCACAACGCCTGTGCCTTGGCAGCAGTCTTCGTGAAGGGGGCCCTCCTACCAGAGTTCCAGCCAGGCACCTTAAAAATTCAATTATAATTAATTAATTTAATTAAATAATTATTTAATTAAATAAATGTACGTGACTAACGTGAGTAAAGGAAGCATACACAGATTTAAAGTTGGAATATTTCAAAATTATTTAAATTATTCATTTATTATTTATTTTGAATATTTCCATAAGATGAAGGTAAACTAACTTAAAGTTAAATATTTGATAAAGAATCACCTTGCTGACGTCTGTCGTCGCCATCAGGTTGACAGTGTGGGCTCCACAGCGGTGGTTCTTGGGCAGCTCTCGGCGGACGTCCTCGTCCATCTCCTCCTCCAGGGCGTCTCCCACCATGACGGCCATGGCCCAGCCTCCCCTTTCCCTCCTGGACGGGGCTCCTGGCAACCTGAAATCATTATGAAAAATTTACAATTTTAAATTTTTATTTCTAAAAAAATAAAAAAAAAAATTAAATTAAAATTTCAGATAAATTCTTTTTTTCTTTAGTTCTTTTTAAATGAATTTTCATTTTTGAGAAATTTTTTTTTTTAGTATCATTTTCAATAAAAATCATGCAATATATGCCACTCCAAAAAAAAAATCAAAAACCCCCAAAATTCACACCCAGAATTCCCCAAGTACTACTTTTCTCCAAATCTCCGTGTATTTGTATAGGGCCGGGCGGGGGGCTCACTCTGTGACGCCCCCAGCAAGTTTCCCGCACGGGGGAAAATGGGGCTGTTTTTTTTCCCGCGTTTTTACAAAGCTGTTTTTTGGGAATAAGGCGTAAAATGAAAAATTTTTTTGTGATTGTTATTTTAAAATTTTTTCAACATAATTATGCAAAGAAAAAAATGGGTGGGGACGATTATTTTAAAGGGGGAATCGCTTACCCAAAATTTTTTTAATCTTTATTATTGCGCTACATTGCTGAAATTTGGGATGCATATAGAACAGCCAAAGAGAAAAATATTTTTTTATTAGAAAAAAAACCCAAATTTTTCTATAGAAAACGAAAAATTCATAAAAAAAGGCAAAAGGGTACCATTTCCCAAATCCCTAAGGCATTTTTTGTTTAAAGAGTACTTAATTGAAAAATTAAATTAAAAAACATTTTTTATTGATCATTTAAAATTTTTTTTACAGTCTACTGATTTTTTAAAATACTACCCGAAAAGCCGCCCTCCGGGCGATTTTTTTGGCTGCTCCGCGGGGGTTGGGGTGGCCTTCGCCCACCCCTGTTTTGGGGGGCCTTGGGGCCCCCCAAAAAAACAGGACTCTCCAGATAGCCCCTTCTAACTTTCCGAAATCATGGATGTAAAATGTATGTTTTCCCCCACCCATTCACTCACCCATTACCCCACCCCTTCACTCCCCCATTCCCCCATCCCACACCCCCATTCACTCACCCATTACCCATCACCCCCCACCTTTCCCCACCCATCCCCCCACCCATTCACTCCCCCATCACCCCACACCCATTCCCCTCCCCCCACCCTTCACTCCCCTTTCCCATCACCCTACATAAATTTCCCAAAATTAGAGAGAACTGCAATCCAAAATCCCATTTGGTCCTGGTTTTTTAACTCAAATTTTGGTGAAAAGTTGGTAAATTTGAAAGAAAATATGGGCTTATTCCATGTACTTTAAAACCCAAAAGTAAATATTAAGAACGATTTTCTTTATATTTTTTTGTATAGAAGCCTGATTCTGAAAAACATTGTTTTTAACCAAAAAACCCAAAGTAGGTTTAGTTGGAGGCGGGGGGGAAATGCTACTTATGTATTATATGCAATAACAAATTTTAAAAAGTTATCTATACCTAGGCATCATATTTTCCTTTATTTTGGAAAATCAGATAAAAGCCTAAAGTGCAATGAGTCACCGTGAAGGGCAATGTTTTGATTCAATCTCCCCCCCACAATTTTCCCCGCCCCCACTCCCCGCCGCGGCCGTCGCCCCCAAAAATTATAACCACATTGTCGCAGAAAACAACCGTTTCGGCATTCTTTATCTTCTTTTTTTCCAAGGCATTGCTTATTGTATTTTGAAAAAAAGCGTTTGCCAGACGCGAGTACTTTTTAAAAAACAGTGTAAAACTCGCCCAAATTTTCATGCCAAAATATCATGTAAAAAAATCTTTTAAATTTGCTACTCGGGCGAGTAATTTGCATTAAATTGCTATTATAGAACGTTCCATCGAATGCATGCTCCATATAATTGTAAAACAACAAAGAACTAATTTTTTGGTATTCAGAGGGGTGCTCAATTTTACGCGAAATTAATTTATAAAATTTAGCGCGGAGCCAAAAACACAGTAGACCAAATTTTTATTTTAAAACTGCCAGCGACCACGGGCTTTCTCGGTTGCATTTTCTCTCTAATTCTGCAACCCACTTTTTTTTTTTACAATTCTCCTAAAAGGTCTAAAAAAAAAAAAAAAGGCGGATCATCTCTAAAGGGCTTAAAAACCTTCCCCTGGCGATCTGGTTCCAAAATGTGCCTATGATGGGATTGGGCCCCGGGGGCGGAACCATACCACAACACACACCACACAACACACAACACACCACACACACACACAACGACAACAGACAACTTTTGCTTATATTTATTTAGGGTTTTAAAAAATAAATAAGTAAAAATTTATATTTTATTTACCTGCCCCCAGATGGATCTGCCCCGCTTAGACCGGGGACTCAAACAGCCACCAAATTGGGGTATCCCCACGGGGCTGCCTTTCGTAGTTTGGGCCTTCTGTTGTAGTTGGAGGTTGCCCAGTAGGTGTCTCCTTTTTGCGATTGCACTTTACCTTTTCCTTCGTTTTGCCTGGGCCAAGTAACTTTTGATTTGCTGGAAAATCAGCGAAAGGCTGTCCACGGGCAGTTTCCTGGGCGGCTGGCTGTCCCCCCCGGGTGAGGTCCAGGCCTTGGGACCCCTCTTCCTCACTGGCTCATGGCGGCGGCGCTACCCGGCCGGCTTGACCAGGGGCGGCGTCAAAAATCTGTCCATTTTTTAATGACTTTTTACTAAATACTAAGACATCTATATCTGGGCAAAATAGAAAAAAAAAAAGCTAGTGAAAGTTTGCGGTTTGGCGGGCTTACAATTTTGGCACTCCACAATCGCTAATCCCTAATTCGCTAATCCACTCTTTTTCCTTAGTCCGCAATTAGCGGATTACGATTAACGGACTTTTTAGCGGAATGCCCCCTTTGCTACTTTGTCACATTATGTTGTTTTTCATGTCAAGTGAGCCTTTTAACCCCCAAACCCTCGTCCCCATTCGCTCCATGTCCTTTTTTTTCTCTTTTTCCCAAAGGGATAATTTTTTACAAGACCAGCCTGAGAGTGTCTTTGCAACGCCTTTTTCTTGCTATTCCCGATGGTACCTAACCTTTGAACCCTTTTATTCGTTTATCGACGCAGCTGAATGGGGGCTCCACTGTAACCAGAAGCTCTCTTCCTCTTTTATCCAGTGCAGGAGGGGGCTGTTTTGGGGGTTGGAGCTGGTGTATCCTGTGTTGGCGGTTGGTCTGGGATTTTTTGGCCCGCCCGGCTCCATTTTTACTTGAAGACGAGACCCCCTCATGTTTCTTAGTTTTGTTGGGATGCATTTTAATACCTTGTAGCACTAAGGTGAAGCTGTGGTGTGTTAGAGTTCTTATCTATGAGATGCTCCTGGGGTGGTGCACACTACACGCCTTTCCTCTCCTGGGTCGGTATTACCAAAATTAATCATAGCTATGACAAATTTTATCATAACTCTTTTGGGAAAGATACATTTTTATCATACGCCCTTTTCATGAGTTGGATCTAAACCATTGTTTATCAAGCCCTCACACGGGTTACTCGGTATTTCCTAATCGTTTTGGGATCACTCAGCTCACTCAAAAAATCCCCCATGTGGCGAAATTTCTTCATGAGGCTGTTTCGCCGTTCTTTTTTAAAGTGGGCTTCGGCTTTAACCAAAATCCGCGGCTTTAACGGCATTTCCCTTTTCAAAAAAAATTTTTCCGGGGGGGGTTAGTCTTAAGTCAAAACTAACGAGAATAGTATTGGAAATGTTTGACAAACCCGGCCCGTCCAAACCCTTTAGTCTAAAGATATTTACGATACTAGCAAACCCATGCTAAACAAATTAGCGGTAGGGCAATATTCAGTTTGGGAAAATATGGCGATCATGCGTCTACCCGCAGATTTGAAGCATCTGAAATATTTTTTTAAAAACCGCGTTTTTGGCGCCCAGAAATTGGGTTTGTTTATCTCTCCTCCCCCCGAGTCCCGCTATCAGCAATATAATATCCTCACTTTTAAAGACTATACAGCACACTTCATTTTAAATTAATGGAAACGAGGAGACATTTATTCTCTTTTTTTTCATAAAGTCTATCTACGCTAACAGCGGGTTTCCTTACATCCCCCTAGGGGAGGCCACGGGAATCTCCCCCTTTCCCACTCTATCCACCTCGGAGGGATGCCGAAATCCCTGTAAGGGGAAAATTACGATGTATTATGGCTACATAACCTTACGAGGGTGGCTGAGGGAGATGCCCGTACCGAGCCGTCACCGGCCTCTTTCGGAAATCGTCCCGCGGACGCTTATTTAACCTAAATAACTGTACAAAACTTAACACAAACCTATCATAAACCTTACCTAACCTAAACCAGACCTAAACATAATTTAACCTAAACCTAAAAACTATGTTTGTCGGTGTTGAGCTAAAATCGGCTGATTTCCGAAATAGGGCCGATTTTAGCTCACTATCGCCAGAATGTTACGATAATACATAGCTGCCACATTAGCCTTTCAGCGTAATATTCTCCCACTGATTACTACAGAGACGTACCCAGGGTATACCTTGATGCGCTGATCATAGGTTCGAGTCTTGCCTGCCCGAAATTAGTATCTATAGACCACTGCTGGCCCGCGCCGTACGTATGCCGTATCCGTGGCCCTGGCGGTACTCTGTTATAGTGGACGAGAACTGCGCGTTCGCTCTTTAGGTCAGACAAGACACACGGGGGGGCTAACACCTCACTGTGACACACGTGACACTTGTGTGCAAGGATAGTATAACTTTATAATATCCTTGCTTGTGCGTATACGTGCGTGTGTCACACGCACGTATACATTTAGCTTAGTACGTCTTAGTACGTCAGACATTTGATACCACCACCACCACCGGATCATTATAGCGGCCAAACTTGTATGATGAACTATACGTTTTGATTCAAGAAGTCGACCGATATATATATTTAATATATAGGTTTGCCCTGATATGAATTTCAACTATCAAACTATCAACTATCAACTAGTGATTAAGGCATCATTAGTTGTGCAACTAAATAATAACTATAACATGACCATGACAATCTTTACTCCCAATAATGGGAAGAGCTATGAAGATCAAGGAAAATGTGGGTAAAAAAGTGAATAAATGAAAAATATAGGTTCATATATGGTATGGTGTGTTTTGTTGTTCTCGGTAGCAGGGCGCGGAGACAAATAACTCTTCCGCTCTCCGTCCCCCAATATATGATCTCCCTGGTTCAGGGCTGCCAACCCAAGCGCAGTCGTGGATCAACATAAGACCATGTTAGCTCTCGCTGCTGGCGTCTAAAGCACGCGTTCTTGGCATTGGTACTACTTGAGTCTAACATGGAAGCTCCACGTTAGACTCTCCCTAGTCCATGTTTAAAAAAGCGGCCGATTGTGTCTCGGCCCTGTTAACAGCTGGAAAGTTTATCATAGTCGCAGAGCCGTTATCATAGTCGCGCTAGAACTCGGTGAACTTAGCCTCCCGCGCGGTTTGTGATAGTCCCCCCACAATTTATGATATCCGCCAGCCAGTTGTGACTAAAATGGGCCATTTTGTCCAGCTATGATAAACGTTCTTAACTATGATCTCTTTGGTAATACCGGTCCTGGGCAGGGGTGGATCAAATACAATTGTATTTGTATTTGAACTGTATTTAAATACAATTTTAATGTATTTGTATATGTATTTGTATTTTAGCATCCAGATAAAAAAGTATTTTGTATTTGTATTTGTATCATGGCACCCAGAAAAAAAGTATTTTGTATTTGTATTTATATTTGATATTTCGAGTCAAAATCATTTGACACACACACACACACACACACACACACACACACACACACACAGAGAGAGAGAGAGAGAGAGAGTATTTGTATTTGTATTTGTATTTTTAGATTTAGGAAGAAAAGTATTTGTATTTGTATTTGTATTTTTAGATTTAGGAAGAAAAGTATTTGTATTTGTATTTGTATTTTTGGAATCCCAAACGAAAGTATTTGTATTTGTATTTCAATTGTAAAAAGTCAGTATTTGATCCAACCCTGGTCCTGGGGTGCACTGTTGTGGTGCCAGGGTTTTTGTTAGTTGTTGCTGACACCTTTAAATGAATGACATTCTTTGTTAAAAAATTAAAAAACTCCTCGTCACAACTGAATTGAGAGTTGAAATTAGTCTTATGACTTCACTATTTAATTATAGTACGAACACTTCTCGCTGCGGAGATTACTGAAATGGGAATGAACTTAAGGGTAGTAAGGGGAAATGCTGCCACCAGCTCAAGCGAGTAGTTCTCTGGTTTACTCCCTGAGCACGTTTACTATACATGAGAATTATTGGTAGTCGGGGGTGGATATTTAGTATTACACCGAGTGAGGCTGAAAACTCTTTTTGGAGATGTGGGGAAGTATTTCCATAACACGGAATAATCACCTGGGGTCTTACAAATAACACAAGAAACTATATTTTAAACATCATCCTATTTATTCATCATGAAATATTATTCCTCTTGTTTGAGATCTTAGACACAAATATAAGCTCTAATCCGGCACAGGAAAGCTCTTTAGAGCATAACCTCCCTCACTGAATCCTATTCTTAGAATTATCATCTACGTATACAACATGCCGCTGAACACTTGTAGGCATACATGGAGAATATAAGGGGGGGAATGTAAGAGTAATAATGTTGTTCGCGTTCAGCATGTAACCATGTGACGGGTTTTTCAGCCAGACTGAGTAGCATCCGTCGAAACTTGAAAGAGTAGTGGGGAGGACGACTCGCTTGAGTGAAGTGTAGTGGGAGACTCTGTTAAATAGCCACCCCCCCCTACGCACTTATAAGGTAGCGGGGGCATGTCTCTCTATGGGTCGTTGTGAAACTAAACAACTGTAACCTATATAGATATGAGCATATAGATAGATAGTATTATAACATAGGAGGGGGGGGGGGAAACTGTTGGAGCGAGTTACTGAGGTCTTTGACGCTTGAGTGAGTGGAGTGAGAGACTGGCTCCGCGTCGTGTAACAAGAACTAGGAAAGGCGAGGTTGGGGATGAGTAGTGCGGGAAATAAGGGAATGTTCGGATCCCTTGAAAGTGCTATCCGCCTGAATGGATTATCAGACCTGCTCGAATGACCTATTAACTAATGAAACAGTATGGCATATGAAATGGCTGCCTATGAATGCATTGCTTTTTACTTGATATAGAAGAATTTAAATATGTTTACTTCTATATAATATCTCTAGGGGAAAGAGTTCATCCTTTTGGGTTAAGGGGGCCTAGCGAACATTTCGTTTCAGAGGCGACGAGGTTATGGGAGTCGAATAGAATTTGGTCGAAGCTATTGGCAATTTAAGTCGAATAACGTCGAGCTAACCCACCCTATTTATGAAGCGTGTATCTGTCACTATTGTGTCTATTTTGGAAGGATCATTAGAATCTAAGAGTGTTCTTGATTCTGACAGGTAGGGTGAGGAGAAGGATGAAAGTTTTTTGTGTAAATCTACTAGTTTACGGGCGATGATCGCGAAATAAATGGGGGTCGGCCACGCATTTTGACTCGTATGCCGGAGTGTATGGGAAGGAGTTGGTGAGGGGGGGGGTGGAAGATAGTAAGTGGGAGATAGAAAGTAGAGCAGTATGAAATTTCACGAGAAAGCGAAACCAGATTGAATTGACCTTAATTATGATAAGAATACGGCCTATTCTTCCTCCATATGCTGGGTGCTAGCGTGACTAACTTGCCCCAGTAACATCATGATGATTATTGAAACCTTTTCCTATCTTAAATACATAAAGCCCGGGAATTGTATGATAGGAATTTCATCCTGTCTCTTCCGATCTCCGGGCATTAACCTCGGTTCGTTGTAGCAATGGTGTTTGGTAAACCGCTGTTCTCCCAAATTGTTTCCAAACATAATGACGACGTATATTTCTATGCGTCTCTGAAGCGAAACGGTGCAGTAGTCGGGATAGTCCTGAGTCTCTCGCTAGTAATTTAGGTGTTGGGGCTACTCCGTGGATCTTGGTTTGTGTAACGTTCTTTGGGGAGTGGCTTCTAGTGGGCAGTAATTTGCAGATATTGGTGTGGTGCCCAGAGCTGGGTGCTGGCTGGCAGTATTCTAGGCGTGGTATGGCAGCCATGACTTCAAAGAGTCATCCCCTCCCCCCCCCCCCAGCCGCATACACTGTTGCACTCCTGGTTTGGAAGGTGCGCGGCAGTATCCAGACGCTGTTATAGCGCTGCCGTTGCTTTTGCTGTTGTTGATATGATGTTTGTCAGGAAAGGTAGTTAGTACATACATTGTTCTAGTTTACACCTTAAGCCCAACATCTTAATCACCATCTGTTGCTCTATTTGCCTGTGGCCGCAATGGTATTTTGTTGAGCGTTTTGGTTAGGCATTCTGTTTCCCATACCTGTCCTTTAATACACCAACCAACACCGCGGCCCCCACCACACATCATTAAAATAATAAAATTCAACATGATTTGTCTGTTTATGAATCTAGGGTGAACATGTCAATTTTTATAGGGCGTTTCTTTAAGAGGGAGTTAAGTAGAGAGATAATATTTATTCGTGGAAAGGTTATACTGTGGCTTGAGCCTCCCCGATAGGCGATAAATGGCTGCTGTAGGAGGAGGGGGGGGCGTTTATATGATAGGCATGGTTTTCGCGCTGTATGCGTAAGGCAATGAATATATAGCGGGTAATCGACAACTCGATTTATGGGGTGCGCCATCTTAGTACCAGGGCCTCTTTGTTAAGCGCAAAGTACGGCTCTCGAGAGTTCTCAAGTGCATTACCCCGCAGTATATCTGTATAGCATGTTATGAAAAGGATATACTGTTATCTTCGGAATGTTTGTTCTATAAAGATTATCACATAACAATCATAGTGAAAACACCATTAAATAAAGGTCATTATGAGACTCTGAGAAATATGCATGAACTTACTAATTCATCTTAAACATTCGTTCGTCATGTAAGCACTTTTTTTTAATGGACAACTTATAATATGTGGTAGTATATCTATAGGAAGTCGTAATTTTATAGCTTTCACACAGGCATTGATATAGAGTTTGCATTTTCTGATATCATAGCAGTATGTACTATGGCATCCCACCAAAACCCCGCAAACATGCGTTACTAATAAATCGGCCGCCCTAAACCAGCGCGCTCTCTCTCTCCTCTCGCATCTCTCTCTTCCGTGTAGAGGAGAGAGAGAGAGTAGAGAGATTGAGCGCGCGTTACCTAAATACTTTTTCTAGGCTTTATATATGTATATATACTGTAATATACTAAAAATTATATATGTATAGTATATATATATATATATATATTAGAAATGTATTTGTATAACTCTCTCTCTCTCTCTCTCTCTCTCTGTCTCTCTCTTTCTCTCTGTTCTCTTCCTCTCGTTCGCCTGCTAGTTCATCTTCTTCTCGGATCTTCGTCCTTCTCGTTCTCTCTTGTCTCGTCCTCGCTCTCTCTCCGTTCGTCGTCTCTCTCTCATCTTCTTCTATCTCTCTCTCGCCTCAGCGATTAGAGTATTAGAATTTAGTAGTATTTCTGCTAATTTGATGTATGTTTAATTTTATGCCGAGTAGAGAGAGTAGTGAGAGTTAGGGGGGAAGGGGGGGGGGGAGGAGAGAGAGAGAGAGTAGAGAGGTTAAGAGGGAGAGTAAGAGTAGGCTGGAGAGTAGATAAGGAGAAGAGTTAAGCCTAAAATAATTTTTCTACACTATACAGTTTATGTATATATATATTATTATGAGTATATAGTATTATCTAGTACTATTATATAGTATACTATATATATAACTGACTATTATATATGGATATTATATAGGTATGTATATATAGTAGTAATATATATTAGGTATATACGTGAGTAGAAGCAGTTATTTTGGTAACACTCTCTCTTCATCATCTTCAAGAAGAGAGAGAGAGTAGGAGAGAGAGGGAGAGAGAGGGAGTAGAGAGATGAGAGAGGAAGCGGTGCGCGGCGATTTATTTAGTTTTGAGACGCTTAACGTTTGCTATGGTACTACTGTATGTATGCAAAAATGAAATATATCAATGGAAGGCTAATTAAATTCTGCTTATTATAGATAGTCTTTCCTATCTTATAGATGTTGTCCCACAAAGTTTTACCATTGACGACGTGTTAGAGTGCAATTGTAAGTTCATGCGTTATATTCTTCAGAGTCTCATTAATGACCTTATTTAATGGTATTTTACTGGTGTTTTATGTGATAATCTTAGTAGAACCAAAGGCATTTCCGAAGGATAACGTATATCGCTTTATAACATGTGTGGCGCGCCAGGGGCCCTTTATAGCTTTGACGTTAACTCGTAATGGGGGGGCTCCACAATCTGGCATTTAGCGCTGTCACTCCGCCTACAATAAGTGGGAAAAAAAATATATATAAGATTAAGAAAATATGTAAGTACTAATGGGTCTGAATAACAACGCGTTTTAAGAATCTTAATATATTTACACTTTTCTAATTCACCAGTAATCACTTCCCAACTCCTTCTTAACCTAATGTCTTAACATAATGTCTTAACCTAATGTCTTAACTTAATGTCTTAACATAATGTCTTAACCTAATGTCTTAACATAAATACATACTTAATGCTAATAACACCGACACGACGCGACTCTCAGCTCGTGCTCAAAACGTAACCCTATAACTCCTTCACCCTAAATCATTGAGTAAATGTCCCGTCACACTGATTCTCTGTGAAACTTGCCCGTCACAAAGGTTCTCTGTGTAACTTTTCCCGTCACACTGATTCTCTGAGTAAAGTATCAATACCCACACACTACAGCTATGAAACTAAGCCTTAGCTGTATCCTGCTGTTCAACAGGGTCGTTCACAGCTGTTCCCACTGCTCATCGCAGCTCACCCCGCCGGCTTCCCAGCGCCAGCTTCCCACTGCTACCTTGAAACCCTATGAATAACACATTCCATTAGCTTTCATGCTATCACAGATAAATAATTAATCTCCTCTACATCCCCACCAACACATTTTCCCCGCACGTACCTTATAAAGGGTTGAAAAACCACACCTCCCCACACGTCTTACCACAACTGACACGTGACCGAAAGACAACTAATATGGCCACTCGCCCTCCTTCTTGCCTGGCCCGCTGACGTCACCAGCTACCGTCGGCACAAAATATGTCAAAATATATTTATATATAGTGATTCAGAACTGAGGAGTGAAGGAAAATTACGCATTTAATTACTCGACACTTATATATTCCTTTACCCCCTCCCACTCAACGTAAACTCTTCGTCAATCATGAGTCAAAAGTTTTAACCCATTATCCCGCGTTACACATGTATAACATGATATATTGCGGGGTCATGCCTTGAGAACTTCCGTGGGTCTTGGGTGAACAGAGAGGCCCTGGTACTAAGATGGGGCCCAGTAGCGTTTAACATAGGGCTTATGAATGACGGTACCCTCTTATACAGGGATGCTAGTTTTCCCCGCATCTGTACGGCATCACAAAATAGCGCCGAAACTCCCGTTTTCTAATGCTTGTTCTCTAGTCCCGTCTTCGTAGCAAGACCGCGCTCAAAAACAGCAAATCTTGGGTTGGTCTTCGTAATCCAAGACGGTGCTTGGACGACAAAAACACGGCTCTGGTTCACTGTAGTGACGTCATGGCCTCTCCTCTATTATAGCTTAATGATAGGTGGTAATCAGCTGATCGTGACGTCAACTCTTTCTCCATGTCTGTGGTAGTGCTTCAACTTTAGGGTAAAATAACCCATATTAGGGTATTTAGATATTCTTTAGGGTACCATTTGGGGATTTTAGGGTAACGGTAAAATTTTAATTTAATAAAATATGTGTGATTCTGGGAGTTATCTGACTATAAACAGCTATAGGTGATATGTGCAGATATAGTTCATATGTAAACAGTGCTGAGAAGCTGTTATATATAGAAATATCATTAAAATTCCAACATATTTGTCATGTTGATGAATCTAGGGTAACATGTCCAATTTTAGGGCGTTTCTTGGGGAGAGAGTTAAGGTAGAAGAATAATATTTATTCGTGGAAGTTGACGGTGGAACTTGGAGCCCTCCCGAAGGCAAAATGGCTGCTGTAGCGTCCCGGGTTATCTCTCGTCTCACCGGCAAGTTAATTAACCTTTCCATTGACCTGAAAGACTAGGTGGGAGCGGTATTTTTGAGGGATATACGCATGCTCCCCCAAAAAATGCTTTGAACAGTTAGTTGTCCT
Organism: Chionoecetes opilio; assembly: GCA_016584305.1. Lineage (NCBI taxonomy): Eukaryota > Metazoa > Arthropoda > Malacostraca > Decapoda > Majidae > Chionoecetes > Chionoecetes opilio. The sequence continues at coordinate 13,872 of JACEEZ010023319.1, forward strand.
GCCTGCATCAGCTGACCGATATTTTGACACCCTGGTTGCTGAATATGTTGACTTGAGGATAAGAAGCAGGCTGTTCCAATGGCTTAAACCTGTTAGTGTTGAGCCAGACTGTTACCTCAAAGCTTATAAGTGTTCAATTTTGAGGCTTCACTGGGGCTGGCAATCACTGTACCTGGAACTGTCGCCGATAGAAATTCTCGTCGGCGGGTGGGTATTATTGTGATTCAGATCATCCTCGAGCCTGATAATTCTAACCTGTGTAGATCTCCTCATTCTGAGTATATTGAACCAAAAACTTTCGCCTTCTTACTTAGTTTCTTACTTAACTTCTAAACTTACTTCGTTAAAACTTAGTTTCAGAAATAATTTCATTCCTCGAAATCGCGGGATGACCTAAACCGGAAATTTACCGGCGGGTGCTCCAATTTTTCATGTCGGCGAGTGTTCCTATTTTTGGCGAAAGTTCCAGTTCTTGATCTTGATATTTCAGTACCCAATATATATTACATTTAATAAGGTTTTACCCATATTTTTGCATTCAGGGATTAAATACCAGCAATAGCCTTAACAGTTAGTTTAGGTTATGTGGTTAGGTTAAGTTGGCCAGTTGACTAATGTCCAGGTTAGGTTAGTGAACGAGCGGGGAGGGGGTGGGTTCCAACGCATACCAATGGTACAACCAATGTCCATGTATTGGGTAAATTTTTACGACAGCACCAAACTTCCCTACACAATAGGGAGCATGGTTTTTATTTACCTTATTGTATTCTAAGAGACATTTTCTCTGAGCTTTCCGTCTCAAATCAATAGTTTCGGAGATATGAACATTTTAGGTGGGAGGAAGAATACGTCTCATTTGTTTACAAAATGCCTCCTTCCTCTTCTTGTGACCTGCATCGCTTTTGTTTCGGAGGCGCACCCGTGGCTACCTTACCTAACCTACCTAACCTAACCTAACCTAACCTAACCTGAACCTGAACCTGAACCTTACCTTACCTTACCTTACCTTACCTAACCTAACCTAACCTTACCTAACCTTTAACCTCCTAACTGGGTCCAATAATAAAAAAGTTTAATAAAATACCAAACAAAAGCGATGCAGGTCACAAGAAGAGGAAGAGGGAGGCATTTTGTATAAAAGGAGACGTATTCCTCCTCAAACCTAAAATTTTCTATATCTCCGAAACTATTGATTTGCGACGGAAAGCTCAAAGAGAAAATGTCTCTTAGAATACAATAAGGTAAACAAAAACCATGCTCCCTATTGTGTAGGGAAGTTTGGTGCTGTCGTAAAATAATACCATGTATTGTATTAAACTGCAGTTTTACCATTGTAGTTGTAAGATTAAACTCGAGATGGTATTATTTTACGATAGGACCAAACTTCCCTACACAATTGGGAGCATGGTTTTTGTTTACCTTATTGTATTGTAAGAGACTTTTTCTCTGAGCTTTCCGTCGCAAATCAATAGTTTCGGAGATATAGAACATTTTAGGTGGGAGGAAGAATACGTCTCCTTGTTTACAAAATGCCTCCCGTCTTCTTCAGTCCAGCCATGCTCACTGGGGCTTGGCATGTTTGCCTTGGGCTCTAAACAGCGTCTCCAGATAGCAGCCTGGAAGTTGGCTCTCTGTGCGTGTAGGAAGAGGCAGTCTCTGCATGGTGGCAGCTGACTTGTCTCTGCTTCCCCTCTCTTTGCACAGAAGAGCTGGTAGCGCCTTGGTAGCCTTTGTTTGGAGTTCCTGGGCATCACCTCTGGACAGGGTCTTCAACTGTTTCTTTAGAGATTGGTTTTCCCTGACAAGTTCCTGCACAGTTAAGCTGTCTGGATAGATGAGAAGTTTGCAATTATGATCTTGGATGATGTGAAGAAATCCACCAAACTCCTTCTCAATCCTTTGCCGCAGGTGCTTTTTGGTGGAGTCCTGCACTTGGTCCACACCAAAGCTCTTCATGGATGCCACAAGTCTAGAAGTAACATCATCAGGACCTTTGGGGTACCGAAAAGCTCCATTCTGATGTAATGAAAGAGCTCGCTGTATGACTGACTAACAGCCGCCTCATATATATCTTCATCTTCTTTGTCATCGGCACTGACAGCACCCTTCTGCTGTGAAGTTTCGCCCATGTATAGAATCTATAGCAGGACTTTGTGGTAGTGTCTTCAGCGGGCCCCAATATCTCTGCTTACAAAGCCAAAATATTCTGCTGTCCCGTTTCTTTGTGGCGGCATTCCTGATCTTAGCATCAGCTCTCATTCTCTGCACTTCAAACCAACACTTCTCGAGTCTTCTGTCGTTTGGCGTACTTGTTTGTTTTCTGGCAAAATATGCACTCCCGCTTCAATGTTCTTGAGGTGCTAGGGATTGCGCGACCCAGCCCTTGCGGGTTGCTATCCCCTTTGACAGCCATTGGTATCTTCTCTTAGAGCAAGGATGCCATTTAGTGCTTTCTTCATCGTGAGAATGCTGCGACATTTTCTGTGGTATTGAGAGCAGGGGTCTCTCCTTCGGGGGTGTCTAAAGCCAACTCCAATATGGGCTCATGACGCCGTATTTGACGGAGGAGAGTTTTCCAGGAGTCTACTGATTGTGGTGAAATTAGGTTTTCATTGTCATCGGAACAATGAATGATGCACTCTAGCCCCGGGTGCTTTTGGGGTCAGATCAGTACAAGGGTGCTCAGTGTCAGCCATCATTCAGCTCGTCCATCTGCAACAGACAAAACTGGGTAGGAAACATTTTTTTCCAGTTCTTTCAACGTAATACTCTGGTATATATAAGCCTTACGACGTAAATGATATCAAGATATGGATTTCTGTGAATATACGTTTTTTGTATTTAGCCTCATAGACGTCAATATATAACTTTGAAGAATAATAAAAACCATTTAAAAGATGAATCATCACCCTACAATCTCATCTCTATGGCATTTTATCGAGAAATTACTTGTTTTAGAGTTATTGAACGAAAAATGGCTGGGAAACGAAATTTTTTCAATTTTAATGAAACATGCTTCAACTTCATGGCTTCATTTGCGCAAAAACATATATAGCAAAATGCATGGAGACAAACCTGTGCAGAATTTAATTTACTAATCCTCAGTCAATATACCCTTTATGCCTACAAATGCACCGTTTCAAAAATAAAAAGGGGAAAATATGAAAAATTACCCTTTTAAAGTGGGTTTTTTCACAAAAAATATTCATTAGTATCAGAAATATATATTTTCCCGGATAATAGGGGGGGAGCGCTGGTCCGGGAATCGCAGAAGTCCGGGGAAATCGCAACAGTCTGAGGCCTTTACCCACCCCAGGACGTTTATCCTACTCTAGTATTTCTGTCCCGGCAACCCCCAAATATCAACTACCCCACCGCGGACTTTTACGTCCGCTGAGCATGCTGCCACCTGGCGGGAGGTAGCAGAAAGTGTTCAATAGTCTCAAGAGACGTTCCTGCACCAGGGGCAGTGGGGGTCAGGGGACTAACGGAGGCGGTGCAGGTGAACCAGGAGTGTCGTGTGCCCAAATGTAAACAATACGACCGCTGAGCATGCTGCCACCTGGCGGGAGGGAAGCAGAAACTGTTCAATAGTCTCAGAGATGTTCCTGCACCAGGGGCAGTGGGGGTCAGGGGACTGACGGAGGCAGTGCAGGTGAACCGTGAGTGTCGTGTGCCCAAATGTAAACAATACGATCGCTGAGCATGCTGCCACCTGGCGTGAGGCGCGGACACTGACCAGGGGTGACAGGAGACGCTCGGACCGCCGAACAACTTTGTCAATTTACGGACAGAACCAGGCATTTTAACCCTTTCACGTACAGATGACGTCTTTGAGCGTCATCCGGTACGTGTAGGCCATACGTACAAATGACGTCTTTGAGCGTCATCCGGTACGTGTAGGCCATACGTACAAATGATGTCTTTGAGCGACATCCAAAAATAATATTTTAAAATATTTATTAAAAATCTTCAAAAGCGCATGGTTGACGTGAGATTCACTTGACCGTTGGAGCGAATTACAATATATTATATTAAAATATATTTTGTATAATATAATATTGTATAATATTATATTATACAATATATTTATTAAAAAAAAAACCTTTACGCTATCTTTCACTTCGTTGTATGGCTTTATTTTTGAGCGAATTACAATATATTATACTTCATTGGAAAGGAAATTTATTCAGCTATGCCCATGGAATGTAGAAAAATCTTCTATGTGAAAAGTTGTTTTTTGGGCATATTATTTTTTGCCACAGGTGTTATTTTTTTATTTTTTTCACTTCTAACTCGAGATTTGTAATTATTTTAATGCTAGGTTATTTTTTTTTAACTTTGGGTTGATATAGGAAATTATCTTAGCTTAAAAACGAAACATAATTGAACTCGATACCTTTGATAGTTTAGTTTCTAGACTCGGTGGAAGTACAACTTTTTTCCCGCGTGTGACATTTCAGGTGACAATGGGCTTACGCGGGACAACAAAAAGTGAATGACAATGGTGACGTGAAAGGGTTAACGTGAAAAAATAAAAATAAATTTAATTGTCCGAGACTCTTGACATCCCCGGACCTCGGATTTTGTCAGGCAAATCCGATATCCGGGAAATCGAGGGTTGTGTGTATCTATTTTTAACCCAAACGTATGGGGTTGTGGTGTTGTTGTGGTCGGGAATTGAAATATTTGGCGCGAATGGCACCAAACCGCTTGCGTGGGACTGCTGAGGAGGGGTCAGGGATGCCACTCCTTGGGTTTTTTCCCAAGATTTTGAGGGGATTATTCAAGTATATCTCCAGTAGTTTATGTCAAGGTAAGCATGTGTACCGTATTTAGGACTGACCCAAGACTGACCCCCGAAAAATCCTAAGATAGACAAAAATATCCCATGGTCGTTAAGAAAACATTGAAACTGAATCCTAAATACGGTACATATGCTTACCTTGAGATAAACCACTGGAGAAATACTTGAATAATCCCTCCAAAAGTCCCAAGATAGACAAAAAATATCCCAAGGCCATGGCCTATATCCCAAGATCTTGGGAAAAAACCCCAATGAGTGGTATCCCTGCATACAGCGTAGTTAGGCAGATGGTGATGTGTGGTATCAAGGGCTGACATCGCGGCCTACATGTGACACAGTTTGTAGACTTCTATGAATATTGGTGCGGTTTTTGTATGCAATTGAAAATTGTGCTTCCGGAAAGCATGCCGCAGTCGCTCAGCAGAGCCTATCTTGGCTTCATTACCTGCTAAATTGATGTACCTATGTATTATGTGTTCTGAAAGGGGCTTTCCAGGAGATATGGATGGATTAATCTTGAGGGGGGGGTGTTAATATCAAGCAATAAAGCCCTTGTTACAACCTTATTTATGCATACTGGTAGGAGAGCTGGGCACCAAATACATTGAATGTATTTAAATACTAAATACAAAGGAGAAAAGTATTTACCGTATTTGCCGGCGCATAAGACGCAGTTTTTTCCCTTAAAAAGGAATGCAAAGTTCACCCTGCGTCTAATGCGGCCATATTAGTGCATGAGAGGTCAGGCAGAGAATGCAGAACAGCCGGTGGTGTATTAACTAAAGGGTCTGGAGTGATCTGTTTGAGCATAGTCCATTTGAACAAAAATTAGTAACTGTGTTATCAACAGTAATGCATAATACTAGAAAAGGTTGGATTTTAAGAGAAAACAAGAGCTGGGGCAACAAGATTGCGGTTTGTTGCTGCCAAGATGGCCGTGTCAGATGTAAACATCATCCACACCCCGCTGCTGCTCTCCAGGGTAAAACGTCTTGATATCTCGGGTCTGCTGTTTCACCTGGGATACTTCACTCGGCGACGCCCTCCGCGCACCCACCATGGGTTATTACCACTCAGAGTCTCCCCGCACCCAGGGAAAAGACAAACATCCCGCATATTAGTTGTAGCCTAACCCGCATTCGACTCGGGCCACACAAGTTGACACAACAGTTGGAAGGAGATGATAGAAGGGAGGCAAAAATGGGATGGAATTTTCGCTGGAGTGAGTATTGTTTATAAATGGAATAGTGAATCAAAGAGAGTGTTAAATTTTTTTTTTTTAGTGTGAGCGGTGAAGGAAGGTGGTAGTATCTGGGGAGTTTGTCTATACACACAAGGATGGAAAAAAGGGCGTCGTGGCTTCGTAGTTTATTTGACAGCGAGTCATTGTACAACGTGGGGATAAGAGGTGCTCGGCGTGTGTGTCTATGTGTGTCCTGTGGCTGACTGAATTACCTGGCTGGTGTTGCAGTTGTGTCGCGAGGACAAGTCAGGTCAGCCGTCGGTCACCCACTATCTTGGTCCCAACGGGGAGGGTGGCCTAAACCAATGCGGGTTGTGTGTGTGTGAGTTTGTTTTAGCGCCGCTACAGTGGTAAGCAAGGTGGGATAGGAGACGCATAGGGCTTTGTACCACTCGACCCCTCAATCCTCACCCCTGTATCTCTACGGATAAGGAAACTGTTGAAAGAAGTGCTAGTAAAAGGCTGCCCAAAGGTAGATGTAGACGGGACAAAAAGTCTTCCACATGGTGCACCAAGACCAAGACCCATCATGGCGCCACATCGTCCCCCCTCAAGGCCGAATCAAAACCATACCATCATGGTGACACGGCATGCACCATCTCATCACATCCGTTAGAATTTCTTACATTCAAAAAAATAGACGTGTTACACTAAACGGTGCGCCGTCGTCACGGCTCCAAACACCACCGTCCCGTCACTTAAAAGGTTTCTGGGGAAGAATATTTTAACGTAATGAGACTGTGCCGTGCTGATAATCATTGTTTTCTCAAGGCTTTATGTACCCAAAACAGGGTCTTTTAGAGTTCAACTCCTCTTCTTCATCCACTAGAAGTGCTATTAATGCAAACTTCTTCAACCAAACCCTCTGATGGCAGCATGTCTGTTTAGAGGGTGAGCAGGAACTGCCGAAAATGACGGAACCATACAAATAGGTGAAAACAAGCACGGCTACGGAACGCTGCCGTGATTTTAGAGTATGAACCAGCCTTCCCTGCACCTTCCTGAAGAAGACTAAACAACCCTCGCGACTGTGATAGATTCATAGGTGTAAACCAGGGCAAATATCGTCGATCCCACAACGGTGCCCTTCACAATTACAACAATAACAACAAGGTAGAGAAAGGCTACCCTTTTCAGACAGTGTTAACTAAATATCTTCGTAAATTTATGTTATTGGGCAACCACCGATTTCGAGGGCCGAAATTAGTCCTCCTGAATAGTTTTGATGTGTTTTGAATTAATCTGGCTCTCGTTTTTGTCGGACATCAAAGTTTGTTTTTCATGTGTGTGTGGGGGGAAGGGAACCCGCCCCTCCAGGTCCGCCCCGCAAACATTGCTAACGCTTCACACTGTCATATTATTGGTAATATTCGTTTTTTCTCTATATCATCTGTTACTAAACCAAACCCCACCTCTAACCTAACCTAATCTGATTTAACCTAACTTAACTTTCTTTGGGTGAAATAAAAAGGGAGATTTTCGGTACTACGTGTAATTCCATTATTATTCAATTGCGCCATGGGAAATGGGGCTCAAATACTCAGAATGAAGAAAGCTACACGATGGTGTAGTAAGAGTTCTAGGACTTGAAAGCCCACTACCCAAAATAATACCAATATCTATACTTCAAATATTTTCCCCAAAGTCTAACACATAGCAGAAAAGCAACAAAGGCATACCTACAGCATTAAATCTAAGCTATATGTCATAAGGTACAAATATTTGAATATCATTCGTGGGGCATCCTGCAATATATTAAAGACGATTTTGATTACCCTCATTCCTTTACATTTTAACTATAGTATAATTTTTCATTCACATTTTACTGCACTGGAATATTTTATTTAGGTACATTCTCATAATCATTTTTTTACCCCTACAAATCCTTTTTTTTTTAATAACTTGATAAATTACGAAATTTATTTTTCCCCTCAAAAACACCAATATTTTATTTTTTTTTAAAACCTCCTTGTAAAAAAGGGGTGCGTCTTTTGCGGAGGTGCGTCTTATTTCCCGGCAAATACGGTTAAATACCAAAAACTAAATACCCTTTTACGAATGTATTTAGATACTAAATACTAAATCTTAATTATTTATATCCATTTGTAAATACATTTGTGAATACACACAAATTTTAATGCCATGAATTAAATCAAGTTTCGAAGGTATTCATTTATTTAAAATTTTAAAATATCCAGAGGCACAAAATTATGAATTATAAATTTGCAAACTTTCTTCTATTTGGCCCAAATAAGTATGTGCATTCCCTTTTAGAATTTTTATAAACCATCTACGACACTATGGAATCCACTCTGTGACATAATGTTCGGGGTTGCATTATTATCATAAAAGTTTTGCACCACTTTCAACAATATGAAATTCTTGGAGCTAAATACAGTATAGAAATAGCTGGATGAAGCACCGAATACTAGTGACTGATGAGAAAAAGAATCCTAGACACGCTAACGGTGTTTTTTCGACAGCAGGACAGGAACTGAACTTCTCGTTAGAGCTCTACCCCTCTGTCCCGCAACTCCCGCCAGCCCGCCACCCCCACCTTTGCTCCACCTCCCTCCTCCCCATTCCCCAATATCTTGCCCGCGGTAGATGCTATAGATATGAATATGATAAGAAATTAGAACCGAGAATTTGTTCTTTGGACATTTTGTCAAAGGCAAATAAAATGTGTATTTTCAAACTCACCTGGCTATTTAACTTTTAAACTACATATCTCTAGAAATGTCCGAAAAAAAACTTGATTTCCTTAGGATTTCCCCTTTGATTTGCATTTCCTTAGAAATTTCCTTCTCAGGCCTAAATTTTGAAGGCCTCGAAATAAGGAAAATTTTCCTTGAAAGTGGAAACACTGGTTCACTGTAACATCAGGGTTGCCAGATAGTTAGCCGGGTTTTTGGCCAAATTTAAATGAAGTATTTAAATACATGTATTTAAATACTCATTAAAGTATTTAAATACTGTATTTATTAATACATGAAACCCAATGTATTTATAATACAGTTCTAAAAACACTATACAGGGGGAGGTCCCGTTATACGAGCATTCGGTATACGAGAAGTCAATGATACGAGCTGAGTAAATTAGGGTCTATTTTCAATATACAGATCGAAATCCAAAGCTACGACTTTCAAACTGGGTTTAGTAAATTACAAGCTCAAAATAGTTGCGTGCCCTCCACGTATGCATCTGGCTGTATGATGATGCACAATTATTCAGATGCGCAGAGACGAGTTTGTGGGCAGTGGAAGAGGTCTGCGCACCCCTCCCTTGTCCCTTACCTACCCTACTCTCTCTTGTATCACGTATTACCACTTGTGAGTGTTATGCATTTTTATGTTTAATTTAATGTCAGTTATGTTATTTTGTGTGCTATTTTCTCTTTCAGAATGCTTTTTCTACAGAATAGGTAGTACAGTGTGGGTAATATGGACGCTGTGTGTTTGTTGTGGTTTTGGTATAGTTTATTTTAGCTTGAAAAACATGTCTTTGATGGGGGCCTGGAACCAAACCTATATTTTACCATTAGTTATGTATTTCGCTATAACGAGATTTCGCTTTACGAGTATGCCAGGTGGAACCTAACTCTTCGTATCTTCGGACCCCCCTGTATTTTAAAAACAAATGTATTTAAATACTGCCCAACTCTGACTGGTATAATTCTTGCAAACTTGTTATTAATCTTGTTATGATTTTTTTTGGTTTAAATTTTTTTTTGATTTATTTGATTAAAATCAGATTTATTTGATTTTAAAACGATTTTAAAAAGAAATAATTTGATGTTCTACATGAAAACTAACTACTACAGGATATTGTTTAGCATATTTATAATTAAAAAGAGATTGAATAAGCGAATTAAAAAAGCATATAACATGAATCAGATGAATTTAAAATTTTTTTTTTTTTTATTTATTTATTTATTCATTTTTTTTTTTTTTTTTTTTTTACATCACAGGGAACTAGCCAAGGGCCCCAAAAAAATGGGTAACACAAAGCCCGCTTAGTTGCCAGTCCTATAAAAAAGACAGTAAGAGAATACAAAAAAACAAAGGGGTAGGCTAATTTAGTTCGGGAGGGGTCTTTTACTCTTCTTTTGAAAAGATTTAAGTCTAGGAAGTGAAAAATAGAAACGGAAGGAGTTCCAGAGTTTACAGTGAAAGGATGAAAGATAAAGATACTGATTAACTCTTGCATTAGGAAGATGGACAGAATAGGGTGGAATGGAGTGAAAGTTTTGTTGGGGGGAAACGAAAAGGAGGGGGAGTTGGGGGAGGCATTGGGAAGGGTTAGCAAATTTCCAAAGACCCNCCTTTGGATTTTTAATTTAGGGTTCCTTTAGGAAAATTTAGATTTTTTTTGGGGAAATTTTGGGTTTTATTGGTAAATTTTAATTTTAATAAAATATGTGTGATTCGGGGAGTTATCTGATATAAACACATGGTGATATGTGCAGATATATTTATATTTTAAACAGTGCTGAAAAGCTTTTATATATAGAAATATCATTAAAAAATTCCCAACTATTTGTCATGTTGATAATCTGGGTAACAGTCCAATTTTAGGGCTTTTCTTGGGGGAGAGGTTAAGGTAGAAGAAAAAATATTTATTCGTGGAAGTTGACGGGGGAAAACTTGGAGCCCTCCCAAAGGAAAAATGGCCTGCTGGCTCCCGGGTTATCTCTCGTCTCACCGGCAATTAATTAAACCTTTCCATTGCCCTTTGAAAAGACTAGGGGGGAGCGGTATTTTTGGGGATACGCTGCTCCCCCAAAAAAATGTTTTTGGAACAGTTAGTTGCCTCCTGCATCAGCTGACCGATATTTTGACACCCTGGTTCTGAATATGTTGAACCTTGAGGATAAAAAGGCAGGCTTTTCCAAAGGGCTTAACCTTTTTGTGTTGACCCCGACTTTTCCTAAAAGTTAAAATTTTTCCCCAATTTTGGGGCTTCACGGGGGCTGGCAATCACTGTACCGGGAAAACTGTCGCCGATGAAATTTTCGTCGGGGGGGGGGTATTTTTGTGATTCAGATCATCCCGAGCCTGATAATTTAACCTTTTGTAGATCTCCTCATTCGATATTTAAACCCAAAAACTTTCGCCTTTTACTTATTTCTTACTTAACTTCTAAACTTACTTCGTTAAAACTTAGTTTCAGAAAAAATTTTCATTCCTCGAAATCGCGGGATGACCAAAACCAAAATTTACCGGGGGGGTGCCCCAAATTTTTTCAGTCGGCGAGTGTTCCTTTTTTTGGCGAAATTTCCAGTTCTTGATCTTTATTTCAGTACCCAAAATTATTTTTACATTTAAAAAGGTTTTACCCATTTTTTGCTTTGGGATTTAAATACCAGCAATAGCTTAACATTAGTTTAGGTTATGTGGTTAGGTTAATTGGCCATTTGACAAATGTCCGGTTTAAGGTTAGGGAACGAGGGGGAGGGGGGGGGTTTCCCAAACGCATCCCAAAATGGTACAACCAATGTCCATATTGGGTAAATTTTTAGGGACAGCACCAAACTTCCCTACCCAATAGGGAGCATGGTTTTTATTTACCCTTTTTGTATTCTAAGAGACATTTTCTCTGACTTTCGTCTCAAATCAATAGTTCGGAGATATGAAAATTTTAGGGGGGGAAGAATACGTCTCATTTTTTACAAAAAGCCTCCTTCCTCTTTTGGGGGCCTGCATCGCTTTTTTTTTCGGGGCGCACCCGTGGCTACCCAAAACCCAACCTAACCTAAAACCTAAAATAACCTAACCCCTAAACCTGAACCCAACCTACCCTTTCCTTACCTTCCACCTAACCTAACCCAAAACCAACCTAACCTAACCTTCCTAAAATTCCCCCCAACTGGGTTCCAATAATAAAAAAATTTTTTTTAAAAAAATAAACCCAAAAAAAAGCGAGCGGTCACAAGAAGAGGAAGAGGGAGGCATTTTTTATAAAAGGAAAATTTTTCCTCTCAAACCTAAAATTTTTATTCCCGAAAAATATTGATTTGCGACGGAAAACTCAAAGAGAAAAAGTCTCTTAGAATACAATAAGGTAAACAAAAACCATGCTCCCTATTGTGTAGGGAAGTTTGGTGCTGTCGTAAAATAATACCAGTATTGTAAATTTAAAATGCAGTTTTTTTCCCTTGTAGTTTTAAGATTAAACTGAGATGGTATTATTTTTCGATAGGCCAAAATTCCCACACTTGGGAGCATTGTTTTTTGTTACCTTATTTTATTTTAAGAGATTTTTTCTCTGAGCTTTCCGTCGCAAATCAATAGTTTCGGAGATATAGAACATTTTAGGTGGGAGGAAGAATTACGTCTCCTTGTTTACAAAATGCCTCCCGTCTTCTTCAGTCCAGCCCCATGCTCACTGGGGTTTGGCATTGTTTGCCTTGGGCTCTAAACAGCGTCTCCAGATAGCAGCCTGGAAGTTGGCTCTCTGTGCGTGTAGGAAGAGGCAGTCTCTGCATGGTGGAAAGTTTGACTTGTCCTCGCTTCCCTCTCTTTGCACAGAAAAGAGCGGTAGCGCCTTGGTACCCTTTTTGTTTGGAGTTCCGGGGCATCCCCTCTGGACAGGGTTTTCAACTGTTTCTTTAGAAAATTGGTTTTCCCTGACAAGTTCCTGCACAGTTAAGCTGTCTGGATAGATGAGAAGTTTGCAAATTATGATCTTGGATGATGTGAAGAAACCCACCAAACTCCTTCTCAACCCTTTTTGCCGCAGGTGCTTTTTGGTGGAGTCCTGCACTTGGTCCACACCAAAGCTCTTCATGGATCCCCACAAGTCTAGAAGTAACATCATCAGGCCCTTTGGGGGTACGAAAGCTCCATTCTGATGTAATGAAAGAGCTCGCTGTATGACTGACTAACAGCCGCCTCATATATATCTTCATCTTCTTTGTCATCGGCACTGACAGCACCCTTCTGCTGTGAAGTTTCGCCCCATGTATAGAATCTATAGCAGGACTTGTGTGGTAGTGTGCTTCAGCGGCCACAATATCTCTGCTTACAATGCCAAGTATTCTGCTGTCCAGTTTCTTTGTGGCGGCATTCCTGATCTTAGCATCAGCTCTCAGTTCTCTGCACTTCACCAACACTTCTCGAGTCTTCTGTCGTTTGGCGTACTTGTTTTGTTTTTCTGGCAAATATGCACTCTGCTTCAAATGTTCTTGAGGTGCTAGGGATTGCGCGACCAGCCCTTGCAGGGTTGCTATCCTTAGGACAGCCATTGGTAGTCTTCTCTTAGAGCAAGGATGCCATTTAGTGCTTTCTTCATCGTGAAGATGCTGCGACATTTTCTGTGGTAATTGAGAGCAGGGATCTCTCCTTCGGGAGTGTCTAAAGCCAACTCCAATATGGGCTCATGACGCCGTATTTGACGGAGGAGAGTTTTCCAGGAGTCTACTGATTGTGGTGAAATTAGGTTTTCATTGTCATCGGAACAATGAATGATGCACTCTAGCCGCGGGTGCTTTGGAGTCAGATCAGTACAAGGGTGCTCAGTGTCAGCCATCATTCAGCTCGTCCATCTGCAACAGACAAAAACATGGATTAGGAAACATTTTTTTCCAGTTCTTTCAACGTAAATACTCTGGTAATATATAAGCCTTACGACGTAAATGATATCAAGATATGGATTTCTGTGAATATACAGTTTTTTGTATTTAGCCTCATAGACGTCAATATATAACATTTGAAGAATAATAAGAATACCATTTAAAAGATGAATCATCACCCTACAATCTCATCTCTATGGCATTTTATCGAGAAATTACTTGTTTTAGAGTTATTGAACGAAATATGGCTGGGAAACGCAATTTTTTCAATTTTAATGAAAACATGCCTTCAACTTCAGGCTTCATTTGCGCAAAAACATATATAGCAAAAATGCATGGAGACAAACCTGTGCAGAATTTAATTTACTAAATCCTCAGTCAATATACCCTTTATGCCTACGATGCACCGTTTCATAAATAAAAAGGGAAAATATGAAAAAATTACCCTATGAAAGTGGGTTTTTCACAAAAATATATCATTAGTATCAGAAATATATATTTTCCCGGACTAATAGGGGGGAGCGCTGGTCCGGGAATCGCAGAAGTCCGGGAATCGCAACAGTCTGAGGCCTTTACCCACCCCAGGACGTTTATCCTACTCTAGTATTTACTGTCCGGCAACCGCCAATATCAACTACCCCACCGCGGACTTTTACGTCCGCTGAGCATGCTGCCACCTGGCGGGAGGTAGCAGAAAGTGTTCAATAGTCTCAAGAGACGTTCCTGCACCAGGGGCAGTGGGGGTCAGGGGATAACGGGGGCGGTGCAGGTGAACCAGGAGTGTCGTGTGCCCAATGTAAACAATACGACCGTGAAACATGCTGCCACCTGGCGGGAGGGAAGCAGAAACTGTTCAATAGTCCCCAGAGATGTTCCTGCACCAGGGGCAGGGGGGGGGTCAGGGGACCCGACGGAGGCAGTGCAGGTGAAACCGTGAGTGTGTGTGCCCAAATGTAAACAATACGATCGCTGACATGCTGCCACCTGGCGTGAGGCGCGGACACTGACCAGGGGTGACAGGAGACGCTCGGACCGCCGAACAACTTTGTCAATTTACGGACAGAACCAGGCATTTTAACCCTTTCACGTACAGATGACGTCTTTGAGCGTCATCCGGTACGTGTAGGCCTACGTCAAATGACGTCTTTGAGCGTCATCCGGTACGTGTAGGCCATACTACAAATGATGTCTTTGAGCGACATCCAAAAATAATATTTTAAAAAAATTTATTAAAAATCTTCCCAAAAACGCATGGTTGACGGTGAGATTTACTTTACCGTTGGAGCGAATTACAATATATTATATTTAAAAAATATTTTGTATAATATAATATTGTATAATATTATATTATACAAAAAATTTATTAAAAAAAAACCTTTACGCTATCTTTCACTTCGTTGTATGGCTTTATTTTTGAGCGAATTACAATATATTATACTTCATTGGAAAGGAAATTTATTCAGCTATGTCATGGAATGTAGAAAAATCTTCTATATGATAAGTTTTATTTTTGGATATTATTTTTTGCCACAAGGTGTTATTTTTTTATTTTTTTTCACTTCTAACTCGAGATTTGTAAGTTATTTTAATGCTAGCGTATTTTTTTTTAACATTGTATGATATAGGAAATTATCTTAGCTTAAAAACGAAACATAATTGAACTCGATACCTTTGGGTAGTTTAGTTTCTAGACTCGGTGGAAGTTTCAACTTTTTTCCCGCGTGTGACATTTCAGGGGACAATGGGCTTACGCGGGAAAAACAAAAAGTGAAAGACAATGGTGACGTGAAAGGGTTAACGTGAAAAAATAAAATAAATATTTTAATTGCCAGACCTTGCACCCCGGGGCCCTCGGGTTTTTGTCAGGCAAATCCATACCGGAAATCGAGGGTTGGGGTGATCTATTTTTAACCCAAAAACGTAGGGGGTTGTGGTGTTTTTGTGGTGGGGAATTGAAATATTTGGGCCGGCGATGGCACCAAACCGTTGCGGGGACGCGAGGGGGTCAGGGATCCCACTCCTTGGGTTTTTTTCCCAAGATTTTTAGGGATTATTCAAAATTTCTCCATAGTTTATGTCAAGGTAAGCATGTTACCGTATTTAGGGCTGACCCCAAACTGACCCCCGAAAAAAAACCCAAGAAAAGACAAAATATCCCATGGGCGTTTAAAAAAAAAAAAACATTTAAACTGAATCCTAATACGGTACATTGCTTCCTTGAGAAAAAAAACCACTGGGGAAATACTTGAATATCCCCCCAAAAAATCCCAAATAGACAAAAAATATCCCAGGCCCTGGGGCCTTATCCCAAGATCTTTGGGAAAAACCCCCAAAGATGGTACCCTGCATACAGCGTATTTGGCAGTGGTGATGTGTGGTATCAAGGGCTGACATCGCCCGGGTACATGTGACCGTTTTAGACTTCTAAATATTGGTGCGGTTTTTTGTTGCAATTGAAAAATTTTGCTTCGGAAAGCAGCCGCAGCCCCTCAGCGAGCCATCTTGGTTCATTACCTGCTAAATTTTTGTACCTATGTTTAAAAGTTTCTGAAAGGGGCTTTCCCAGGAGATTGGATGGTTTAAACTTTTAGGGGGGGGTGTTTTTAAAATCAAAACAAATAAAACCCCCTTTTACAACCTTTTTTATGCATACGGTAGGGGCTGGCACCAAATACATTGAAAGTATTTAAATCTAAAAACAAAAGGGGAAAAATATTTTTCCGTTTTGCCGGCGCTAAGACCCAGTTTTTTCCCTTAAAAGGAATGCAAAATTCACCCTGCGTCTAATGCGGCCATATTAGTGCATGAGAGGTCAGGCAGAGAATGCAGAACAGCCGGTGGTGTATTACTAAAGGGGTCTGGAGTGATCTGTGTTGAGCAGTAGTCCACTGAACACAAATTAGTAACTGTGTTATCAACAGTAATGCATAATACTAAGAAAAGGTTGGATTTTAAGAGAAAACAAGAGCTGGGGCAACAAGATTGCGGTTGTTGCTGCCAAGATGGCCGTGTCAGATGTAAACATCATCCACACCCCGCTGCTGCTCTCCATGGTAAAACGTCTTGATATCTCAGGTCTGCTGCTTCACCTGGGATACTTCACTCGGCGACGCCCTCCGCGCACCCACCATGGGTTATTACCACTCAGAGTCATCCCCGCACCCATGGAAAAGACAAACATCCCGCATATTAGTTGTAGCCTTAACCCGCATTCGACTCGGGCCACACAAGTTGACACAACAGTTGGAAGGAGATGATAGAAGGGAGGCAGAAAATGGTGATGGAATTTTCGCTGGAGTGAGTATTGTTGATAAATGGAATAGTGAATCAAAGAGAGTGTTAAAGTTTTTTTTTTAGTGTGAGCGGTGAGAGGAAGGTGTAGTATCTTGGGGAGTTTGTCTATACACACAAGGATGGAGAAAGGGCGTCGTGGCTTCGTAGTTTATTTGACAGCGAGTCATTGTACAACGTGGGGATAAGAGGTGCTCGGCGTGTGTGTCTATGTGTGTCCTGTGGCTGACTGAATTACCTGGCTGGTGTTGCAGTTGTGTCGGCGAGGACAAGTCAGGTCAGCGTCAGGTCACCCACTAATCTTGGTCCCAGACAGGGAGGGTGGCCTAAACCAATGCAGGTGTGTGTGTGTGAGTTTGTTTTAGCGCCGCTACAGTGGTAAGCAAGGTGGGATAGGAGACAGCATAGGGCTTTGTACCACCTCGACCCCTCAATCCTCACCCCTGTATCTCTACGGATAAGGAAACTGTATGAAAGAGTGCTAGTAAAAAGGCTGCAACGGTAGATGTAGACGGGACAAAAGTCTTCCACATGGTGCACCAAGACCAAGACCCATCATGGCGCCACATCGTCCGCCTCAAGGCCGAATCACACCATACCATCATGGTGACACGGCATGCACCATCTCATCACATCCGTTAGAATTTCTTACATTCAAACAAATAGACGTGTTACACTAAACGGTGCGCCGTCGTCACGGCTCCAATACACCACCGTCCTGTCACTTAACGGTTTCTGGGGAAGAATATTTTAACGTAATGAGACTGTGCCGTGCTGATAATCATTGTTTTCTCAAGGCTTTATGTACCCAAAACAGTGTCTTTTAGAGTTCAACTCCTCTTCTTCATCCACTAGAAGTGCTATTAATGCAAATTTCTTCAACCATAACCTCTGAGGCAGCATGTCTGTTTAGAGGGTGAGCAGGAACTGCCGAAAATGACGGAACCATGACAAATAGTGTGAATACAAGGCACGGCTGACGGAACGCTGCCGTGATTTCAGAGTATGAACCAGCCTTCACCTGCACCTTCCTGAAGAAGACTAATCAACCCTCGCGACTGTGATAGATTCATAGGTGTAAACCAGGGCAAATATCGTCGATCCCGACAACGGTGCCCTTCAACAATTACAACAATAACAACAAGGTAGAGATGGCTACCTTACAGACAGTGTTAACTAAATATCTTCGTAAATTTATGTTATTGGGCAACCACCGATTTCGAGGCCGAAACTTAGTCCTCCTGAATAGTTTTGATGTGTTTTGAATTAATCTGGCTCTCGTTTTTGTCGGACATCAATGTTTGTTTACATGTGTGTGTGGGGGGGAAGGCAACCTGCCCCTCCAGGTCCGCCCCGCAAACATTGCTACGCTTCACACTGTCATATTATTGGTAATATTCGTTTTTTCTCTATATCATCTGTTACTAAACCAAACCCCACCTCTAACCTAACCTAATCTGATTTAACCTAACTTAACTTTCTGGCTGAAATAACGGTAGATTTTCGGTACTACGTGTAATTCCATTATTATTCAATTGCGCCATGGGAAATGGGGCTCAAAATACTCAGAATGAAGAAAGCTACACGATGGTGTAGGTAAGAGTTCTAGGACTTGAAAGCCCACTACCAAAATAATACCAATATCTATACTTCAAATATTCCACAAAGTCTAAACACATAGCAGAAAAGCAACAAAGGCATACCTACAGCATTAAATCTAAGCTATATGTCATAGGTAGCAAAATATTAGAATATCAATTCGTGGGGGCATCCTGCAATATATTATGACCGATTTTGATTACCGTCATTCCCTTTACATTTTAACTATAGTATAATTTTTCATTCACATTCACTGCACTGTGAATATTTTATTTAGGTACATGCTCATAATCATTTGTTTACCCCTACAAATCCTTTTTTTTTTTAATAACTTGATAAATTTACGAAATTTATTTTTCCCCTCAAAAACACCAATATTTTATTTTTTCTAAAAACCTCCTTGTAAAATAGGGGTGCGTCTTATGCGGAGGTGCGTCTTATGCGCCGGCAAATACGGTAAATACCAAATACTAAATACATTTTACGAATGTATTTAGATACTAAATACTAAATACATTAATTATTTATATCCATTTGTAAATACATTTTGAATACACACAAATTTTAATGCCATGAATTAAATCAAGTTTCGAAGGTATTCATTTATTAAATTCTAAAATATCCAGAGGCACAAAATTATGAATTATAAATTTGCAAACTTTCTTCTATTTGCAAATAAGTATGTGCATTCCTTTGAGAATTCTATAAACCATCTACGACACTATGGAATCCACTCTGTGACATAATGTTCGAGTTGCATTATTATCATAAAAGTTTGCACACACTTTCAACAATATGAAATTCTTGGAGCTAAATACAGTATAGAAATAGCTGGATGAAGCACCGAATACTAGTGACTGATGAGAACAGAATCCTAGACACGCTAACGGTGTTTATCAGACAGCAGGACAGGAACTGAACTTCTCGTTAGAGCTCTACCCCTCTGTCCCGCAACTCCCGCCAGCCCGCCACCCACCACCTTTGCTCCACCTCCCTCCTCCCCATTCCCCAATATCTTTGCTGCGGTAGATGCTATAGATATGAATATGATAAGAAATTAGCACCGAGAATTTGTTCTTTGGACATTTTGTCAAAGGCAAATAAAATGTGTATTTTCAGCTCACCTGGCTATTTAACTTAATCTACATATCTCTAGAAATGTCCGAAAAAAAACTTGATTTCCTTAGGATTTCCTTAGATTTTGCATTTCCTTAGAAATTTCCTTCTCAGGCCTAAATTTTGAAGGCCTCGAAATAAGGAAATTTCCTTGAAAGTGGAAACACTGGTTCACTGTAACATCAGGGTTGCCAGATAGTTAGCCGGGTTTATGGCCAAATTAACTGAAGTATTTAAATACATTGTATTTAAATACTCATTAAAGTATTTAAATACTGTATTTATTAAATACATGAAACCCAATGTATTTATAAATACAGTTCTAAATACACTATACAGGGAGGTCCCGTTATACGAGCATTCGGTATACGAGAAGTCAATGATACGAGCTGAGTAAATTAGGGTCTATTTTCAATATACGAGATCGAAAATCCAATGCTACGACTTTCAAACTGGGGTGAGTAAAATTACCAAGCTCAAAATAGTTGCGTGCCCTACCACGTATGCATCTGGGCTGTATGATGATGCACAATTATTCAGATGCGCAGAGACGAGTTTGTGGGCAGTGGAAGAGGTCTGCGCACCCCTCCCTTGTCCCTTACCTACCCTACTCTCTCTTGTATCACGTATTACCACTTGTGAGTGTTATGCATGTTTTATGTTTAATTAATGTGCAGTTATGTTATTTTGTGTGCTATTTTCTCTTTCAGAATGCTTTTTCTACAGAATAGGTAGTACAGTGTGGGTAATATGGACGCTGTGTGTTTGTTGTGTTTGGTATAGTTTATTTTAGCTTGAAAAACATGTCTTTGATGGGGTCCTGGAACCAAACCTATATTTTACCATTAGTTATGTATTTCGCTATACGAGATTTCGCTTTACGAGTATGCCAGGTGGAACCTAACTCTTCGTATCTTCGGGACCTCCCTGTATTTAAATACAAATGTATTTAAATACTGCCCAACTCTGACTGGTAGTAATTCTTGCAAACTTGTTATTAATCTTGTTATTGATTTTTTTGGTTTAAATTTTTTTTTGATTTATTTGATTAAAATCAGATTTATTTGATTTAAATCGATTTAAAAAGAAAATAATTTGATGTTCTACATGAAATCTAACTACTACAGGATATTGTTTAGCATATTTATAATTAAAAAGAGATTGAATAAGCGAATTAAAAATGCATATAACATGAAATACAGATGAATTTACATTTTTTTTTTTTTTATTTATTTATTTATTCATTTTTTTTTTTTTTTTTTTTTTTACATCACAGGGAACTAGCCAAGGGCACAAAAAAAATGGGTAACACAAAGCCCGCTTAGTTGCCAGTCCCTATAAAGAAGACAGTAAGAGAATACAATAAAAACAAAGGGGTAGGCTAATTTAGTTCGGGAGGTGTCTTGTTACTCTTCTTTTGAAAAGATTTAAGTCATAGGAAAGTGAAAAAATAGAAACAGGAAGGGAGTTCCAGAGTTTACCAGTGAAAGGGATGAAAGAGTAAAGATACTGATTAACTCTTGCATTAGGAAGATGGACAGAATAGGGATGGGAATGAGTAGAAAGTTTTGTGCAGCGAGGCCGCGGGAGTGGGGGAGGCATGCAGTTAGCAAGTTCAGAAGAGCAGTGAGCATGAAAATAACGGTAGAAGAGAGCAAGAGAAGCAACATTGCGGCGGTGATTTAAAGATTGAAGACAGTCAGTCAGAGGAGAGGAGTTGATGAGACGAAAAGCTTTTGACTCAACCCTGTTTAGGAGAGCTGTATGAGTGGATCCTCCCCAAATATGTGAGACATACTCCATACATGGGCGGATAAGGCCCCTGTAGAGAGCAAGCAATTGGGAGGGAGAAAAAAAAGGACGCAGACGCCACAGCACACCTAACTTCTTAGAAGCTGTTTTAGCAAGAGATGAGATGTGAGATTTCCAGTTCAGATTTTTAGTAAAGGATAGTCCTAGAATGTTCATTGTAGAAGAAGGAGACAGTTGAGTGTCATTGAAGAAGAGGGGATAGTTATCTGGTAGGTTTTGTCGAGTAGATAGGTGAAGAAATTGGGTTTTTGAGGCATTGAACAAAACAAGGTTTGCTTTGCCCCAATCAGAAATAATAGAAAGATCAGAAGTTAGGCGCTCGGTGGCATCTCTCCGTGAATCACTTAGTTTCTGTTGAGTTGGACGTCTAATAAACGACGTTGAAAAATGCAGGGTAGAATCATCAGCGTAGGAGTGGATAGGGCTTTGAGTTAGACTTAGAAGATCATTAATGAATAATAGAAAGAGAGTGGGTGATAGGACAGAACCCTGGGGAACACCACTATTGATAGATTTAGGAGAAGAACAATGTCCGTCTACAGTAGCTGCAATAGAACGGTTTGAAAGGAAACTTAAAATGAAGGTACAGAGAGAAGGATAGAAACCGAATGAGGGTAGTTTGGAAATTAAAGATTTGTGCCAGACTATCAAAAGCTTTTGATATGTCAAGGGCAACAGCAAAAGTTTCACCGAAACCCCTAAAGGAGGATGACCAAGATTCAGTTAGGAAAGCTAGAAGATCGCCAGTAGATCGCCCTTTACGGAAACCGTACTGACGATCAGATAGAAGATTGTGAGCAGATAGATGCTTAAGAATCTTCTTATTAAGTATAGATTCAAAAACTTTAGAAAGGCAGGAAGTCAAAGCTATAGGACGGTAGTTTGAAGGATTAGAACGGTCACCCTTAGGAACAGGTTGGATGTGAGCAAACTTCCAGCAAGAAGGAAAGGTGGAAGTAGATAGACATAGATGGAAAAGTTTGACCAGGCAGGGTGCAAGCACAGAAGCACAGTTTTTGAGAACAATAGGAGGGACTCCGTCAGGACCGTAAGCCTTCCGAGAATCTAGGCCAGAAAGGGCAAAGAAAACATCATTCCGAAGGATCTTAATGACAGGCATAATAAAGTCAGAGGGTGGAGGAAAAGGAGGAACAAGCCCTTCATCAGCCAGAGTGGAATTTTTAGCAAATGTTTGAGCGAAGAGTTCAGCTTTAGAAGTAGATGAGACAGCTGTGGAGCTATCTGGGTGAAGCATAGGAGGGAAAGATGAAGAAGAAAAATTGTTAGAGATGTTATTAGCTAGATGCCAGAAGTCACGAGAGGAATTTGATTCAGAAAGATTTTGACATTTTCTATGAATGAAAGAGTTTTTGGTAAGTTGAAGTAAAGATTTGGCATGATTACGGGCAGAAATATAAAGGGCATGAGTTTCAGGAGATGGATGCTTACGGTACCGTTTGTGAGCCACCTCTCTATCTCGGACAGCATGAGAACAAGCAGAGTTAAACCAAGGTTGACGGGCTTTAGGATTAGAGAAAGTATGTGGAATGTACGCCTCCATGCCAGAGACTATGACCTCAGTTATGAGGTCATATGAAAAAGGAATATGAAAGTTATATGAAAAAGGAATTTGTACTATTATGGGTATCTTTAAATTTATCTATTTTTTCTTAATAATGCTAATTCCACTATACACTATACATTGATTTAAATAAATAAATACATTATATCATTTTTGTTGTAGTAATAATTACTTTGGCGGTTAAACAAGAGAATTATATTTTTTTTTTGATAATCATAATGCATATTATGCTTTGGTTAATATCACTGGCTTTTTATAAACAAAAGTAACATACACATTCAACTTTTAGTTATAGCAATGTGCCTTTTGGACAGTAAAAAAAAAAATATATATATATATCTATACAGGGAGGTCCCGAAGATATGAGCAGTTAGGTTCCACCTGGCATACTCGTAAAGCGAAATCTCGTATAACGAAACACATAACTAATGGTAAAATATAGGTTTGGTTCCAGGACCCCATCAATTTAAAAAAAGAAAAAAAGAAGACATGTTTTTCAAGCTAAAATAAACTATAGCAAACACAACAAACACACAGCGTCTATATTACCCACACTGTACCACCTATTATGTAGAAAAAGCATTCTGAAAGAGAAAATAGCACACAAAATAACATAACTGCACATTAATTAAACATAAAACATGCATAACAAGCAAAAAAGACGTTGTAATGTAGTGGACGCCGCGTGATACAAGAGAAGGTAGTGTAGCGGTCCCAAGGTTGGGGCCGCACACCTGCTAATTACCCCTAAAGGTCAGGCCTCGCCATATGCTTAATTACCCTTCAGGTCACGCCTTGCTAGGGGTGACCTAACTGCGGTCCCAAGGTTAGGGCCGCACACCTGCTAATTACCCCTAAATGTCAGGCCGCGCCATATGCTTAATTACCCTTCAGGTCACGGCTTGCTAGGGGTGACCTCACTGGGGTCAACCAAATCCCCCTTTGTCCAGCCTGGGAGTGATAGGGCGCGCATTTTGAACTTGATAATTTTACTCACCCCAGTTTGAATGTCGTATCATTGGATTTTCGATCTCGTATATTGAAAATAGACCCTAATTTACACATCTCGTATCATCGGATTCTCGTATACCGAATGCTCGTATAACGGGACCTCCCTGTATATAATTGAGAAAAAATATTTCTGCTGTGAAAGCAGCCACATGGCAATTTGCTACCTAAAAGTGCCACAGTGGATTCCCCGCACCACTCATTTAGTCTCATTATGATATAATTATACTACAATAATACAATTAGTGTTCATAAAGCCCATTTGCTTAATTTTCCTTCTTTCCCCTCTCGTTTTCAAATAATGATAAGGTTATGATTTAAATCAGTGATTTAAAAAAACCCATTTGATTTAAATCATGATTTAAATCAGTGATTAAAATCAACTTGATTTAAATCAAACAACCCTGAGTAATTCTCGCCCATTTTTCAGGTGTGGCCCCGGTGGGGGTGCGGTCATGTTATACAGCCACCCGGCCCAACCTAGCCATCAATGAGCACACAAAGGTTATCTGCCAGGGATTTACAGGCAGGCAGGGAACCTTCCACTCACGGCAGGCCATTGAGTATGGCACTCTCATGGTGGGTGGTGTATCTCCTGGCAAGGGTGGCAAGAAGCACCTCAACCTGCCTGTGTTCAACAATGTAAGGGAAGCCAAGGATGCCACAGGTCAGCCATAAGCACATTTCTAAGATATTTTTATATATATAAGTTTTAGTTAACATATGAACACGGCCAGTTTTGAGCAAATATATTACTACAGTACAGTTACCTCTTAACTAAGCAGTATCCAAAACCTTTCTGACATGCTAAACATTTGAATTTACTATTTTACTTTTTTAATTGATAATTCACCTGAAACTTAATAAGTGAAGACATCTATTTTGCTGAAGGTTTGATTAGATAAGGGCCATTTACTCCAATATATAGGTGTATTGCAGTATAAGAGTAGAAATAGTGAATGAATGACTTGAGACAATTTTGAAAATGTTTTATCCTAACTTTTTCTTGATAGTGTGTATATAACAAAAGGGCAGAAGGATATTTTTCTGAAAATATGAGAACTCACATAAGTGTCATTTCACGATCGTAATATATGAGGCGTCGAGAATAGGAAGGGCTAACTCAGTAAAAAAGTAAGTTTTGAGAAAAAACGCATTCAAAGTTTTCGCAAGGTCAAAACATGATAAAAACACCTTCGACGCGCCAATTCACTTAATTTAGGTATTGTTAGAAGTATTTTAAATTTAGAATGTGAACCAGATTGGTTTAAATATTACTTGATTGGCTCAAAATATTTCTTGCTCTGACTGTTGCTCTGCTTGCTGCTCTTGTTGTTCGGCAGTCCCGGTGGCAAGTACGGCTCTCCATTTCTAAACGCGCTACCCATAGCCAGCCAACTGTGCTGGGACCAGGGAAGCTAGATCAATTTGACTCCTTGACCTGCTCTTTTCACTAACAAAGAGGCGAACTCACCATTGGATAGACAAAAGGAGCGCACTTCTGGTAGTACCTAAAATCCCGTTTTCTTTTGGTGGCGAGTGTGCCCTTTCTATTCTGAGTGCCTCATATATGACATGATTGTTATTATTTAGAAAATGTTTGACATCACTATTTGCATATTTATATAATTACTCGTGGAAGTGTTTCATGTTTGATCTGGTAGCGATAGAAAACCAGATTAGCTGGTGCTGGATAGCCTGGAGTCTACATACAGTACACTTGTTGCATTCCAATTGAGAAACCAGACTCATCAACAACTGCCTTAAACAGGTGCTGATGCCTCTGTCATATACGTACCTCCCCCGGGTGCTGCCAAGGCCATCTTAGAGGCAACGGAGGCAGAGATAGGCTTGGTGGTTTGCATCACAGAGGGCATCCCCCAGCAGGACATGGTGAAGGTCAAACATGCACTCCTACGTCAGAACAAGACTCGCCTTATTGGACCGAACTGTCCAGGCATCATTGCTCCAGAGAAGGTGAGGTGTTTTCAAGAGAACAAAACATGAAACATCACTTTGTAACCTACTCATGACTCAAGCTGAACACAATACTGTACTTCATCAGAAACTTTGTTGTTGAAGTCTCTCATAAGAGGCAATATTGACAATAATCAAAAGTTTCCAGTGATTTTCAAAACATTTTTCAAACTTAATTGTTATCAGGATTTCTAATTACCATATTCGATACCCCTATTTTGTAAAATTTCACGTAACCAAAGCCACGTCCCATAGTCATCACATGCATATAGTGGTTGACCATCAATAATCTGGCATTGCTAGAATCTGAAGGGTGTAGGATTAGGTACTGATAATACAGTTGAAGATTGAGATTACCTGACATCTGGTGGCCGTCTGGAACCTCCCGTCCGTTCTAGTACATCGGGTCAAGCGTGTCAGGCTAGACTTATTTGACATTATTCTCTACCAAACCAGCAACAATTCAGTGTTGACATGGTCAACATAGGTTATCGCAAAAGAAAATATGAGGGTTTGATATTATCCATGGCGTTATATTGAGGATTGTTAGCAAAATAATACATTCGACCATGTGTCCTACAACACTATCCAATGATTTAGAGGAATGCATCAAGTCAGGTGTATGAGTAATTATTGCCTTCATGCATGCAAAGAGAAGGTAAACGAACCAAATAATGGTGAATGATTTCAATTTCTTGCAATCAATGGTGAAAGATATGGATAATTTCGCCATTCAACATTTCCTCCTGGTACACCGAACTCCTAACTTCTGATCTTTCTATAATTTCTGATTAGGGCAAAACAAACCTTTTTCTAGCACAGGGGGTTGGCTATGTTAGAGTCAAAGGGGTCGGCATCAGAGGGGTTACTGTAGCTCTGCAGTGTTAATAATTTTCCCTGACAATTTATGGCAAGGTAATAGTGTATAGGACACAAGTGCTTTACTGATGTGTAAATATCAGGTAGGTACCCACCATTTTTTTAGGTGTATTTATTTATTTATTTATTTATTTTTGCATTGTAACGCTTGTTGACTTTTATCTTCCTTCCTTATTGGCTTGTTCTTATGAGTTGTATTCGTGTATTGAATTTTCAGGGCTTTGAAATCTTAACTTTTTACACAAAGTAAATTTAAGGTGATTATGTACATGTCAAATTCCCTACAGTGTAAAATTGGAATCATGCCTGGTCACATCCACAAGAAGGGTAATATAGGAATTGTGTCTCGGTCTGGCACACTCACCTATGAGGCAGTGCATCAAACTACTCAAGTTGGGCTTGGCCAAACCCTCTGTGTTGGTATTGGTGGTGATCCCTTCAATGGCACCAACTTCATTGATTGTCTCGAGACTTTCCTAAAGGTAAGTGACATTGGTTTACTGAAGCATTTTGCTATTGCTTGGCTGGCTTTGGCTTTTAAGTTGAATTGTCTTCCTATTTATACCAAATAATCTTGCTTTAAGTAATAATATCTCATCATTAGAAAGCGAAGTGTAAGATTTAACTATTTGGTAAATATTTCAAATCATATGCATTTAGACTCGGCTAAAATAACTACGTAGTATACTGTTATTTCATTCTATGTTTTATCTTTTGTATATTTATGTAATTTAGCTTCTCTTTTTAACGAGCTGGTCTAGGTTTTGAGCCACCCCACAAGTTTGGGAGAAGACCTTATACAGTATTTGGAAAAATATTTTTTCTACTGTCAAAACTCCTTGGATGCAACTCATTTATGAGTTGCTTGCTACTGCTTGTTTACCATTTCCCAAGTGATCTCCATATGACTTCAAACTTTGCAGCTTACTTTTCGTATGCGTATACTACCATGCCCTTGCAACCGTTTACCCATATAACATTTCAGCTACAAAGAGTTGGAAGCAAATATGAATGAAATACAAGGTTGTGGTATTTGAAATGACGAGGTGGTTTATTGTTTAAGGAATAATGGAGATTGGAGAAGGAGGGTGATGTGAGGTTTTGTGTAAAAATATACAGCAAACTACCTTAAGTATTCAATTTAATAACTTGAATTGAATGCTTGTCAGTAAGCTGGAGATTTTGCTGTAGTAATCATTCTCTATTAGGGGGTAAAGATAATTAAGTTATCCTTCTAAATTATGGCTCTACTATTTCACTCAGCCATTAAGATTTCATGTCTGCTTCCAGCTTGCCAAATCTTTAAAATGATTTTTTTTTTTTTTTTTTTGCTTGTGTCTTTGCACATGCAAAGCATATTTATATTCCCAGAATTCACCTGGTTTTACGGATATCTTATAGTGCTTCCGTGGTGTAGTGGCTAGCTCGCCTAGCTACGAATCTGCAGGCCCTGGTTCGAATCCAGTGTCGCGTTCCCAACAGTCTGTGTATTCGGTGCACTCCGGCTTTGTTTACCAACAAAAGGGGGCGCGAAATGCACATGCGCAGAGGCAAATGTTTACTAACAAAGTCTTGTTGATCAACAAAGTCAAATCGCTTTAAGTACGATACCGTGTACGGTGCATTCGGTGGATGTGTTGGTGGATAAAATAATGTATAGAGAAAAGACAAATGATGCTGAGAGGCAAGTGGCAATAGCAAAGAATCAAGCATCAGAGGAATGGAGTAAGAACTTGAACACGGCAGAAGGAAGGCAGAAGATGTTCAGAGTAGCTAAGCAGATGAGAAAAGAAAAGAAGGATGTACAAGTAGCAAAGTATGTAAAGGACGGAAACGGAGAAATCAAAGTGGTGGAGAGGGAGGTGAGAGAAAGATGGAGAGAATATTTTAAGAGACTGCTGAATGTAGAAAATAACAATGAGCTGGAGGAAGTTGAAATGGTGGAAGGTCCAGTGGAAAATATAATAGAAAAAAGAGGTAGTAAGAACATTGAAAGGGATGAAAGATGTAAAGGCACAAGGTCCATTGGGTGTCAGCAGTGATTTGCTGAAACTAGCAGGAAGGACAGGTATCAGAAATCTAACGGGAGTTTTTGAAAAGATTATGAGGGGGAGAAAGGTCCAGATGAATGAAAGTTTGTTTTACCTTACGACTGTTTAAAGAATAGTGAGATGCACTGTCATGTGGTGGGTACAGAGGTTTGAGGCTGTTAGAACATGGGATGAAGAATTGGAAGAGGGTGTTGTGTGAAAGGCTTAAGAAAATGATCAAGAGTGATGACTGCCAATTTGGCTTTCTGGCTGGAAAGTCAACTACCGATGCAATCTTCATCACAAGACATCTCCAGGAAAAATATAAGGAGAAGAAGAAAAGGCTGTACCATGTGATTGTGGATCTGGAAAAGGATTTGACAGGATTCTAAGAAGAACAATTAGATGGGCATTACGAAGACAATAAGTACCGGAGAGGCTTGTAAGACTGGTTATGGCCCTGTATGAAGGATCGAGATCAAAGGTGAGAGTAGCTGGAGGAACATCAGATGTCTTTGAGATAGGTGTGGGGGTGCATCAAAGCTCAGTTCTCAGTCCTCTTTTGTTTGTGGTAGTGATGGAAGAGGCCACAAAGGAATGCAGGACAGGAGATCCATGGGAGCTGCTATATGCAGGTGATTTAATTGTGACAGCTGAGACATAGGAGGAAGTTGAGAGGAGATTTATAGATTGGAAACCAGCAATGGAGAGAAGAGGTCTGAAGGTGAATATGTCCAAGACTAAGATGATGGTAACAGGCAAGAAAATAGAGAAAAATATACAAGTGGGAAGGTTTCCCTGTGGAGTGTGTGGTAGTGGAGTAGGAGTAAACTCTATTCGATGCAAGCAATGTGACAAGTGATGCCATAAATGATGTTCAGGACTAGGAAACCTGAATGGGGGTGGTAGATATCTGCTGTCCAGTGTGAATAAGAAAAATCAACAGAGGGGGCCCGCCAGAAGAGGAAGAGGTAGAAACTATAGAAGTGAATGGTGATGTAATAGAAGAAGTGAAACAGTTTTGTTATCTAGGTGACATGTTAGATAGCGAGGGTGGAGTGGAGAGAGCAGTAAGAAAACAAGTAGCAACTACATGGATGAAGTGGAGAGAGATGGAAGGACTGCTGATAAACAAGAGTTTGAAACATTGAACTGAAACTACTGAAAAACAGGAAGAGTATTTGAACCATATATAAGATCAGTTTTGCTGTACGGTTCTGAGACATAGGCTTTGACGAAGAAGTTGGAGGATTTGTTGGTTGGGTGTGATTGGAGAATGTTGAGATATATGACTGGGATCACATGAAAAGATGAAGTGTCCAGTGAAGAGGTGTAAAGAAAATGTGGATTAAAGGAGCCGAGTACAGTCCTGAGAGTAAGGCGATTGCGGTGGTTTGGGCTCGTGAAGAGGAGAGAAGGTGAGGCATTGGGGAGAGCTGTTAGAGTGGAAGTTCCTGGTCGCCGTCCACCAGGTAGGCCAAGGAAGAAAAGGAGGCAGTGTGTTGAAGAGGATCTGGCAGCACTTGGCATTGAAGAAGTTGAGGCAACGGATAGAGATAGTTGGAAGCGTATCATCGGACGTCTAACCTCATCAAAATATGGGAAAAACTAACGTTAAACAGAAAGAAGAAGAAGTGTTTGGATGTGAATGTGTGTGGATTCGTGTTCGGTAGATATCGTTCATTCAACAAAAATTTATATAGCTAAAGAGCCTATTTCATCCCAATATTTGACTAATCTTTCCTGTAAATCTCCAGCCATGTTGTTGTTGTTGTTGTTTAGGACTGCGAGGATGTTATCGGAGGGTGCTTGCGAATGCTTTGTTGATCAACAAGTCTTTGTTTGTAAACTTTCGCCTCTGCACATGCACAGTTCGCGCCCCCTTTCGTTGGTAAACAAAGCCGGACTGCACCGAATACACAGACTGCTAGGAACGCGACACTGGGCCAGGGTAGTCGGCGCGCAGCCCACCCAGCTGTTTATCGGTGCTTTTGCCATTCATCAACTACAGCTACACAACTGCCCAAAGTTCTCAGCTCAACGAGCTATCTGCCCATCCATGTCCGACACGAGGCGCTCATCTGCTGCTCGGATAGCACTCGCCCGAGATGGAGACTTGGAGCGGAGCTTCTTCAGGGCTCGGTAGGTGGGTCGGAGGTCATTAGCGTTCAAATAGGCCTCGACATCCTCAGCGAGACTCCTGACATATCTCTCCTTGACTTTTCCCAGGAGAGTTCTAGTCCTGCGTGACATAGCCCTGTACTGGTCCTGGTTCCCAGCAAGCCTGGCAGCGTGACTCTCCTCGATATTCTCCAGCATCTCCGTCGAAACAAAACCACGCCTTGACCTTGGGTGCTCTCAAATACACTCCTTGGGAGCCTGTAGAGTTTCATGTTTGAAGGTATCCCACAGTTCTACAGGGTCCTCGAGGGCACCGAGCACATTAAACCGATTTGAGACTGTCACTGCATACTCATGGGCACATGTCAAGTCCTTCAGTTTCTCAAGATGAAAGACAGTATTGTTACTTCATGAGATTCTTCTGAACTTGACATGAAGCTTAAGTGTAGCAATAACAAGTCTGTGATCAGTTACAAAGAACTCAGCACCCCAGTAAACCCTGCAGCTCTGGAGGATCCTCTAATGAGTACTAACGAAGATGTGGTCAATCTCCTTAGCTATCCCTCCGGCATTACTATATCATGTCCAGCGGTACAGCTCTGGGCTAGGACCCAGCAACGGAGGTGGTATCTCTAGCTACCACCCGCTCTCCCACCACCTAGATACTACCTGCCCTTACTACTGTATCCAGCAAGCCTCCCTTGGTAGGTAGTAAACGGGTAGGAGGATCCTGACTGGCTAAGGCGTATCAGTCACCAGCCAATGACAAACTGTTTTTAAAACTTCTCTATTAATCACAAGCCAGGGAGACATATTTGCAGGCAAGAATGGCATGCTAGACTGCCTTCTCTCTGCCCCGTCATCTCAACATATTTCTCGTTTTACTTTGGAATGCTTGCGTTTTAAGGAATTTTAACGTATTAGATAGTAAAATATACAAGAAAGAAGCCTGTGTTGCTAGTTGTTTATTGGTATCAATCATCAATTATTGGGGGCATACGCCGGGGGGCGCGTCGCCTCGCCCACCCTACGACGCCACTCCCGGGGGTCACCACGCGCGAGTTCCCATGCAGGTTCCTTTCCCATACCAAGCAGCTCTCGACAAGACAAGACACTTTATTGGTAGAAGGTGTGTATATGGGTTAAAATAGTGAATATTAGTACACAACCCTCATTTTTCCGGACTAATAGGGGGGAGCACTGGTCAGGGAACTGCAAAAGTCCGGGAATCGCAACAGTCCAAGGCCATTACCCTCCCCCGGACGTTTATCCTACTCTAGTATTTACTGTCCGGCAACTGCCAATATTAACTACCCCAACGCGGACTTTTACTTCACTTTGTTGTTGTTTTTACGGCTGCAAGGATCCCTTGGGGAACACTATGAGCCCTGGTGATGTCCTATGATGCTATCACAGGCGCTGTAGTTGACCTGTCTTCCTCAGGAAGGCACAGGTGAGGCGGATGACAGCGTGTTGCCGGGAGGGGGGACGCCTGCCGCCGCCAGCAGGATGGGCAGGTCAAAGGTGGTGACATTCAGGGCGAGGAGTTGAGTATGAAGCTCTTCACAGTGGGAGTGGAAGCGAGAACACTGCAGCAGAAAGTGTTCAATAGTCCGTGCCCAAATGTAAACAATATGACCGCTGAGCATGCTGCCACCTGGCGGGAGGCAGCAGAAAGTGTTCAAAAGTCTCAGAGACGTTCCTGCACCAGGGGCAGTGGGTGTCAGGGGACTGACGGAGGCGGTGCAGGTGAACCGTGAGTGTTGTGTGCCCAAATGTAAACGATACGACCGCTGAGCATGCTGCCACCTGGCGGGAGGCAGTAGAAAGTGTTCAATAGTCTCAGAGAAGTTCCTGCACCAGGGGCAGTGGGGGTCAGGGGACTGACGGAGACGGTGCAGGTGAACCGTGAGTGTTGTGTGCCCAAATGTAAACAATACGACCGCTGACCATGCTGCCACCTGGCGGCGGGAGGCGCGGACACTGACCAGGGGTGACAGGAGACACTCGGACCGCTGGACAACTTTGTCGACTTACAGACTGGACCAGGCATTTGTCCGGGACACTGACATATCCCCAGACCTCGGATTTTGTCCGGCAAATCCGATATTCGGGAAATGGAGGTCCGGGAAAACGAGGGTTGTGTGTATTATGGTGTGGCCCTGCAAAATATTTCCCCGTCCACGTCAGTCAATGCCCCGCCAGTCATCATCTAACATCTGTAAATCACCCTTATTTAAGGTGACACACGGTGCTACACTGACCTAAATAATGACAAGTGTATGATAACAGCTCACCATAATCACTACGATGTATAATAACGAGTAACATAAGTAAAACCCTGCCCATCCTGCTGGCTGGCGGCCATCAACGGCGCGCTCCGCCGTGCCTGGCTCTGCCGCCCTACCTCTCAAGGACGACACGCTGTCATCCGCTTCACCTGTGCCTTCCTGAAGAAGACAGATCAGCTACCACGCCTGTGATAGCATCATAGGACATCACCAGGGCTTCTAGGGGTCCTCGCAGCTCTGCCGCCCCTACTAAACGACAGTACCAAGAACTTGAGATCTCCGCTATCATGATGCTGCTGCTGCGGCCACGCTGCCAGGCGTGGACGAGACCTCTTGCTTGTATTTGTATCTCTTTACTCATATATATGAATAATACCCATTAAAATGCAATTATATGTCTACATTCACCTAGAAAAGTGATATTTTATAGCATACCAAGCAGTAACAAGCAAGCCTAGAGACTTATTACTTCTCCTGATACCAGTCCTGAGGAGTCGTGGGCGAGCGTGCATGCTACCAAATCTACCACCTGCCTGCGCTGTGGATGCGAGTTACCACCTACTTGAGAGTTACCATCTCCAAGCACGTGGTAAGTGCTTCGTGGATCTCCCCCCTGGTCTCTGATACCAAGAACCTGCAATTCTCAACCTTTTGGACCTAGCAAAATTCAGAGGGGAGAGAACTGATGTTCCTGGTACCAGAGCCATGGGGACCAACACATAACTCATAGCCATCTCTCACAGTGCCAGTAGTAGCATTGAAGTCGCTCAAGATGATGAGTGTGTCCTGAGGAGGACACTGGTCTAATACAGATCCGAGTTTGGAGTAGAACATCTCCGTCTCTTCAGTTTCACACACCTGGGTAGGACCGTACACTGCAACAAGAGACATGAAACACAGAGTGTGTTTCATCGTCACCTGCTTTATACGCTCATCAACTGGAGTAACCTCAACAACAGACGGCTGCAGTTTGCTGGAGATGCCTATAGCTACTGCCCGGTGACGGGTACCATTGCTCATGCCAGACCAGTAGTAGGTGTTACCCCCACTACTAGTCTCGCCACTGCTAGGCCTCCTCGTCTCAGAGAGTCCTACTATATCCAGCCTGAGCCTACTGAGCTCGCCCGATAGGAGAGGTAGTCGATGATCGTCTGAGAGGCTCAGAACGTTCCAGGAGGCCACACGTAGAACCCTCCGGAGGTTCATGCCAGGAGTGACTCGACGGGCAGGCGCCGCCTCTGCACCGCCCCCACCCCCACAAGGAAAAGATGGGCTAGGTAGGGGTGGAAGTACGTAGGGGTACGCCCTCCCCTCAAACACCGTCTTGGGTAGGCGGTAGCAGAGTGGTTAGCGTCACCGAGTGGCGTTCTCTAAGACCCGAGTTTGATCCTGAGTGAGACCCATAAATCCATTTAAAATCTTTCTGCACCATCAAGTAGCCTAAGAACACCCACATGCTGCCCATTAACTCTACCTTCGATTGCGAGTGCATCGGAGGACACGGGGGCGGCATGAGCCTCTACTCACAGGCGTCACTATAAAATTCCTGCCTGCGCCACCACGGGCGAGGGCCAACCATCACAGCCTTCAAGTGAGCCTCCAGGGCATACCATTCGAACCCTGGAGGTCACTGCCTACAGGCGCTATAGGCATATATATATATATATATATATATAAAAAAAACTATTTTTGCCTCCATCTTATTTGAATGAATAAAAAAAATATTTTAAAATTGCATGCTTGAAACTGGTACTCATTGACCCAGTCCCTTGTCAGAAAAGTTTTTGCATTCATACAGAAAACCTTTACCTTACATAATTTTAGTATGCTTTACATAGTATTACAGTTTGAGATCCATGAATGGTGTTAAGCAATGGATTAAGGTAGGCAAGATTTTTATGACACACATGCCATGTAAAGTTCAACGTTTTTTTTTTTGTCACGTGCAATTCATCCACAGGATCCTGATACAAAGGGTATCATTCTCATTGGTGAGATTGGAGGAGGAGCCGAAGAAAGAGCAGCAGAGTACCTTAAAGAACACAACTCTGTAAGTAGTTTGTATTATTCTAACTTTTGATCTTTCTATAATTTCTGATTGGGGCAAAGCAAACCTTATTTTGTTCAATGTTTCAAAAACCCAATTTCTTCACCTAGCTACTCGACAAAACCTACCAGATAATTATCCCCTCTTCTTCAGTGACACACAACTATCTCCTACAATGAATATTTTTGGACTCTCCTTTACTAAAAATCTGAACTGGAAATCTCACATCTCATCTCGTACTAAATCAGCCTCTAAGAAGTTAGGTGTCTTGTGGTGTCTGCGTCCATTTTTTTCTCCCTCCCAGTTGCTTGCTCTGTACAGGAGCCTTATCCGCCCATGTATGGAGTATGTCTCACATGTTTGGGGGGGATCCACTCATTCAGGTCTCCTAAACAGGGTTGAGTCAAAAGCTTTTCATCTCATCAACTCCCTACCTCTGACTGACTGTCTTCAATCTTGAATCACCACGGCAATGTTGCTTCTCGTGCTATCTTCTACCGTTATTTTCATGCTCACTGCTCTTCTGAACTTGCTAACTGCATGCCTTCCCTCCTCCCGTGGCCTGTGCACAAGACTTTTTACTCATTCTCATCCCTATTATGTCGATCTGCCTAATGCAAGAGTTGATCAGTATTTTTACTCTTTCATTCCTTTTACTGGTAAACTCTGGAACTCTCTTCCTGTTTCTATTTTTCCATCTGCCTACGACTTAAATCTTTTCAAGAGAAGAGTAACAAGACACCTCCCGAACTAAATTGGCCCACCGCCCATCTTTATTCTCTTACTGTCTTCTTTATAAGGACTGGCAACTAAGCTGGCTTTTTGTTACCTCTTTTTCTTTTGCCCTTGGCCAGTCTTTTGTGATATAAAACAAATGTAAACAAAAATAAATAAAATAAAAACAATCTAGAGTTGTAGGGTATGCTCAAAAGATTGTGTTACTTATTCCTGTGGTCTGTGATGC
Organism: Chionoecetes opilio; assembly: GCA_016584305.1. Lineage (NCBI taxonomy): Eukaryota > Metazoa > Arthropoda > Malacostraca > Decapoda > Majidae > Chionoecetes > Chionoecetes opilio. The sequence goes on from JACEEZ010023319.1 coordinate 50,212, forward strand.
CTTGAATTATGAATGTTCTTATTGTGAGGAACAAATAGAATTGCTCGTGAAACTGCAACATTTCATTGTTAATCTGTCATGCAGGGACCTGATGCCAAGCCTGTGGTATCATTCATTGCGGGCCTGACTGCTCCTCCTGGCAGACGGATGGGCCATGCAGGAGCCATCATCTCTGGGGGCAAGGGTGGTGCTATGGACAAAATCCATGCATTGGAAAGTGTAAGTAACAACCCTATGGTTAATCCACAAGTTTCAGTGACACTGACAAGTATAGCCGCCATTGCCACAGGCTCACCTAATCCGCCATTTTTTCTCCTCAGCTAGAAAAACTTCCCGCGGGCTCACCAAAGGCGAATTACTTTTACTCTAATTAGTAAAAATTGTAGCGCCTCACACACTCCTGCCCCCCCCCTTTTCTCTCTCTCTCTCTCTCTCTCTCTCTCTCTCTCTCTCTCTCTCTCTCTCTCTCAACCATGTAATATTGGAGATTTTACTACAGTAATCTCCCCTTTTTCTGTCATGCGACGTTATCCGGCGCTAGCAATTTGGCTGTATTAAAACACTATCCGTCCATGTGATGCATTATCCGGCAAAAATTCCGGCCCGAGGTGCATCAAACGTCTTTTCGCCGGATAATTTGCTGCGCCTTCAGCTCGTAAACGGCGTGAGTTGTGGTGTACAACGCTGACTAAACTGGTCTATACTTTCGTTCTTTACCAAGTAATACCTTGGCCGATGAGAAGGAGAAGTCGGTACCTGGCCGCAAGCTTTACAAAACAGGTGTGTCTGTGTGTTGCGCCAACGCAACAGGTAGCCATCACCTGCCTATTATTATTACAGTATTATTGTTATTATTAATACAGGTATTAATGTTTTTAATATTGTTAGGTTTACAGGGAGGTCCCGTTATACGAGCATTCGGTATACGAGACTCCGATGATACGAGATGTGTAAATTAGGGTCTATTTTCAATATACGAGATCGAAAATCCAATGCTACGACATTCAAACTGGGATGAGTAAAATTATCAAGTTCAAAATACTCGCCCTACCACTCCCAGTCTGGACAAAGGGGGATTTGGTTGATCACTCACTGAACCTGACGGGTCACCCCTAGCAAGCCGTGACCTGAAGGGTAATCAAGCATATGGCGCGGCCTGACATTTAGTGGTAATTAGCCAGGTGTGCGGCTCCAACCTTGGGACTGCAGTCAGTGACCTGAAGGGTAATTAAGCATATGGCACTGCCTGATCCTTAGGGGTAATTAGCCAGGTGTGCGGCTCCAACCTTGGGACCGCAAGCAATGACCTGAAGGGTAATTAAGCATATGGCGTGGCCTGATCCTTAGGGGTAATTAGCCAGGTGTGCTGCCCCAATCTTAGGACCTCTACACTACCCTCTTTTGTATCACGCGGCGTCCCCTACAGTACAACGTCTTTTTTGCTTGTTATGCATGTTTTATGTTTAATTAATGTGCAGTTATGTTATTTTCTGTGCTATTTTCTCTTTCAGAATGGTTTTTCTACAGAATAGGTAGTACAGTGTGGGTAATATAGACGCTGTGTGTTTGTTGTGTTTGCTATAGTTTATTTTAGCTTGAAAAACACGTTTTTGTGTTTTTTTTTTTTAAATTGATGGTCCTGGAACCAAACCTATATTTTACCATTAGTTATGTGTTTCGTTATACGAGTATGCCAGGTGGAACCTAACTGCTCGTATCTTCGGGACCTCCCTGTACTGTTCTAGCCATTATTATTATTACTGCTATCATCATTTTCGCTGGTTATTATTGGGTTCGTGGGCGCCGGAGATGTATTATACGAGACGAAAACAGTCAACTGCCCTGATGAGGAGGAGACAAGGGAAAGAGATAATAGTATGTAATAATTAAATAAAATAAAAATATTCAAAAGACAAAAACATTAGGCAATCTCACAACAGCTAAATAGACCTATGAATTACAAGAGAGGAATAACACTACAGTACCCTCCCGAGTTTCGCGTTTGCTTTCTTCCCAAGGCATAGCGCGAAACTCGCGGATCGCAAAACTCGGGTATTGAAAACCCTGTAAAAATGGTTATTTAGTCTGGTGCGAGGTGTACCTACCATATTTTATAGCTTATATACCAGTAAGACGCCTTAGTCGGCGAAGGACGAGCAAGCCCGTAGAAACCCGATAGCAAGGAAATTTGTCTGCTGTCATCTAAACTCCATTTACCTTTGCCTTTTTACGCTGAAACTGTTGTTTTATATATTTGCACAAATAGGGATTGAATGGGGCTATCAGATGGCGAAGACCGCTTGTCAATCGGAAGCGGGGTTCCAAAGATATAAGCTCCTGAAACGCGTGATGGTCGGTCGGGTCGGGTCGGCCGCTTATATGTGAGAAAAATCCCGTATCCAGTGAGGACTCTCGAGCGCTTCGCGCTCGCTCGTAAATAAGACTCACTTTTTCCCCCCAAAAATATCCTGAAAATGCCCCAAGCCCCTGTCCACCCAGCAGGGAATGGTACCGGGTGTTAGCCAAGGGTTTGTGACCCGCCTCCCGAGGTGGTGGCTTCGGCCAACACTACGTAGAGGAGAGGAGAGGAGGAGGAAGAAGAGGAGGGTGGAGAGAAGCTTGAGCTTGAGTTGGGAGTCACCCAGCGGATGCTGTCGGTGAAGCCTTTAGTCCGGCGTTCTCCCACACGTAGTATTCTGTTGGGAGAGAAGCAAAAGGGGGAAGCAAAACTAGGTGTTTCATTTTCCCCTCCTTCCTCTCTCTGCATCACATTCATACGGGGTCCCCCCTCACTGAGGGGCCCCCTCCCTCTCATTCTCTCTCATACGTGCTCTCCAAGAATTCTTTTACACTCAGCCACACAACTGTCACTCCTCCACTCAGCACACAACCCCAGCAGATACTCCATCTGCCTATCCACACCTGTCTCTCATCTCTCGCCATTCTTCCACTCCGACTTTTCCTAACACTACTTCCAACATCTTTGTTCTAGCATACTCATACCGTTCACATTCCAGCATCAAGTACTCCATAGTTTCATCCACTCCTGTTTTACACATCACACACGTCTTGCTAACACCATTCTTTCATCTGTACATACGACTATTTACCTCTTTAGCGATACTTGATCTTGATCTTGATACAGGTTGAAGTTCCCAAACTCGGCAACCTCGGGACCAGCGCCGAGCCGAGTAATGGAATTTTCCGACTTTTAGAACGTAGATATATTAAGGGGAAAAAAAGCGTGAATCGCCATCCAACTTCTTCAAAAGGTCAATTTTCTCAGAAATAGTTAACACATTGTTCTTCCTTTTCTTTTCACTTCCACCAGTAGGTGTTCCTGGACGTTTAGGAGCCATAATACCAATAACAGACCTGTAGAAGTACACAAAATAACAGTGTACACAACTCTACAGTCACAACACCACTGAACAATAACAACAAACAAATCGGCGGGAGAAACCAAGCGGCCTAGTGTGGTGGCACCTAGCGGCCGACCCGGCAACTACGCGCCGGGTTTTGGGTGTTCTGCCGTGTTTTGGAAAATCCGGAACCATAGCCGAGTTTTGGGTGTTGCCGAGTCTTGGGATGTCGAGTTTGGGAACTTCAACCTGTATTACCGTAAGGTATAAAATCTTTCTCTGCACCGTCGAGTGGCCTAAGAACACCCACATGCTTCCCATTTACTCCACCTACGATTGTGAGTACATCGGAAGCCACAGGGGGGCGACATGAACCTCTAATCACAAGCTTCACTATAAAAATCCTGCCTGCGCCATCAAGGGCGAGGGCCAACCATCACAGCCCTCGAAGGAAGCTCAGGGCCTACCATCCCACCCCTGGAGGTCACTGTCTAACGGCGTTGTAGGCACACACACAGGGCAAAAAAAATGACGTGTATGAAGCTGTGCGAAAGTCTGGTAGATAATGCGCGAAAGTCGGGAGGGTAGGAATTTAGGACTCTGCGCGAAACTCGCATAGCGTGAAACTCGGGAGGGTACTGTATTTATAAGAAAACAACCAACCAATCACTATCTATCTATAATAATATAAGCGAAAGTGTGTCTGTGTGTGTGTGTGTGTGTGTGTGTGTGGTATAGGTTCCGCCCCCCGTGGCGCAAACACCTCATATGGCACATTTTTGGAATCAGGTTGACCAGGGGAAGGCCATAAGCCCACTTATGAGATGATCCGATCACTTTTTTTTTTCTTTTTTTTTTTAGCAGCCTATTAGCGAAAATTGTGAAAGCAAAAGTGGGTTGCGAGAATTGAGGAAGCCTTGATGTAGGGTGATGGGTAATGGGTGAGTGAATGGGTGGGGTGATGGGTAATGGGTGTGGGGTGATGGGTGAGTGAATGGGTGGGGGGTGATGGGTGATGGGTGAGGGAATAGGTGGGGGGTGATGGGTAATGGGTGAGTGAATGGGTGTGTGGTGATGGGTAATGGGTGAGTGAATGGGTGGGAGGTGATGGGTAATGGGTGAGTGAATGGGTGGGGGGTGATGGGTAATGGGTGAGTGAATGGGTGTGTGGTGATGGTGATAATATAAGCGAAAGTGTGTCTGTCTGTGTGTGTGTGTGTGTGTGTGTGTGTGTGTGTGTGTGTGTGTGTGTGTGTGTGTGGTATAGGTTCCGCCCCCCGTGGCGCAAACACGTCATATGGCACATTTTTGGAATCAGGTTGACCAGGGGAAGGTCATAAGCCCACTTATGAGATGATCCGATCACTTTTTTTTTTTTTTTTTTTTTTTTAGCAGCCTATTAGCGAGAATTGTGAAAACAAAAGTGGGTTGCGAGAATTGAGGAAGCCTTGATGTAGGGTGATGGGTAATGGGTGAGTGAATGGGTGGGGTGATGGGTAATGGGTGAGTGAATGGGTGGGGGGTGATGGGTGAGGGAATAGGTGGGGGGTAATGGGTGAGTGAATGGGTGTGTGGTGATGGGTAATGGGTGGGAGGTGATGGGTAATGGGTGAGTGAATGGGTGTGTGGTGATGGGTAATGGGTGAGTGAATGGGTGGGGGGTGATGGGTAATGGGTGAGTGAATGGGTGGGGGGTGATGGGTAATGGGTGAGTGAATGGGTGGGGGGTGATGGGTAATGGGTGAGTGAATGGGTGGGGGGTGATGGGTAATGGGTGAGTGAATGGGTGGGGGGAATACATACATTTCTACATCCATGATTTCAGGAAAGTTAGAAGGGGCTATCTGGAGAGTCCATGTTTGGTGGGCCGAAGGCCCACCAAACACAGGTGGTGGGCCGAAGGCCCACCAATAGCCCTCCGCAGGAGCTAGCCAAAAAGTCTGCCCGGAGGGCGGCTTTGCGGCTAGTGTATCATAAAGAGCTGTGGGAACAAATCCACATGCTTTGTTTTCGTTCATATGGGAAGACAGGATGGAACGTGTGTGTATGTGTGTGTGTGTGAAAAACCCCCAGAGTATTAGCATTACATGATTACAATCTATGTTGGCGATATTGATGCTTTAAACATTTTTAAGTGGACAATAAATAAACACACAAACACACTGGACTGACATACGTAAACACCCTCCTTATAACAACCTGCTTATCGTATGCCAGGGAAGGAGACATATTTATTTCTTTTTTCTTTTTATCAGTGTGTGTGTCTCGTCTCTCTCTCTCTCTCTCTCTCTCTCTCTCCCTCTCTCTCTCTCTCTCTCTCTCTCTCTCTCTCTCTCTCCTCTCTCTCCTCTCTCTCTCTCTCTCTCTCTCTCTCTCCTCTCTCTCTCTCTCTCCTCTCTCTCTCTCTCTCTCTCTCTCCTCTCTCTCTCTCTCTCTCTCTCTCTCCTCTCTCTCTCTTCTCCTCTCTCTCTCTCTCTCTCTCTCTCTCTCTCTCTCTCTCTCTCTTTCTCCTCTCTCTCTCTCTCTCTCTCTCTCTCTCTCTCTCCGTCCTCTCTCTCTCTCTCTCTCTCTCTCCTCTCTCTCTCCTCTCTCTCTCTCTCTCTCTTTAATCATGTGTAAGTTAACCGATGTGCAACACTCATTGTATCACTATGAGTTAAGGAAGTGTGCTGGGCTGAACACGTATCTGACCTGCGGATGATAAAAAAGATTAGCGTTAACCTCTCGGAATCTTTTAGTAAGGCAGGTCAAATGTCACAGGAGCCGCTGTGTAGTGTCCTACAATCTAAATAAGGGACTCCCTCATGAGCCGCTATTGCCATGTCTTGTCCCGTGGCCGGACAGTTTGCCTACGGACAGTTTGCCTACGGACAATTTGCCTACCGGACAGTTTGCCTACGGACAGTTTGCCTACGGACAATTTGCCTACGGACAATTTGCCTACGGACAATTTGCCTACCGGACAGTTTGCCTACGGACAATTTGCCTACCGGACAGTTTGCCTACGGACAGTTTGCCTACCGGACATTTTGCCTACCGGACAGTTTGCCTGTGGACAGTTTGCCTACCGGACATTTTGCCTACCGGACAATTTGCCTACGGACACTGCCTCAGTGTTTCCACAGGAAATTTTTTCTTTACCTTGGTTAGGTTAGGTTAAGTTAGGTTAGTTAGTTAGCAAAGTGTCTGTAATCAAAGTGTCCGTAGGCAAATTGTCCGGTAGGCAAAATGTCCGGTAGGCAAATTGTCCGGTAGGCAAACTGTCCGGTAGGCAAACTGTCCGGTAGGCAAATTGTCCGTAGGCAAATTGTCCGTAGGCAAACTGTCCGGTACCGTCTTGTCCTATGCATTCAATTGAATATAAAGGGTCATTTGCGCATAAATTTCACCGTTATGTTGATGATTATACTATTATGAAACAAATGAAGCTGCCTCATAAAAGCAAACCAAATATTATGAGGTAAGGACTAAGGAAGGATAGGTACAGTATTTTAAGAAGTGGCACGATGACTGTCGCGGTCTCCCCAGATCGCTCTATATAAACTGTCATGTGAGGATCCGGCTGAGTGAATGTGTTACAGGTTGCCCATCACTAATCCGGCAATCAATATTCCGGTTCTATCAGTTTTCCGGCATGAATTTCGGAGCGCAGTTTCAAATTTCCCGGGTTGGTGCGCCACTGTTTTCGGGAGGCGCTGTTTATGTTTTGATCTTGTTACCTTTTCTGCTTAGTATTGCTTTGTAGCTCGTCTGTCAAGCTCGAGCTCGAGCGCTGTACCCAGAATCAGCTGTATGCTCAAGCTTCCGACAGCAAACAGGCATTCCTTCTCATTTATTTGGCATAATTGTTAAAATCTGCTGCTGTATAGCCCCATCATGGATTCGGCAAATAAAAGAAGTGGTGTAAAACGCAAACATCTCTCGTTGTCGATCGCAGAGAAAGTCGAACTGTTAAAAAAAACTTGATAGTGGTGTGTCTGTGCGAAGTGTTTGTGAAATGTACGGCATTGAGTCTTCAACAGTCTATGATATAAAAAAAAAAAGAAGAAGTGCTAAAGTTCTTTACTGCCAATGGATCAAAAAAGCAGATGTTTGTAAGGAAGTCAGTGACAGAAGGAAAAAGTTCTGATCTGGACCAAGTGCTGATAACCTGGTTTAATCTTCGTGTAAGTGAAGGGACAAAACATCAATAATCCGGAAATTTTGAAAATCCAGCAGTCGTAAGGTCCCATGGTTGCCGGATTAGGGATGGGCAACCTGTATTCACCCATGATCTTCTCCACACACGTGTGTGTGTGTGCGTTAATTTTAGAAGAGGAGGAAGAGTAACAGAAGAGGAGAAAAAAGGATGAGAAGAAAATATGATCAGAAGAATGAGGAGGAGGAAGGACAGTGTTGGTATGGAAGTAATTGAAGTAATTAATTCTTAAAGAATCTTCTTAAAGTTCTTAAAGAATTATTGAAGTAATATAAGAATAATAACTATTAGGGTAATAGTAATAATATTGGTACTACATATGTGATCAGGCAATGAAAAACTGATGGCGTGTACCTAATGCCGCATTTGTTTGCTTACCTTCCTTTATATATATGATTAGGACAAAAGTTGCCTTTGTATAATGGACCAGCACGCTCTTCCATTTGAGCTAGATTACATAACCTTCAAGTATGTGACAGCTAATGTCAAAATTTTAACTGATATTCTTTACCCCTTCCTTGCCCAAATCTTCCTGACACTGAGGTTTTCTAGTTTTCTTCAATATTCTATTACCTTGTTCATGTCACAGGAACTACCACGTGTAGGCATCGCGGCCTCTTGTAACTTCCTTATTTTCTTATGTTCTTATGTCCAATTTCCCTCCACTTTCTTTCATACCAATTTTATTTCATAATTCTTCACATTCATCTCTTACTCAATTTTTTGCATGAATATATATATATCTATCTCTCTCTCTCTCTCTCTCTCTCTCTCTCTCTCTCTCTCTCTCTCTCTCTCTCTCCTCTTCTCTCTCTCTCTCTCTCTCTCTCTCTCTCTCTCTCTCTCTCTCTCTCTCTCTCTCTTCTCTCTCTCTCTCTCTCTCTCTCTCTCTCTCTCTCTCTCTCCTCTTCTTTTTTTTCTCTTTTTTGCTCCTACATCGTCTCTTCTCCTGCGTCCATCTAGCCTTTTCATTCTGCTTTTTTTTTTTGTGCCCAATCTCTATGCTCCGTGCGCCAAAAGCTTCATTTTTTCTTGCACTTTATATTACTGCCCAATATTTTGCTATACCATATTTCTTTAGAATTTCATACATTCTCGGAATATTTACTTGTGTTTACTATACTTGGGAGCATTACTTTGAATGGTCATGATGTACACTTCAGCTATGTTTTATTGGTTTTACTGCATCTGATCTGATTCATTGCCTTTTCATACCTATTTGACAGATCAGGTGCTCATGCTTCTTATAAGCCAGATACTTCAATATGTTTCATGTAACAGAAAAGGCATCGCCAACAATTCCATGCTCCTGAAATTATACTGGCTTGATAAAAATTTGAAATCAAAATGGCACAATAGCACCATGACTTGGAACCCAGGATCCTTATGTGACCTTTGCACACTTTCTTTCATGGATTGGAAGTTGGTTGGTAAAATGTCTTTTCAACCATTTAGATTTTCCCACAGTGATGGATGAATGGGTTTGGTTTCATACATAGGAAACTCCTTTTCGGATTTAAGTCATGATATTTAATTTCGTGTTTGTTGAGATATTCATATATTTTTTTTCTTTTGCAGGCTGGAGTAATAGTATCCAGGAGTCCAGCACAGATGGGTAACCTTCTCTTAGAGGAAATGAAGAGGCTTGGGCTGAGTCACTTCAAGTAATAGATATGTTGTGCTCAATGTATCCAGCCATATGCAGAAATTCCTCTAACTCACGAATACGGAGGGTCGTTAAGCTGTCTGGAAATTGATTGGTCCCGATAAACTTGAAAAACCTCTGTAGCTGCTCGTTATTTATTATGACACATCATGGCTATTTTTGTCTCAAGTTAGGTATGGGAGCTGAAATATTTTTGTGGCGCTATTGTTATGTGAAGGTTACGTGCGTCAATTTTCTTTGATATATCGCTCCTGTAGCTAATGACACACAAGATAGGAGTTGATATCCAGTATAAGATTATATGCTGGTAATGCATTTGGCAGTTACTGTAGTTGGCAGAATTCATCTGATATTGTACAGCATAGTGTTATGGCTCGTTTCACTCAAGTTTATTGGAGTATTTCTGATGATGTAATTCAGGTTAAGAGAGAAAATTGTAATAATTCAGCATCAATGGCAATTTCCTTGCATGCTGAGCTTGTAAATAATAATGATGTGCGATTTATGTGGGGAAATTACTGTAACAATGACAATGCTAAGTACATGTTTATATAATTTAGATGGCTGTTTCCTTTTATATAAAGCATCCTCAGAATCAAACCGTGTATTTATCATTTCTTGTAATAAAACTAGTCATAAATACCAGTTTTATGCTGCACAAAATGCCCGAATCAATCAAAGTAATGCGAAGTGGACCGGCAACCTACTTCTGTGAAAGTGAAAGAAAAAGTGAGGAAGCTTTGCAAGATTTAGGTTAAGACTGAACTAATTTTGTGGCCCAAATACACGGCCTGCACCACTTATGACCCCATTAGGTGTTTTTATAGCAGTTCTGCGACTAAGAAGTAAATCAATCATAGCAGCCAGCCACATTTTGATAGTCACCATGTTACCTCTGCTCCATTGTAGGCATTCGCGCCCAAGTAATAAATGCAAATAATGTAAATGGTGGCGTACAAGTCGACTCTTTGAGCCTCAAAAAATCTCTCCAAAACTAGGGGTCGACTTATACAGCTAGGATAAAATGCAAATCTTTACCACCGAGTTGCAAACAAGTGGATCAGCACTACTAACAATCGCTGTATACCATTTACCGTAACTCCAGCAAGTTACCACAAACATTTCCAACTAAAGCTTGTGTTCGGTGAACTTACTTAACATACTATTTAACACAGATTAATATATAAATAATAATAACAATTCAGTTTATATCAACACAAAACCATAGGCTGTTTCCAACAGCTGATACAAGATTGTAAACACTGACTGGAATGCCACTGAACACAAGCGGCCAGTCAGAAAACTACAATATGCGCCACTTCTAGAGCAGTCCAAGGTCGCTCTCCAACTGCCTACCGTATTTTTGGTGCCGACTTATACGGCAAGTATAGGCCTAACCCGTAATCTTGAGCTAATAATCTTGGTCGACTTTGTACGCCGCAATTTACGGTAGTACATACTCCATGCTTTTAAGTCTTAATTTCCTAAACATTTTTTTTTATTCCGTGGAAAATTGTGACTGATTTTTTTTATGCAGATCTCTACATTGGCATTGTACAGTGGAAACAAGGGACATCGGTATGTTATCGATGGAGGTGATACAGCACTGCTATTATTACCTACTGTGAATAGTAGTACACACAGTTTTATTATCAGACCCAAATAGAGAACTTGCTGATAGCCAGAATGTCATGAAAATATCAGTACAGATTTTGTACTCTTATTAAAATCCTTCGTAATGATGTTTTCTTTGCCCTTTTTAGCCTAGATCTTCGGAAGGCTTTCGGTCCTGACGAAGTCCCTCCTATTGTTCTCGAAAACTAAGCTTCTGTGCTTTCACCCTGCCTGGTCAAACTTTTCCATCTTTGTCTATCTACTTCCACCTTTTCTTCTTGTTGGAAGTTTGCTCACATTCAACCTGTTTTTTAGAAGGTTAACCCTTATAATCCTTCAAGCTACCGTCCTATTGCTTTGACATCTATCTGCTTACAATCTTCTATCTGATCGTCAGTACGGTTTGCGTAAAGGGTGATCTACTGGCGATCTTCTAGCTTTCCTAACTGAATCTTGGTTATCATTATTCATTATATCATTATTCATCCTCTTATATGGGCTTCGGTGAAAATTTTGCTGCTGCCCTAGACATTTCAAAAAGTCTTGCAGAAATATTCAATTTCTAAACTATCCTCATTCGGTTTCTATTCCTCTCTTTGCACCTTCATCTTAATGTTCCTTTCTAACTGTTCTATTGCATTACTGTAGACTGTAATTGAGGGCCTTAATTCCGTAACAGCATAAGCGCCACTGGACAAGTTTTGAGAAAAACTGTCATTTTTTTTTCTTATACTCATCAACTACTAATAAACTTCCAAAAGCCGGGTTTGTTTTATTTGACAGCCTTGGCCTTTAGAATTTTATCTCTCTTGAAAGGATAACTTTTGTTGCTCCAGAAAAATAACCATCGAAAAAAATTCCCACCTCCCCCACCTGTATTTTACAGATATTTTCTTACATTGTTTACATTACTGTTATATTTTCCACATTAAACATGTAGATCACTGTAAATCAAATAACATCACAACATGAGATAGCCCAGGGCAACGCTGGGTCAGCATAGCAGTCCCAGCATGCCAGCTCTGATTGAGTACAGATGTCGTAATGAATCACACATCGCCAGTCTCACCACTGCCAATGTACGTGCCTCACTGTCATAATACATAGTGCTCTTTCGTTGAACAGCCAAAAGAATTGCATTTTCGTCAATAAAAAACTATAAACAGCGTTCTGATGATGAACGGTGCCACGTAGAGTTGGATTTTAGCTCACAAAGGCGTATACCAAAACGACGACGGCTCTTTCTAGTCGAGGATACTGATAGTCAAGGTAAAGAGACAGGTCTGTTTCTTTATCTTGCTGATAGTGACATACCGCAACCCTTAGATCAGTGGTTCCCAACTTTTTTAATTTAATTACCCATTTACTGACTTCTTCAAGGTTGTGTTACCCACATCATCAAGTGTAAAGGCCTCTTCCATTTGTGCCCAAGTTGCATGAACCAGTTCTTTCAGTTCAGGGTTGGGTTCAGGGTTGGGTTCGCGTGTCACAAATGGAACGCAAAAACCCCGTTTTTTGTTTACAAACATACTCAGCTGGCGAGGCAATTTAAGAGAGAGAGAGAGATAACGAGAAAGAGATACCGAGAGAGAGATAACGAGAGAGAGAGAGATAACACGAGAGATATAACGAGATAACGAGAGATTAACGAGAGAGAGGTAGCGAGAGATAACGAGATAACGAGAGAGAGAGAGAGATATAACTCAGCTAGCTGCTATGTGAAGGGATCATATCAAGTTTAAGATCGCGGGAAAGCATGGCCTCCACCAGCCATGTATGCCTCTTTTATGCCGTCTGACATCCTCTCCGACTCGTGCATGCGGAAAACCCTTCCCGATAAGAGAAATAGGGCCCAAGGCGACCATTGTTTGTTATGAACTGAAAACTCTGTAATGCCCGTTATTCAGGAGAGATAGGATGAGAATTATTATCATATAATTCCCGAGTTATGTCCCGTCAGCAGTTCAATCTTTTAGTTTCTCGGGTGAGTCATCGCCCTTCTTTCCTACGCGCCATTTTTTTAATCTTCCTTCCTTCCTCCCCGTCATTTCTTTCTTCCTTCCGTCCTTCCTTCCCTCCCCCCCCCCCCCGACATGCCGGTTGCGAGTCAACATTCGTGGAATAATTATTTCGCGATCAGTGATAACTAATGGATTCACAACTTTTCATCCTCCCCTCATTCTGCTATCACATCAAGGAACACTCCTAGATTCTTAATGTCTTTCAAAATAGTCCCCATAGTGAAAGATCACGGTCATACATGGATGTGTTAGTAAAGTTATTCGCTAAATTGAAAGTCTACCAAATTTCTATACAAACTTCCATACCCTCTCGCTCCAAAAGACGCGTTCGGACCTTTGACATGAAAAGAAATCACACCCTCCTCGGATATTAGATTAAACATATTAAATTCTTCTATATCAAAGTAACAGGACTGTATTATAGGCAGCCCTTTCTTAGGTACACGAATTTCATTATTTAATTAGTTAGTTCGGGATTATAAGCTATTCGTTAGAGGCCAAGTCCAGAGTATTCAAACAATTCCCCTTTTCTGCCGCGGGCTCTTGGTAACCCAGACGGGAGTCTCACTCCAACTCTCCCGCAGGTAAGACGTATCAAGTTTCGCTCCTATTCCCCCCCCCCCCCTTTCCTTGTTATAATATTGTTATCTATATTTCCAAATATGGGTACCGATGTTTAGTTTCGCTAACGTAAAGGAGGCCTGCCCCATCCTTATAAGTATTATTAATGAGTCTCACTCCAACTCTCTCGCAGAGCTGACCTCTTGGCCTTGACGCAAAGGGCCCGGTACATGGTCTTTTTAGCGAAACACACCACCTTCTTACTCTTATCTTCCCCCTAGTATCTTCCATGTATAATTATAAGTATTCAGCGGTATATTATCCAAGCAAAGGATAATGTATCAATAAGGTTCAGAGAGGAAGGTTTATGCTCACCAGAGCTTAGCTTCATTTCACGGGGAGAGTTTCCCGTATCAGGTTGTAAAGTTTTTCTTACATCTGATTAGAGTTTTCCTGTGTTGGATTAACACTTATATGTTGTCTGTGATCTCAAGCAAGAGACATACTACTTCAGCATGAATAAATAGGATGATGTTTTCAAATATAGTTCTTGTGTTTATTATAAAAAACCCCAGGTGATTATTCTGCGTTAGGACAGTAATTCCCCACACTTCCAAAAGAGTCAGCCTTACTCGGTATGATTCCACGTATCAATCACGACTACCAAGATAAATCTAATATTAATATTATTCAAACGCGCCCAGGGAGTAACCCAGAGAACTACTCGCCTGAGCTGGTGGCAGCACTCCCCCTTAACTCATACCCTGTCCCCTTAACCTAAACCCCTACCCCTTCCCCTTAAATTCATCCCCCATTTCAGTACTCTCCGCAGCGAGAAGTGTTCATACTATAATCACATAGTGAAGTCATAAGACTAAGTTTTCAATTCTCAATTCAAGTTGTAATCAAATGAAAAATCATAATCAATTAATATCACTCAACTAACATTGACCAGGTATAAACTCCCCATAGGAGTTTCTGGCAACACAACTCTACCCTAGCCACCCACCTCTCAATGTGAGTAGAGAAAGTTCACGGGTTTTGCTGAGTCACTACGCGCTTTGCCTCGGACCCAGGTTTTCGTGCGCAAATGGAACGCCTGAACTCTTGGGTTCCGTGAACTGTTTCTTGAAATGTCGCAAATGGAAGAGGCCTTAAGTATGATAGTATGTACTGGGGCCACTCGGCCCTCCCTATATGCAGTTGCAATAAGGTGGATTAAGACACTGTGGGTGTTAGGTTGATATTATTCACCAGAGTCGTACACTTCACGTCTGTCCACCCGCCGAGGGTCCCAGTGACTGCCTGGATAACCGCGAGGGCCGCGCGGGAACACCCTGGGGCGTCTGGCGGGAACACTACTCGCCACGCCATTACGCCTCAGTTACCAATTAGGTTTTAACATATGTCCTTTTTAAGAAGGTCCCTAAGATAAATCTACACATCATGTCTACACCCTATGTCTACACAATATGTGCCAAATACACCAGCACAAGTATATCTATGATAAAATCAATAGATAAGGGTTTATGAAAAAATGGCATGCTGAAGGCTTTGTTTTATTTGTTTATATAACAGTCACCAGTGAATAATAATGCAAATGCTGACTAGCAAACTAATGCTCCTTTATGAAAAAAATGCTTGAAACAATATGTATATTGTAAAATTAAAGCACACAGTCATATACTAAATTTGCATATGGGGAAATTAATGAGAAGGTTGTGACTGCATCTTGGCCACGAGGTTTGTTATCTTTGCTGATGTGTTTGACAGAGCACATCGAAGATCCTCCACACATAAAGCGTTTTCTGCGGGGGAATTTGTTTGCAATCGAAAAATTTTCGATTGCTCAAATTTCGATTGCTGTTCAACCATCCAGGGAAGATGATTGCCCGAACAGCAACAGGAAAGTGGCCATTTGCAAACGAAAATGTTCCAATTGCAATAAAAAATCCCCCGCAGAAACGCCTATAGCTATAGTCTGTTGCACAGCTTTGTTTTGAAATTCATAAGAGTGAAGAGAAGCCTGCTTCGCAACGATATATGTAGTGCTGAATGAAAGTTATTGGCGCAAAGCACTATTGGCCAGAAGAGGATATTCTGGTAAAATAATCGATCCAGAAATTTGCCAAAATAATTTCCTGAAATTGCACTCTGAGCATTGAGTCACTTCTCAGTTCCAAGAAACATTCTTTTGCAGGGTCTGCATCTTCTATGTAGCTGCAAGGAGCCATGAATGGTTGTCGAATCCATGCATAGTGGCTATGGGATCCAAGTCTACTTGAAAGTATTTTTTTGGAGCGGTATCCATAGATAATAGTATATCATATTAATTAACATTTTCTCTAATATGAACCTAATAGAAAACGTTGCTACATAGACTATAATAAGAAACAGTACATGCATGCATAATAACCTTGGGGCCCTGCCTGAAATTTACTATTTACTTTCAATTAAATTTCTTCATCCAAGCAACCGTATTTTGAATATAAACCATATGTATTTCCGTCACAAAATCGTATATATAAAACAAAAAATAAAGCTGCTATAAACGTGCTAAAAAGATGATTTTGTCACGTGAATGTTCTACGTAATTTCTATGTTATTCCGTGTCTATAGATCTACCTGATATAAGTCACCTGATTTTCACCATAACGCCGATCGGAATTCACGTGGCTATCGGTTTATGTCATATTAACGTTATACTCACGTATCTTTAACATATGTCTCCACGTATTCATTATGTATATATAACGTTTTGAATCCTCTAATATCACGTTACATCAGGATGTTATAAGTGCGTAATTGAAACGTGAAACCACTACGTATTATATTAGTAGAAGAAACACGTATTACATAACGTCTTAATTACGTTCAAAAAACTTATCGTAGCGACGTAACCAAACACTACCTAAATACAACATAGACCATTCAAGAGTTAACGTATGACTTACGTATATATTATGAATTTTCCTAACGTTACCAAAACGCTACCTTCTCAAAACGTAAGGTTTACGTAGTGTGTTTGCTGGGATGTCACCTGCAAATGTAAAAGATAACAGGGTCAGAATTTGTTTAAAATATATGTATGTAAAATATACAAAATAAAATATTATAAATTAAGTATGCAACAATAAAAACATCATAAACTACTGCTTCAAAATGGCGCAGTTTAAATCCAAATAAAAAGTACCCCGTTATAAATTTTCAATTAACTTCATACAAGATTGTTAGGTATAAATAATTAATTAAAGACACATCCCATACATCCAGTAAAGCAGCATGTCAATTCCAATGATCTGAAACTCGAGAAATGCCAGTGGTCGCTGGCAGTTTTAACTCAAAGGTTGGTCTACTGTGTTTTGGCTCCGCGACTAATATTTTTCATAAATTAATTTCGCGATAAACATTGATGCACCGCATCTGAATACCAAAAAATATAGTTCTTCTGTTGTTCTACTAATTATATGGATGACATGCATTACGATGGAACGTTCTATAATAGCAATTTAATGCAAATTACTCGCCTCGAGTAGCAAAGCTTAATATATTTTTTACATGTATATTGTGGCATGTAAAATTTGGGTGATGTTCACACTGTTTTCTAAGACAGTACTGCTGCGTCTGGCAAACGCTTGTCAAAATACAATAAGCAATGCCTTGGAAAAACGAAGAATAAAGAATGCCGAAATCGGCTTGTTGCTGCGACAATGTAGGTTATAATTGTGGAGGCGACACGCCCCGGCGGGGAATGGTGGCGGGGAGATTGTGGCGGGGAGATTGAATCAAAACATTGCCACTTCACGCGTCGACTCATTGCACTTCCAGGCTTTCTATCTGATTGATACACAATAATAACAGGAAAATATGACTGCCTAGGTATAGATAACTTCTAAACATACGCGTTATTGACTATATAATATCATAGAGTAACATTTACCTCGCCTCCTCAACTATAACCTACTTGGTTATTTGGTTAAATACATGTTTTACAGACTCAGGCTTCTATACAATATACATATAGAAGAAAATTGTTCTTAAAATTATACTTTTGTGTTTTAAGTGCAGTGGAATAAGCCCATATTTTTCTTTCAAGTTGACCAACTTTTCACCAAATTGTGAGTTAAAACTGCCAGCGACCCCTGGCATTTCGGAGTTGCAGTTCTCTCTAATTGCCAACTATGCAGCTGTTTAGACCCCTAAACCCACAAACTGCCCCTAAGCTGTAGCAATTGTTATCAAACAATACCATTCATTATTTTATTGTCGATGAATAACATAACAATCAATAATTGTTAGATAAAAATAATTTAAGCAGACTAAAAAAGTTTGACTAATATAATACAGTAAAGTAGACTAAAATAAAGATTTCAAAAAATGTATAATTCTCATTTCATACAAAATAGAAGCCCCTAAATAGAAAACTACATAAGATAACAAAATGACTAAAAACACCCCAGTGTAAGCCTTAAAAATTTCCGTTGCATTGCACAGTATATCACTAAATATCAACACTAATTGATAAAAACAACAGACAAACAACAATTCGATACTAAAACAAAATTGCCGCTGTTTTTTTTGGCTTACCCATGTCCACATTTATGATGCGGCAGCATGTAAATATGTATCAGTAAAAGGAAAAGGTCTAAGTCAGCTCGTCGAATTTCATTTTCACCCCAAAAATTGTGACCGTTTGAACTCCTATGACCTTATTGTTGACGAAATTCATATATCATTAGTTTGAGGTGATAAAGCTAATCAATACGAACATTTTGGTAGTAAAAACATTGTCAAAGGTCTGTACATGTGTGATCTATGCCCGTTTATTATTACCCCTACCTCAAATTTTAATTTCCAAACAGTGATTCCCATTCCTATCTTCAGTCGTCATTTTTGCAAAATACTCAAGGATGCAAAAGTTGCACCCGACAGGTTCCAAAGCTAGAGGTTTCAGGCTATCAAAATCCGCAAAGAACAATTATGCACCACAAATTCAAAGGTTCGGCCTAAATATGGGGTTTGACCACCGGACTATTCCTGTCAATGGGGTTCACATACATTACTGATCGGGGAGGCACGCAGAAACCGCAGTGTTGTTATTTGCCAGAATGTTCTCACAAATGGAAGCTTAAAACCAAGTAAGCTTCAAGATCACGTCAGGAAATTACATCCTAAACACCAAAACATGGATGTAGCATTCTTCAAATGAAAGGAGGCTGCCCTAAAGATGAACAAAATTGATTCTTCTGGATATTGCTCAATGCAGTCAACTGCAGCAACTGAAGCATCATATCGTGTTGCACACCGCATTGCAAAAGAGAGAAAACCGCACACAATCGGAGAAACACTTATTCTGCTCTGTGCAAAAGAGATAGTAACACTTTTGTGGAGATGAGGCTGGAAAGAAACTTAACATCCTCTCCTTGTCAAATAACACTGTGCAGAGAAGGATCAGCGACATGAGAAATGATGTTAAATTGCTGGTGGTTGAACAAATCAAGAATAACCCCTTTCCATACTTTCCATTAGCTTTGGATGAGACAACAGATGTCCCAGCTAACCACCACCGGCGGGCCTACGTAGGCATTAGAGCGGCGAACGGCGGCCACCAGCGGCAACTTTGCCTCCCGAGGTCCTCCGTAGTGCCGCTGGTGTATTTTCAGAGAGGAAAATTTATTATCTGTAAATCAATGTACAGAATTTGAAAATTTTATTCCTTTTATGTGTAAACATTCTAAAACAACAGCTATATGATGATATTGATGTAGTATTACATCAGTGGTGATAACCAGCGGCTACTTGACGTTAGACCTCCGTCCGCCCGCTGGTGTATATTTGAAGTGCACAAGAAAATATCAGAGGCGGCTACTCTCGGGGCAAAATGTTTGGTCCATTTAGATAGTGATCTGTCCTCGTGCATGCCTTGGAGCATGTTTTCTGTGTTGCTGTGGTACAGATTAAAAGTTGCTCCAGGAGGTCAGATAATCTTGAAAAAAATACAAATTTGAAAATCCAAAATGGCTTCCTTCGCTTCGTACACAGCTCTCTGCCTCCGACATTACATCCATCGAAATGTAAGTACCGTGTAAGATTAGGACATAAAACACATAGAAGGGAGTGTGTTAGGTGTTAGAGGAGCAGCACATCATGCTTTACGGGTATTTACCCGGGTGAACATTATATAGGAACCTGATATATGGGTTCGTTATTAATCTAGCTAGCAGGTCCTCTCGTTATTTTTTGTTGTTGTTCCATTTGTGACTTGTTACGGAAGATGAGAGGCTTAAATAAGTTGAATGAAGTGAGCTAGGTTCGTAAGGAGAAGTAAAATTGTTAACATGGTACCTAGAACAGTCGCCGCCGTCGGCGACTGTTCCAATTTTTCTCGTCGGCGAATGACCTTATTCTCGGCGACAGTTTCAGTTCCTGATCTTGATATTATATAAACCCAATATATCTATTTAATCAGCTTTTTACCCCTGTTTCAGTATTTAGACCATAAATACCACCAATAGCTTGATCAGGTAGGCTATTAAAAGTGGAACTGTCTTCGAAAATTTACACGTCGGCGAGTGTTCCACTATCGGCGAGAGTTCTCGGTTGGTGTTTCGGCGAGAATTCCATAAACCGTGAACATCTTTAACGATTACAAAACACCGAATAATTAAGTTGGGCTCATATTATCGTGTTACTGCCGTACTATAGCCACTGCCGTATCTCTCTCTTCCTACTGCCGTATTTATAGCTGTTCGTCACTGGCCCTATCTATAGCTCCTTGCTATATTCGGTATAATTCTAGTGTTTGCCTATACTCCCCCTTTGACCCCAAACTAGCTTGGGGGACCTGTGAGAATGCAGGATATATGGCTGGGGTACAAAATATGCGTCGCAACCACATACTTTTTGAGTTATGGAAGTTATAAAAATTCCCTAGATCTAGGGAAAATTAATTGGATTTCTTCTGAGTCCAGAGACGTGGGTGTATACCCAATGCGGCCGCCTACGGCAATATAAGTAACTTTTAGGGGGTTATAGTGTGGTTAGGTTAGTAACCTTTAGGGGGTTATGTTAGGGTTAGGTTAGTAACTTTTAGGGTTATAGTGAGGTTAGGTTAGTAACTTTTAGGGGTTATAGTGAGGTTATGTTTGTAACTTTTAAGGGGTTATAGTGAGGTTAGGTTAGTAACTTATAGTGAGGTTAGGTTAGTAACTTTTAGGGGGTTATAGTGAGGTTAGGTTAGTAATTTTAGGGGTTATAGTGAGGTTAGTTTAGTAACTTATGACATATCTTATGTTTAACATATAGTTATGTTAGTTTAGAATCAGAAAATGACACGCGACTGCCCTCTATATAATTATGTGGATCATACGGGCGGCCGCATGGGGTGGCGACCGACGTGTGAACCTGACGATCCTCACAGAATGATGACCGAAGTACCTATCCATCCACCTTCATATACCACTCTGCTATCATACCATCCTGTCTCTATAATATCATACGCCTTTCCTTTTAACACCCCGCTGTGAGGAGTCACCTTGTCGTGGTGGCGGGGCTTGAAGCGTGGTCGACGGCGCCACCTACTCTGGCGGCCTGCCTGCCATTGTTGGGTTCGGTGACCGTCGGCCTCGTGGACCAAGCGCTCCCCCTTCGTCACTGGGAGGTGGAGCCTTCCGGTGATGTCGTCTTTATGCTTCCTCCCCCTTTTTCTCCTTTCTA
>JACEEZ010023319.1:76256-113756 GCA_016584305.1 Chionoecetes opilio
CCCCCCTTAACGGCGGCACTTGCGGTCGAGTGTCCCTTGGGGACCTACGTGTGCAATTTTTGCCCCCCCGGTGTCGCGGGTCGGACGTGCTTACCGTCTCCCCTGCATTGGGAGAGAGGTGTTTTCTCTCCGGGACACGAAGTCCATACATTTATTGAGAAGGCTGGCCTTCTCAAAAGCTATGATGTTTTTAATATTAACTTATTATTGTTTTTAATGTACTCTTATTCTTTTATGTATTTCGTTATTTTAAATATTTTATTCTATCTTAAATTTGTTTTTTAGTTTTACTTTACATGTACCTTCTGTAGGCAGGCGTCAATAACCCCGCAGTTGCGGCGCCTTAAAACTAAAATCAATCCAATCCAATTTCCTTTTAACATAAGGGCAGATGCGCTAGGGTCGACTCCACTGTAAATAATAATAAAAATAAATAAATAAATATATATATATATATATATATTTATATATATACTATATATATATATATATATATATATATATATATATATATATATATATATATATATATATATATATATATATATTTATAATTAATATATTATTTATTTATTTACAGTGGAGTCGACCTAGCGCATCTGCCCTTATGTTAAAGGAAAGGCGTATGATATTATAGAGACAGGATGGTATGATAGCAGAGTGGTATAAGAAGGTGGATGGATAGGTACAGGAAGTAAAATAGGAAGGAAATCCTGCTAATTCGAGTGTTTGAAAAGGTTGACAAAAATATCTGGTTGATTTTATAGTTCATAATTTTGTATGTTTTGTATGGCCTGCAAATGATTTAAATGTTGAAATGGATCTCGATTACAAATCTTCAATCTTCATTCATCTCGTTCTTCATGGCTGTTCCACCATGTAAATCCAATGCGGAATTTTTTTGTGTTAATAAAAAATAAACGAAGTCCAAAGTGATTTGTGGTTCTCTTCATCATATTACTGGATAACGACAAAAATATTTTGGCTTGTACTTAGAGCATATTGCATATTTAGTAATGTTTTATGGGTGTTGAACAGTCCATGGCCCGTACCGAGAGTCATGATGAAGGTTGAGCGACGACCTTCGTTGACAGGAAGGGTACCATAAAAGGGATATTTTTCGGAACGAAGTGCAGCGACGTAGGTCGGCACAAAGACACGGTCACCTTCGTGTCTTTGACGTCGCTGCTCTTCGTTCCGAAAAATATCCCTTTTATGGTACCCTTCTTCAGTCAACGAAGGTTGTCGCTCGCCCTTCAGCATGACTCTCGGTACGGGCCCATTAGTCTTTAGCGGCTAATGGTCTGTGCAACACCTCTAAAAACATTACTGTATCTGCAATATGCTTAGAAAGTGTAACCGTAAATATTCCTCAATCAGTTAATATAACAGCGGCAAATGGTCATATGCCCTACGGCGGGCCGCTGGGAGCGCCCCGCCGGTGAGCCTCTGAGCAAATTCCCAGCGGCCCTACGTCGTACACTTCCGTCGGGCCCCCGGTAAGACATACGGAGGGCCTCCGGAGGCCCTCCGTCTTTGTGTTTGCTGGGGTGGCTTCATGTGCTCAACTGATATAGTATGTCACATGTGCGTTATGTCCTCAGTGACGCAGTTAAGGAGGAATTTCTCTTCTGCCGAGAGGTGATAGATACCACAACTGCTAAAGATATTTTTTAAGAGGTCGGCTGCTTTTTCACAGAGGAGGTTTTGCCTTGGGAAATGTTACTTGCAACATGTACTGACGGTGCTCCCGCTATGATCGGAGCTCAATCTGGATTCAAGGCTCTTGTACAGAAGAAGTGTCCAGAAGTAATATGGACGCATGGTGTTATCCATCGACAAGTACTGGTAGCAAAAACCCTACCTCCGGAGCTGAAAGAAGTAATGAATGGCAGTTGTTGTTAAAGCTTTGAACTTCATACGTGAAAAGCTGTGAACCACCGTATATTTCGTGAGTTTTGCAGTGAGATAGGCTCGGAGTTTCAAACTTTTTTCTTCCACACCGAGGTACGCTGGTTATCAAAAGGCAGAACACTAAACCGTTTCCTTGCACTACGTGAGGAGATAATGCATTTCTTGGAAGAGAAGCAGCAAAGTGACCTAGCCAATATGATTGGAGATAATTCTTTCATTGCAAAAGTATGTTACTTGGCCGACATATTCTCAGAACTGAATAATCTTAACCTTTCTTTCCAAGGAGACAACAAGTGCTCTATTGACCTTTACGAGAAGCTGTGTGATTCCATGAGAAGATTATCCTCTGGAAAAGAAGAGTCAGAAATGAAAATCGGGTGATAATTAATTAACTGAATAATATTCTTAGGTACAAAAATGTGAAGTGCACATTCAAAGACGGTATTCTTAGTCATCTTACTGCTATACTCTGATTTCATTGATGTACATTCAGAGACTGAAAGCTGGAAGGTAACAAGTGATAGATGCTTCTTTAATTAACTAGGTTTTGTTACACAGAAATATGAACACCAATGAAGTCATGGATAGCCATGCCATGAATGTGATTTACCACAGTTTATGATGTACCATGAGGATCACCCACTAAGCATTAAGTTGTAGTATTTGTTGAAGAATGTTACAGATCTTATTCAAAAATCAGTTTTTCATCATTTATATGATGTACTGTCCGCATTATTCTTAGTGTAGTAAGACCAAAATTAATCCAGGCTGAACAATCTCTTAAAGAAAGCTACGTGGCTGAGAAAGCACAAATAAATTATCTTTGTACAAAGAGATATATTCGTGCAGATTGCATTACATAATGGAATTTTACTCATGGTGTATTTCCACAGCTACCTGTGATCAAGGATAGTATCTGTTCACTTTGAGTGTGTGTGTGTGTGTGTGTGTGTGTGTGTGTGTGTGTGCGTGCGTGCGTGCGTGCGTGCGTGCGTGCGTGCGTGCGTGCGTGCGTGCGTGCGTGCGTGCGTGTGTGTGTGTGTGTGTGTGTGTGTGTGTGTGCAAGAAATTAGCGTTTAAAGCAGGAGTGTCAAACTCAAAATATTCAGAGGGCCAATTCTTATTTTAGTTAATGTCTCGAGCGCCAACAAAGTACATAACATGTTTGCAGGACTGAAGTCCTTACACGATGACTTAACTGGCACATCAGGAATACGTTATTTGATTTTGATTAATTTTACGTAATAAACTGACACAAAATTACAACAAAATCATACATTAATTATATTATATTTTCCTTCATAACTGTCGTAATTTCACGGGCTGATAAACTTTACCATCCTCTCCCGGGCCACTTATGACAATCCCAAGGGCCACATTTGGCCCGCGGGCCATGAGTTTAACACCTCTGGTTTATAACTATGCATATAATTTATACTCTGTGGCATTATATGTTTCTGGCTTGATTAAAAAGATGACAACTGAATATGGGATTTGAATTTATAGAAAATTAAGAAAGGGAAAAAGATGTTTTGTATTGGTCATGATATTTTTCCTAATCCAAATCTGGCAACTTTCAGGGCTCCAATGACACCTATTCATGAAATGCATGAAACGTTTGCATTTGTCCTTGCCTTCCATAATGAAATACAACACCAGTTGTGACCATTGCACACGTTAAAACCCCAAAGATGCAGTGCTATTATTATCTGCATTATTGTTTGATATGTTAAAGTATCCATCTATGTGCCTGGCATCTGTAGTAATTTGATATCATTTAGTGTAAATTAGCTGTATGGCACTTGTTATTTTACATTTCCAATATCGTGCAGAAAACATAAATGGTAGTGTTGACTGTTGCCTTAATTATAGGCATATATTAGAGGCATAATATATATATATATATATATATATGTGTGGTGTGTGTGTGATTGTTTGTTCTATTTGGTATAGTCAGGCTAATACTGTTTTACAAATATTACAGTATCTGTTTTGTTTTTTGCATTGTGTAGGTGATTCTAACAGAAGAGTCATTCATACTGCAATACCATTATTATCTGCCTATTGGTAATATGTCCATGATTATGATTTCAGGCCCAATATGTTTCTGGTATTCAACATTGCAACAGTCCTGCATGTACTGGATGTCAAGTCTAGCTGCTTGAAATCCTTAATAAAATGAAATTGATCACTATGCTCTTCTATTTACCTTTTAATGAATTTTATATATAGTCAAAATATAAGGTGAATAAAGTAATAGGAAGGGAATAAACGAAAAGGCAGGGCATGGGATGCTTAAATAGAAATACTTAAAGTAATCGTCCAGACCCATTTTTTCTTTGCATAATTATGTTGAATGTTCATTCAAAATACCTAATCCACAAAAAATTATTCATTTTCACGCCTTATTTCCCTAAAAACATGACTTTTGTAAAAAGCGCGGGAAAAACAACAGCCACATTCCAGCCGTGGCGCGAAACTTGCTGGCGACGTCACACGAGTGAGCCTCCCAGCCCCGCCCGACACAGACACACAGAGACTCTGAGAAAAATGTAGTACTTGGGGAATTTTGGGTGCTTCTGGTATATTTTTTGTGCGACACGGCACATACTTGCATCCTGCATAGGCACGGCAAGAAAGCCGTGCCATTCCCGAGAGCTTAGCACCCATTCACAACCCACACGGCGACGAGATATGTGTGCAGACCTTTGGAGCGACGGGGAGCGGCTGGTAGCGTGGCCACCGAGATGATAAGGCCTGGTGGATCGCCTGTGACGTCACACCATAAGGATACCACCCGCTCCGCTCCCCGTACAAGTTTACCTACCTAATATAATGTTTATCAGCATAAAAGATATACTGTTATCTTCGGAAATGTTTGTTCTATAATATTATCAAATAAAAAGCCGTAAAACACACAAAGAAATGCCATTATGAGACTTTCAAGAAATATGCATTAACTTATTAACTTAAACTCTTCGCCATTTAATATTTTGCTCGCAAACATTTTACATGGAGAATATCAATAAAAGCGGAGTTTAATTAGCTTTCCATTGATATTTTTCGTTTAGTGATAAATGAATTAGCGGCATGCATAAATTAGCGTTAACTAAATATAAAAAATCATGAAATCGGGTAATTTCCTACCTAATATATGTTTATCAGTATAAAATATATACTGTTATCTTTGGAAATGTTTGTTCTATAATTTGTTCTATTTAATTAGCTTTCCATTGATATATTTCTTTTTCTGATAAATGAATTAGAACCATGCATAAATTAGCGTTAACTAAATAAATAACATCATGAAATCGAGTAAATTACCCGATTTCATGATGTTATTTATTTAGTTAACGCTAATTTATGCATGGTTCTAATTCATTTATCAGAAAAAGAAATATATCAATGGAAAGCTAATTAAATTCCGCTTCTATTGATATTCTCCATGTAAAACGTTTTTTAACAAAATATTAAATGGCGAAAAGTTTAAGTTCATGCATATTTCTTGAAAGTCTCATAATGGCATTTCTTCAGTGTGTTTTACGGTTTTTTATTTGATAATATTATAGAACAAACATTTCCGAAGATTACAGTGTATATTTTATACTGATAAACATATATTAGGTAGGAAATTACCCGATTTCATGATTTTTTATATTTAGTTAACGCTAATTTATGCATGCCGCTAATTCATTTATCACTAAACGAAATATATCAATGGAAAGCTAATTAAACTCCGCTTCTATTGATATTCTTCATTTAAAATGTTTGCGAGCAAAATATTAAATGGCGAAGAGTTTAAGTTAATGCATATTTCTTGAAAGTCTCATAATGGCATTTTCTTTGTGTGTTTTACGGTTTTTTATTTGATAATATTTAGAACAAACATTTCCGAAGATAACAGTATATCTTTTATACTGATAAACATTATATTAGGTAGGTAAACTTGTACGGGGAGCGGAGCGGGTGGTATCCTTATGGTGTGACGTCACGGGCGATCCACCAGGCCTTGTCTCTCGGTGGTCTCGCTGGTAGTAGCCAGGGTACTGCAGCCCTCTCATCTCGGTGGCCTTGCACCTACCCGCCGCTCCCCGCCGCTTGCCGCTGCTGCACACATCTGCACACATATATCGTCGCCCCACAGTTTGCAAATGGGTGCTAAGCTCTCGGTAAAGGCACAGCCCCCACGCTGCACCCACACAGGATGCAAGTACATGCCACATCGCACAAAAAATAGATCAGAAACACCCAAAATTCCCCAAGTACTACATTTTTCTCAGAGTCTCCGCGCATATGTATCAGGCGGTGCTGGGAGGCTCCCTGTTGTGACGTCGCCGACCCATGGTGCGTCGTCTGCTGATAAACAGTTGTGTTTTGAGAGCACGGGTAATTTACAGATTTTGAATGCGGATCATTTAAAAACGGGTGACTGGATGCAAAATGTGACAACATATTGTTGATATACTCGATCATGGCTATATTGTGACTGCATTAAATCAGGAATGATGAAATGGTCTGGACGATTACTTTAAGACACCCCTAAAAAGCTGCTGTGTTTCGATTCATCTCCTGAAGATGGCGCAGCGTCCGTCCTCCAAACTTTAACACACCCCCCTATCCTCTTTATACTATCCTTGGTAGTAGTGGTGGTGATAGAAGGGATGGTGGGAGTGGTAGTGGTGGTGGTAGAAGGGATGGTGGGAGTGGTAGTGTTGGTAGTAGGTGGATGGCTGAGGTGGTGATGGTAGAATTATAGTATTACTTGAAAATAAAGTCGGTACTGCTTGATTTCAGTCTTTTCATTTCATTTAATGTCAGCTGGGAAAAGTTGATGTTTTGCAAATACTTCACTGGATTTTCCATCGTCATAGCGTAATTAAAGAAATCACGATTTAACCACACCATCTACTTCTACAAGCACTGTAAACACGAGAGGGACGAGACTTAGCTACCTCGACTGCAGCTCATTGTGTTCACAAGTGGCGCGGCAGCGGCGCAGACAGAATCGTACAGCTAATATTTAAGTAACTTACATTTTGGTCTGGTTTTAATGAAAATTCACTTAGTAACGTATTGAAAATAATTAAATAACATATAATGACTTTTTATTATGATATATTTGTTAGTAGTGTATCAATTCTGCTGTGTCTCTAAAGGCATCATACACCTGGCAGTAACTGTCTGTGGGTGCTGCAGCTCTGCATCCCTATGCCACGAGCCGCCACTGCTCACAATTGCATCACTCAGGCCCATTTTTTCTACATCAACGCCTCAGATAAGTGGCGAACACTAGCAAAGCTATTATTTTAATGGCAGAAATGATAAATTAGGCTAGTAAAAGGAATTAGATAGGTGTAAAACAGTCAAAATACTGATGCCGCCTTGGACTCACTTGTGTTGGTACGACTGCCCAAATCTCCACTGGCCGGGCATTTCTTGACTATCCCACCGGTGGAGATACGACGGTCGGGAATCTCCACCTGCCGGGATTTGACGAGCATTCTTGTATTTAGCCCTGAGTGTACCAAACCTTCCATCACGCCCCAGAACGCCATCACCCAATCAAGAGGGAACCAGGGCCTGTCGTGCTCCACCTTGGTGGGAGGGGCATTTTGCTCTAGCGTGTTTGAACAGAGTATATCATATTATAGACTATGGTTTATCAGTATATATGATATACTGTTATCTTCGTAAATGTTTGTTCTATAATATTATCAAATAAAAAACGGTAAAACATGCTAAGAAATGCCATTACGAGACTGAAAAAATATGCATAAACTTCAAATCTTCGCCATTTAAAACTTTGCGAGTCAACCTTTAACATGAAACAAATCAATAGAAGCGCAATTTTATTAGCTTTCCATTGATATATTTCGTTTTCTGATAAATAAATTACCACCATGCATAAATTAGCGTTAAATAAAAAAATTGAATCATGCAATCAGGTAGTTTTCCCGATTGATGATGTTATTTATTTAGTTAACGCTAATTTATGCATGATGCTAATTCATTTATCAGAAAACGAAATATATAAGTAAATAAATAACATCATCAATCGGGAAAATTACTCGATTGATGATATTATTTATTTAGTTAACGCTAATGTATGCATGGTGGTAATTCATTTATCAGAAAACGAAATATGTCAATTTTGAAAGCTAATAAAATTGCGCTTCATATGTTTCATGTTAAAAGTTGACTAGCAAAGTTTTAAATGGCAAAGAGTTTAAGTGAATATTCTTTGGTCATATGCAGTCATATACATACCTGCCGCACGGCGGCGTCACCGTCGGCGGATAACAGAAATTGCATTAGAGGGACCGCGAGTGAGGTATCTTGTTGTAGAGTGCCTTTGATTGTAGTTTCGTTTGGCATACTGTGTTTTTCGAGCTGCAAGCAGAAAAAATACCCTGTCACTAATAGGCAACAACACAAAAGCTAATTTTAACAATACATAATTGCAGTTAAACAAATGTTATGTCTTTTCCACAATAGGTAGTATTCACTGACGTCACAAAATCCGAGTATAGGCCACTGCATTGAATAATAAGATCCCGTTCCAAATGTCCATACATCTTGATTAGATAGGTAACTTGCGGACAACTTGAGTGCTAGTAGAATACCTTGAATAATAGAGTAGCGACAACTCGATTTATGGGCGCCATCTTAGCACCAGGGCCTCTCAGTTCACCCAAGACCCGCGGAAGATCTCAAGGCATGACGCTGCAGTATATCATGTTATACATGTATAAAGGATATACTGTTATCTTCGGAAATGTCTGTTCTATAAGATTATCACATAAAACACAGTAAAACACATTAAATAAATATCATTATGAGACTGAAGAAATATGCATGAACTTAACATTCACTTAAACTCGTCGTCATGTAAAACTTTGTTGGACAACTTATAAGATGGAAGATATCAATAGAAGCAGAATTTTATTAGCTTTCCATTGATATATTTCGTTTTCTGATAAATGTAGTAGTACCATGCATACATTAGCGTTAACTAAATAAATCGCCGCGGCGGCCCCGCTCTCTCTCTCTCTCTCTCTCTCTCTCCGTGAAAGAGAGAGAGAGAGAGAGAGAGAGAGAGAGAGAGAGAGAGAGAGAGAGAGAGAGAGAGAGAGAGAGAGAGAGAGACAATACAATTATCACAATTCCTGTATTAGACGATCCAATCTCCCCTGCTAAGGTCAGCGCTCAGATTAGCAGGATCAAGGCAGACAAAGCTTGTGGCCCAGACGGTATCGCACCCGGAATTTTTAAGTTGTTGCCTGCTCAGTGGATAATGCTCATTACAACTCTTTTTAATTCGATATTTGCCACCGCACAGTATCCGACACTTTGGACTAGGGCTAAATTGGTTACTATCTTTAAGAGGGGAGACCGAAAAGACGCAAAGAATTACAGAGGCATTAGCGTAATAAACAGTATTTCGAAACTCTTTGATATGGTCCTGTGTTCGAGACTTGAGCAGTGGTTCACGCCGCACCGTGAACAGGCAGGGGCTCAAAAGAGTCGCGGCTGTACCGAGCACATTGTAACGCTACGTCTCTTGACCGACTTAGCCAGAAAGAAAAAGAAAAAAGCTATTTGTTACGTTTATTGACTTCAGCCAGGCATATGATTTGGTTCCGAGGCACATACTGATAAGAATTCTGAAACGTCTAGGGTGTGGTATGATCATGTTGGGTGTTATTGGTGCTTTGTATAGTGTGACCGAGAGCGTCATCGGTACTGCAGTGTTTGCAGCCACTGTGGGAGTCCGTCAAGGCTCCCCTACATCATGTCTTCTCTTTATACTATATGTTAATGAATTAATTAGGTTGATCAAAGATAATTGTGAAGACGACAGCTTCTTAAAATGGTTACATGTTTTGATACTGATGGACGATACGGTATTGCTTTCAACATCGCGCGAAAAAATTATTTATAAATTATCTCTTTTGAAGCGTTTTTGCAACGAGTATGGTATGAAAATAAACGAGTCTAAGACCAGATTCTTTGTGATACACGGCACCTCCGAGGACAACGAGGCAGTGCACATGGATGGGTTGGTGGTGGAGCGGTGTACTCAGTATATATACCTGGGGTCCCCGTTCACTGCCGATGGATCAGTTTCATCATCAGTCAGAGCTCACGCCGATGCAAAGATGCCTCATGTCATAATATTTATCTCATTTTTAAGAAAGAATAATGATATCCCTTTTCGTGTTAAAAAACGTGTATTTGATGCTTGTTTAATGTCCACTATTCTATACGGGTGTGAGGCCTGGCTGAATGCTGACCTGAGGCCGATAAGAAAATTGTATAACTGGTCACTGAAAAATTTGCTGGATGTAAAATTTACTACGTGTAATGATGTATGTTACATTGAAACTGGTTATCCCCCTTTGCACTCTTTAGTTAGGAGCAGGCAGAGAAGATTCTTCTCTAAGATTTGGCGTGAGAGGCAAAGAATGGAGGACGACCCATTAGTTTTATCAATCAAAATTGTCAGGGAGAACCAGTATCAGACTCGGACATACATTGATAACTTGTTGCACACTGTAACCGATGACATAGAAGAAGGATTTAGGGAACTGAAGGCAAATATTATTAACTCAACCTCCTCAAAACGCATAACGTACAAAGAATTAAACCCAAGTTTATCTGTCCATTCTTTATACGAGGCTCAAGACCCATGTGAGTGAATACCACCGAGTGGCGTTCACGCGGTTCCGTGTGTCCGCACACTCCCTGGCAGTGGAAGTGGGAAGATGGAACAGAAGGGGACGAGGAAGGTTGCCTCTAGAAGAAAGACTGTGTGCCTGCGGACAAATTCAAACAGAAGTACATGTAGTACAACACTGCACCTTCACACAACACCTGAGAGACACACACAACTTCTCCAATATCCCTGACTTGTTTTCTGATAAGTATGATGACGCCGAGAGATGCTTTATAATATACACAATCCTGGATGTATGTAAAGCCTAGACATATAATTTTTCTTTGCTTATATGCTAATGTTGCTCGTTTGAGGTTTTTTTTTTGATAAAGTGATTTATTTGTAGTATTTGTTTCTATAGTTTATTTTAGTACTTAGTTTTTTCTCTAGTCTTCAATGATATATGTATTTATTTTTTAGATTCAGTACTTTTAGTTATTTTTAGTGTTATCTAGTCTCGAAATCTTATGAGAAGATTATTTCTTTATTATTAATTGTTGGCAAGTGTTTGTATTTTATGTTAGGGTTGTTTTATAGTTTTGGTTTTTATGGCTTATGCTCGTATGCAATATGTTTTTGTTTGTGGGTATTTTAATTGTTTCTTCATTTATTTCTTGTACATTGGTTTATGCTGCCAAAACAGACTTCTCGCCTGGCAGCCAAACTGACCAGACGTGCCTTGCTCCGCTCCACCTCACGCCACCACAGCTCTTCCCGCGCAGGCACGCTTTGTTACATCCTGCTGGCTTCTGACGGTGACCTAAGCAGTCTGTTGTGCTTTTATGCACACAGCTGTTATGTTGCTATGTGCTGAGGGTTTGTTTGTTGGGTCGTTTGTCGTGTTGGTTGTCGGGTCGTTTGTCGGGTTGTTTGTCAGGTCATTTGTCGGGTTGTTAGGCCTACTTAAAGGGCTAGTTAATTCATTTTCGCCCACAACGTAACTCCCCGCACGAAACCGAACCCCACGATTCCTGGCGCAGGCCAGGGTCACAAGGGGGGCCCTTAGAAGGGTTGGTGATAGGAAGCCCAGGGGTGAGGCAACAACTGTTAGGGTTAGGTAAGTCCCTCCGGGGGCAGCTGTGCCTGTGTCCTCCGACGCCTTTCAGGAGGCGGGAGCGCGCTACGGCACTAGCTGTAGGTAGCGTAGGTGTGGTCTTGCTCTCCGAGCAGTCTTGTTTTTTAGGATTTATTTATTTTAATTTTTTCATTTTTTGTTTTATATAGTTTGGTGTATCACCTCATTCCACTTACGGAATGAACCACCATGGCGCGAGTTAAAATAAAATACGCCAACCACTCACCTCGCTCTAAAACCAAGCTATTGGAGATTCTCTCCAAGAACTTGGTCTATGCAACTAAGATCATCAATGTAAACGATGGCCATATAGTTCTGACACGCACGGACGATGATCTAGATAAAATCTTTCAAGGACAGTGCAAAGAAGACCTCAGCGGGAGCAACTATGACCCTATATTACCACCAGAATTTAGGGCGAAAAGAACAGTGCTCGTCTTTAATGTGGATGACAACATATATAACAATACTGAAGAAGAAATAAAAGAGGAACTCGGTGCCAAAAATAGCTGGATAACTGAGGGAATAGACCAAATTTTCAAATTCCTCAAAAAGAACATTATTAAAATATGCTTCAACCAAACCAAATCAGCCACCAAAGCAACAGAGGCAGGTCTGGTAGGCTTTCAAATGAGCATCCCACCACATTCAATTAAAAAAGAAGTATATATTCCTATCACTACATGTATGAGATGCTACCAGCTGGACGACCACTTCACCAACCAATGCCCAAAGGACAAAAATTATAAAATATGTTCAGAATGCAGTAGCACTGAACATAACTGGAGGGACTGCAAAGCTGAAAACAAACTGTGCATTAACTGCGGGGGAGTACACAGGACTCAGGCATACAAATGTCCGGAGAAAAAGAAAATTAGAGAGGAGAAAATGAAGGAAAAGAAAGAAGGCACTAAAACATTTTATAGCCAAGCAACAGCAATTAATAGTAACCAGCCAAAAATAGACATCAGTTTAGGCAAAGACACGGCAGCTACTATCCTGACCTGCATGATGCATGCCCACTTAATGAACATGGTTAACCCGGGTACATATAATAAAGAAATCAATATACTTTTCAAAATGAACAATCTTCCCAGTATAAATTTACCTGGAAATCCCCCTTCTGCTAACATCGTAAATGCAACAAAAGAAAGCTCCGTGGCTAGACAGACTAGTGAGGATGTAACAGACGGACAGACAGAGGAGCAGGAGGCAGAAGAAGATAATATGACCAAGGAACAACCAGTACCAGAGATGCCACCGCTGGAGCAGATAAGCGGGATAGAACTAGACCTAGAGATAATCACCAGTAAAAGCGAAGGTTGGCCCGCACGTACCTTTAAAAGGGACATGTTGATGAAAGGAATAGAGGAGAAGAGATACAAATGGAGGTTTGTCAGCACAAAATATACAGAAGAACAAATACTTACACTAATAAAAAATGATGAAATAGACCTAAAAAATTGTTGGCGCATTGCAGATGACCAGCTTTTCAAGAAAATAAGAGATGGATTCACGCAGGAAAGAACTCCTCCACAAGACCAAAGGACAAGGATCAGAAAAAGTTCTAAATAAAATCATAATGGCACTCACACCTCTCAATAACACAAGTATGATGGATAACATAAAAATAGTACAACACAACGTATCCAACTGGCGTACAAACAGACACTTTCTTACTAACATTTACAGAGTTATCAATCCCGACATTATCTTAATTAATAGTCACGGAATAAAATCAGATGGTTCTCTTAAACTTTTTGGCTACACAACACATACAATCAACTCAAACAACGAATTACATAACGGAAGCGCTATCTGCATTAAATCAAACATCAAACACAAAATTACAGATGATTTTTTATCCGATATACTGCAAATAACTATAGAAACTAACACAGGACCAATCTCAATCGCAACAACATACCTCCCACCCAGAAGACCTTACCTCCCCATACCGGACTTTAACAGATTGGCATCAAACACTACCCCAACCTACATCTTAGGAGATCTTAACGCTAAACATAATATCCTAGGGGATTCCTACAATAACACTGTAGGGAAAGGGATAAAATTATTAACAGAACAATAAATTATTCCATTTAGGTCCCAACTTTCCCACTTTTTTTGGCCACAACACTCATTCGACACCTGATATCATACTAACAAATAATAAAGTTTACCACAATCATATAATAGAAGCTGGACCAGTCACGTCATCAGACCACATACCAATAAATTTTACCATCACTGCTCAAGCAATTACGATACCCACCCCTGTTAAGAACAAACTTGGAAATGTCGATTGGGAGCTTTTCAACCAAAATATCAAAGAAAATATACAAGTAGCAAGACCAAAAAATGAAGCTAATAGAGAGGAGATTGATGCATCAATACAAATTTGGTACAATATAATTTTAAAAGCTATGGAGACATACATACCTAAAACCAAAATTAAGATAGTTCATAAAACAATACTCAGAAATAAAATCAAGCACTTACAATGGTGTCTTAAAAACCTAAGAGATGAAGCTGAGATGCGTGGTTGGACGTATGTGAAATATATAATTTACAAACTACTAAGGAAAAATCTAATAGAAGAATGCAAAGAACAGTATACTAATAACTGGGAAAACAAAATAAATGAACTTAAAACCTTATATAAAACCCCCAAAAATTTCTGGGAAAATGTAAAAAAGTTGAGAGGAAATAAAAGCAACACCTCACCATACATTATACATAATAATAAAAAGCTCTACACGGAGGAGGAGAAGGAGGAAGTATTTAGGAAGATCTGGGAAAACGTCTTTTATATCAGTCCCGAAGAAAACAGGAATTTCGACCCAAATAATGAAGCTATAGTAGATAATTACATAGCAGATAATGGGAACCTGCAGGCAAGATATGACAAGGCTGATGGCAGCCCATTCCATACGTTTACAACACGGTTTGTGAAGAAGTACTTTGCTTCGTTCGTTACAAACGGTTTCCTGCTTATTTTAAATCCGTTGTTTCTAGTTGAGCTTGACCGGTCTAGCGTGAAAAGATTTTCTGGGACTACGTTCGTAAATCCATTGAAGATTTTAAAGACTTCGATGAGGTCACCTCTTATCCTTCGTTTTGTTAGTGGCAATAAGTTAAGTTCTTTGAGCCGATTTTTGTACGATTTATTACGCAATCTAGGTATCATGTTTGGTTATATTGTGTGATTTTGTCATATTTTCTCCTTTGGTACGGTTTATCTCAATATTTTGTGTGATTTTCTCATGTTATCTTCTTGGTGTAGTATTTTCCATATTTATATTTTTTGAGTGATTCATTTTAATGTTCGTCATTTTTTGTCATAGGTTTATTTCAATCTATTTTTGGTGTTGCCATTCAGCTTCAGTTTTACCCCTTACGGCCCCTTATATATATCCAATATTATGTTCATATCCTTACATCTATAATAATATAAGCGAAAGTGTGTCTGTCTGTCTGTCCGCGATAGGTGCCGCCCCCAGTGGCGCAATCCCCTCATATGGCACAGTTTTGGAACCGGGTCGACCAGGGGAAGGTTTTAAGCTCACTTATGAGATGATCCGATCACTTTTTTTTTTTTTTTAGCAGCCTTCTAGCGAGAATTGTGAAAAAAAGTGGGTTGCGAGAATTGAGGAAACCTTGATGTAGGGTGATGGGTAATGGGTGAGTGAATGGGTGGGGTGATGGGTAATGGGTGTGGGGTGATGGGTGAGTGAATGGGTTGGGGGTGATGGAATAGATGGGGGGTGATGGGTAATGGGTGAGTGAATGGGTGTGTGGTGATGGGTAATGGGTGAGTGAATGGGTGATGGGTTATGGGTGAGTGAATGGGTAGGGGGTGATGGGTAATGGGTGAGTGAATGGGTTGGGGGTGATGTGAATGTGTTGGCGTTAATACATACATTTCTACATCCATGATTTCAGGAAAGCTAGAAGGGGCTATCTGGAGAGTCTGTGTTTGGTGGGCCGAAAGGCCCACCAATAGCCCTCCGCAGGAGCTAGCCAAAAAGTCCGCCCGGAGGGCGGCTTTGCGGCTAGTCACCTATAATCCGTGAGGACACGTATTTTTTCGACTTGGGGTAATGTACTGCTACTGTTGGTAGGATATGTATGGCAACACTATGTAGGCAACTCGCCCCTTGACCCCTATAAATAAGGTTAGCGCGTGACCTTCGGTCTGAATAGGTCAAGAATACTGAGATAAACCGTACCAAAGGAGAAAATATGACAAAATCACACAATATAACCAAACATGATACCTAGATTGCGTAATAAATCGTACAAAAATCGGCTCAAAGAACTTAACTTATTGCCACTAACAAAACGAAGGATAAGAGGTGACCTCATCGAAGTCTTTAAAATCTTCAATGGATTTACGAACGTAGTCCCAGAAAATCTTTTCACGCTAGACCGGTCAAGCTCAACTAGAAACAACGGATTTAAAATAAGCAGGAAACCGTTTGTAACGAACGAAGCAAAGTACTTCTTCACAAACCGTGTTGTAAACGTATGGAATGAGCTGCCGTCAGACGTAGTAAACTCAAATACAATAGAATCATTTAAAAATCGCCTCGATAAATATTTCATATCAAATCCCCGGTTGTCACTGTTTATCTCGGAATAATTAATTTATCTCGCGGGCCTCTGATACTTACTCTCATTGCGTAAAATGATTGCGAGTCGCGTCTACACAACCCCTCCCACACGTCTCAGACAGCCCCGAGTAAACGGTCACTACTACAACTTTTGACCTGTGACGGGCTGTGGTTCAGTAAGGCCTGTCAGTTAGTGACCACCATCGGGATTTACATACCAGGGGTCACTGCTGCAGGGGGCATTAAAGTGCACGGCGTCCTACTTGGAAAGTGCACTACCGCAGTGGATTGAAACGGAGCTGGGGCCTGATTGACTTCTGCCTCCCAAGAAAGCGCCAGGCAAGGCTGCCGCACCACCCTTGAACTTCCACACTGAGCCTACACCAACACTACATTAGACCTCATAACACACACAGATAGCCCCGAGTTAACGGTTACCACTACTACTCTCGACCTGTGACGGGCTGTGGTTCAGTCAGGGTCCTGACAGTTAGTGACCACCATCGGGATTTAAGGTACCAGGGGTCACTGCTGCAGGAGGCATTGAAGTGTACGGCGTCCTACATGGAAAGTACACAATCCGCAGTGGATTGAACGGAGCTGGGGCCTGATTGACTGCTGCCTCCCAAGAAAGCGCCAGGCAAGGCTGCCGCACCATCCTTGAACCTCCACACTGTGTTCACACCATTACAAAACACACATAACATGACCTATCTATCAAGCACTAAACCTACCCCCACAAACTAGTAGTAGTTAGCCATAGATTACAGCTTTCAACTTTCCTCACAAATTCCATGCAGTTTTTCTATATTGCATGGTATCACTTCTTTTCCGGCCAGCTTCGGCTGGAGGGATGGGTGGGGGGGGAGGAGCCTTCTACTTCCTATCCTTTCTCTCTTATTATCTAGTTAGTGTAGTGTAGTTAAAGCAAATTAACAGCCTTGTAAGGACCTATCGGTCTGTTGCTGTTTGTGTTTCCTTTGTATTCCTTTGTATTCCTTTGTATATTGAGATAAACCGTACCAAAGGAGAAAATATGACAAAATCCAACAAACATGGAAATATAAAATCACACCAAAGTAGAATATATGTTAAGACATTACTGAGTTAACCACGCAACCAGTCGTGATATGAAAGTAACCTGATCAAGATAATACCTAGTTAACCACTCAAGCACAAGCAAGACGTGGACTGAAATATGCAGAACAGTAAATACGTTAACCACGCAACCTTGTCGTGGACAGAAGATAAAATGAGCACTCATGCTAAAGATAAGCAAGGGAACCAAAAATCACAAAAGTACGCAAAAATTACATCATTGGTCGTGAGAAACTGTATACATTATCACAGAAATGAGACATTTAACTCCTTTGTCAAAGGACGCGTTGAAACCGAACACAAGCGAACAGCGAAGTGAGAGATAGCCATAAAACAGTTATCTATGCTCCACACCTGCCGAAACACCAGAATTTAGCCAACGAAAGAGATAAATGGCCGTGAGAACAGTATACAAAATAAAAAGTGGAAATTATGACTAAGATTCCAGATCTAAAGTCTTCAAAGCAGTATACCAAGTAGAAAATTATGACCAAAAATTAAACGTACTTACACACCATGTGCCAACACAGACACAAAGATGAGAACATCTAACTCCTGTCATAGGACACGCTGAAAACTCATACAGGCAAACAACCAGTAAGGAAATAGAGTCTGCAGTTTCTATAACCAAACCAGCCGAAAACACTGTCTAGCCAGCGAAGGAGAGATGAGGCGAGGAATGGGCGGCGCCATATGGTAGGCCGCAGGAGGGATGAGGCGGACACGATACCAGTGGAGGCATCGCCGATGGGCGCGGGCGTGGGCGTGGGCGTGCGGGACGCTCAGAGAGACCCAGCTTAGGTGGGCGTGAAACGAGACACCAGCCATGGAGTGCAGATGTGGGCGGCAAGGCGACGCCGGGGAGATAGCCATGGAGGGGCGGGCACGAGACAAGCCGCGGGAGACCAGCCATGGCAGGCGGGCGTGTGGGCGCGCGGGTGGCGCCATGCGGGAGGGATGAGATGGGCGGCAGGAGACGGGCGGGAGGGGTGGCGGGCGATAAGCCGGCTGACCTTTCCCACGCGGTCGGGCCGACCTGACCCAAGCCCGACCGTGACTCAGCCATGGGGGGGGGGGACAAGAGGGTGCGATGGGGGTGCGGGGGCGGGCGGCAGGCCGTGTTGCCCGAGGGCCCGGGAAGAGTCACACCATTGTCTACCATTTTCAGGGAGGTGGGGGGCTGAACACGAACACGTGGTTTCAAACTTCACGTTTGCGCCGTGTGAAAATCCTACCCTCAGCCACGAGAGGGTTAGCAGGGGAATGACTCACAGGTCGGAAATCGCGGGAATGAACAGAGATAAAGAAAATCACCCAGAAATCGTTAGTTGCCCAAAATATGCACACACAAAAATTACACAAGATAGAAGTAGCCCAAAATATAGCAACTGTACAGAGATGAAAATGTAACCAAAAATGAGTCAAATAAGATCAAAATATAGATAGGGGACGGTAAAATCACAGAAATAACACAAAGCACACGAGATTGTTTCACGTTTTCAGAGCGACATGAAAAATAGTAACAGCGACAGTTTGCAAGTGACGGGAAAATAATAACACTCGATATACGACTCACGTTAGCAGGGAAGAAGCAGGAACAGACTCACGTGGGCGCCACGAGGTGCTCAGGAAGGGCGTGCGAGGGGCACGAGATCACGGGCTTGGAAGAGGAGCACGTGCGGGAGGGACGGGCGTGGAGAGACCACACGCGACATCAGAGCGGGCGTGTGGGTGCGGGCGTGGGCCGCATGGGCGCGCAAGGGTCGCACGAGACATACCAGACCAGGAGAGAGCGCCGTGGGCGAGAACAGCAGGGGCACGAGGAGCCGCATGGGCGTGGATGTGCGGGCGGGACATCAAACCAAGATAGAACGCCGTGGGCGGAGAGGATAGGCGTGCAGGCGTGCGGCACGTGACATCAAAACAGGATCATGGGTAGGGCGCCGTGGGCAGGATATCATGGGCGGGGAGGAGGAGATCGTAGATAGAACATCAGGGTAGAACTAACATCGGGGTGCCACGTGGGGACATCAGGGGACCAATATCGGGACATCAGGACATCAGGGGACCAATATTGGGCAACACGTGGTGTCGCACATACCCACACAAGGAAACACACAAGACAAAGAGACCATAACCACGTGCCACCATTCTGTACACCGCTGCCAGCATTCTGTACCGGGACGATGGTACAATGTACGTGAATATGAAGAGTAGAAGCAGGAACATAGGCTGAGTGAGTGGCGGTGTGTAGCTGTGGCGAGAGCGGCCAGGCGAGTGGGTTCAAGGTATGTGCTTTGTCTTACCGTGTGTGTGTCCCTTAACCCTTTCACGCACGAAAAGTTTAATAAGTTTTTCCGTCCACTGCAACATCCGTCTTATGCTCCCTAAGGGGCCCCGCAAAATGGCCAGACTGTGCGGCGAATTATTTTTTTATGTTATCAATTTCACCAACGTGTATTTTTTTTTCCTGGCATTATTATATATCATTGGTTTTGCAAGAGATTATTCTGCCTTATGAAAGAAAAAAATAACAAGAAATGCAAATAAATAGCGGAATTTACCGACTCCGAAAAAATATTGAGTAAAGAGAAATAAGAAATACTTACGTTCACCACTTCGTAGCTCGAAAGTTCCTGAGTCAACTTTTTATTGTTTATATGCCAATAAAAGCGGATTTTT
Source organism: Chionoecetes opilio (assembly GCA_016584305.1). Taxonomy (NCBI): domain Eukaryota; kingdom Metazoa; phylum Arthropoda; class Malacostraca; order Decapoda; family Majidae; genus Chionoecetes; species Chionoecetes opilio. The sequence continues at coordinate 96,358 of JACEEZ010023319.1, forward strand.
ATGAGGATTCCAACGCTACCATTATAATTTTCATATGGCCATTGTGGCCAGCTCGGGACACGTTTTAAAGGGACGACAATACGCGCGCATAGGCTGCCTGCTGAGTGGAAACTGACACACAAACCCTTATCATTTCACACCCACTCGCACGAGAGAGTTGACAATTAGTTTAATTTATAGGTCTAGGTTCGATCTTTGACGCAGAAAAATGTGACGCAAATCTGATAAATACTTTATTTTTGGCGAATTTTTAACTGTTTTTTGACGCAATTCGCGTCAAAAGCTCAGATGTAGACGGGCCCGTTTTGACGCGATCGCGTCACCGTGCGTGAAAGGGTTAAGGTAGAGTTGGGTATGGGTCAATAAGTACTCAACTTGTAATTGTAGCCAGAAGATATATTGTAGTATTGGTCAGCAGGAGTGGAGTGGAGTACAGCAGAAGTTGGGATATATTGGGCAGCCACGTGGGCTGCCCACAGACGAGCGCGGAATATGTGTGACCTCTGTATAGAGTGACTGACTAAGCGGGAGTGAGGAGTGAGACCGAAGGTCAGAATCAGAATATAAAAAGAGAAAGCAGGAGATTGGGAAGTGGGGACAGGGAGAAGAATAGATGGGTGAGAGAAAGGAGGCTAGTAAGAGAAAAAGTCTCCGGGGCTTGACCCAGGTGCTGTATGTGTTTGTATGTTGTTGTTGTGGGTCGGTCTCGACATAACGACAAGCTTTCCCAACTCGCACGAGCAAACAGAAACCACTCTGGGACGGCATGGCAGGGCATGGGCCTCGGAAGATGGTGCCCCGGACACACCCAAGACAACCCCGCGCCCACCCCCGCCGCCCACCGCAGGGTTCTTCAGTTTTGTTTTGTTTTGATCTTTTTGTTCTTCTCTTTCTTCAGGCTTGACTTGTTTTCTTCGTTCTTCTTTCTTCTTCTCTTCTTTCTTCTTATCTTGTTTTTGTTTTTTGTTGCTTGTCTTGATTTGGGTTATAGTTTTTACTTGTTCTGTCACTACCATGTACGCGCGCACACCCCCAAACGCCACGGCACCCCGCACGGGCGGCTGGCGTCATTCTCGACCTCATCCCCCGCGTCCAACATATACCACAAGGAGGAAGGAATATGTGAAAAATTTAGTGCAAGAAGTCTGAGATTAAAAGTGTTTTTTGTTTTGTTTTATTTTTACCAAAGATTGGACAGGGGGAGAAGGACTCCGTAGAGCGGGGGGGCCTACAGTTTTTCGTGGGATCCGAACCACGGATAGTGCGGGGAAGGCGAGCGGGACGGAGTGGATTGTAAGAGTATAAAGTTTTGCAGCAGCGTAAAAAGGGTAAGATTACCTCCGTATAGCAGAGGGGTCATTGGATTTAATGTGGCCTCGTCCGAACCACGGTAGGATAGTAGCAGTGAGTTAGAGGAGGGGGAGGGGGGGGGGAGTGGAACGGAGTGGATTGTAGGAGTAAAAAGTTTTGTAGCAGCATAAAAGGGGGAACAGAATACCTCCGTAAAGCGAGGGGGTCATTTGAATTAATGTGGCCTCGTCCGAACCACGGAAGGATAGTGAGAGTAGCTGAGAAGGACAACGAAGAGACTTACGACCGAATTGCATCCCCACCGACCGACAAAAGTTTACAACCCGACGGAAGATCCGAAAGACAACCAGTCTTCATCCCCGCTGTGTGTGGTGTATCCAGGTCTGCTCCCCCGCGGGTGTGGAGGCCGTCGGTGATGACGCAAGGGTCCGGGTCTCGAACTTTAACGTGTTGCCTTGCGTCGCCATCAGTCTTGGCTTTCCTGTGAGACTCGCACGGAGAGAGGACAGATGGTTAGAGAGTGTGGTTAGGGGGGGGGGGGATCCTTGCGGAAGACGGGCCGTCGGCTGCTGCGCTGGTCACGGTCATTTAGCCATGGCCACCCATGGCCTGTCTGTCTTGGCCCGCCTGGAAGGAAAACCCTCCGGACCCTGAACCGTTGGAAGAGGTGCAGGGCGTTGCACGCAGCACCAGCATTATAAAAAAAATAACTTCTAAAAACAAAAAATATGAATACAAAGCTATGAGACAATAAGTGAGAAAAAACCGCCGGGACCGACTGCGTGCCTCGCCCTAAGGAAGCCTGTTGGAAGAGTGTGGTTATTTAAGGACAGGAAAAGGATAGGGTCGTGGCTAGTGAACTCTGTTGAGGAATCCGTTCGTGGCAGAACGTGGTCGCGGCCTGGGCTGCTGCGACTCGCCACTGCCAACGGTTGGCACATCTCTAAAACAATACCACTGAGATTGCGTAAGGAAGGTCTGGCCAGGGGCCTGGCCCTCCCCGGTGTGAAGCGGGTGAAAAAAAAGGGGTTAGTGGAAATAACAGGAGCTAGTGGGAAACAGTGAAGTGATTATGTGTAGATTGGAAGTGGGGGGTTGGGATTTGGCGTTAATAAGTTTGTTCGGGGAAGACGGTAAGCTCGCGGGAGAGTGTCGATGAAGGTGTACATTGTGTCATGTGTGTGTTGGAACATGGTGATTCGTCTTTGTGCTCTGTTGTATAGTGGGAAGGATGTTGGTCTCCTCGTGAAGGGAGGAAGAGGTCCGGAAGTCGTACCACTAGTTCCTAGCGCGGAGCGTAGTGACTTGTTCTGGATCCTCTGTAGTTTGCAAAGATTTGTTTTTGCCACTAGAGAGAGGATGAGGGGGTAGTAGGTTAAGTGTGGTAGAACAAGGGCTTTGAAAAGATGCAATTTTGTGCGCGCGCAGCTGTGGCGGAACCTGCCCAGGCTGCTCTGTACTCTGGCCGCGGTACCTAATTTGCCGTTTGTGTGGTGATTGAATCTGAGATCTTTATCTATGTTAAGGCCGAGTACTATATTATTATTACTTCGGGGGATTGGTGTGGGTTGTGGGAGAAACGGGTATAGATATATTAGTCTCGGCTTCTCGCTTTTTATGTTAAAGTAAGTGACTTTGGTTTTTTGAGGGTGTGAGTGAATACTCCACTTGAGTTCCCACAGGCCGGTTGCAGTGATTTCCCTTTGGATACGGTCAGTCATAGACCACTGTATACCTGGACTGCGCACGGAATATCGGCCTGTCGCACAAGGGCCTGTAATCGGAGGGCCGCTCGGATTCATATATATATATATATATACGGATCATATAGACTGGTTTATCAGTATATATGATATACTGTAATCTTCGTAAATGTTTGTTCTATAATATTATCAAATAAAAAACAGTAAAACACGGTAAAGAAATGCCATTACGAGACTCTTGAAGAAATATGCATGAACTTAATATTCACTTCAACTCTTCGCCATTTAAAACTTTGCGAGTCAACTTTTATTATGGAGGGTATCAATAGAAGCGCAATTTTATTAGCTTTCCATTGCTATATTTCGTTATCTGATAAATTAATTAGAACCATGCATAAATTAGCGTTAACTAAATAAATAAAATCATCAATCGGGTAATTTTCCCGATTGATGAGGTTATTTATTTACTTATATATTTCGTTTTCTGATAAATGAATTAGTACCATGTATAAATTAGCGTTGACTTAATAAATAACCTCATCAATCGGGAAAATTACCCGATTGATGATTTTATTTATTTAGTTAACGCTAATTTATGCATAGTTCTAATTAATTTTACAGACAACGAAATATAGCAATGGAAAGCTAATAAAATTGCGCTTCTATTGATACCCTTCATGATAAAAGTTGACTCGCAAAGTTTTAAATGGCGAAGAGTTAAGTGAATATTAAGTTCATGCATATTTCTTCATAGTCTCGTAATGGCATTTCTTTAGCGTGTTTTACTGTTTTTTATTTGATAATATTATAGACCAAACATTTACGAAGATTACCGTATATCATATATACTGATAAACCAGTCTATATGATAGTCCATAGACCACTATATCTCTTTGTCGGGCGCCCCGCAGGCCCCTATGCAGCCCCGCAATTCAAAACATTGTCTCGTGCGCAGTCCAGGTATACAGTGGTCTATGAGTACAGCACATCTTGTCAGGAAAGGCAGTTCAGCGTGCTCTCGGTGGTCATCTGCTCCTTGATCAGTGTCTCACACAACTGGTTGTAGACAGGATCATTTATGACGACCCTGATTTTGCAAAACTTGTGAATGAAATTGAAGAGCTGTATATGCAAACACTGACAGGGGACACAATACTGGATTCGCTCATCTCATCTGTCTGTCGCATTACTATTGACCAAGTCTTGTCTACCAAGAGAAATTAATTCTCAACTCATTCTAAAACAAGCAAACTCTGGCTCAGTTACCAACAGATGCTAGGCGTTGTCAGGGAGCTTATCAAGGCTGATCGCACAGGATCCTGGGTTATGCACCTCCACGCCATCGCTGACTGTTTGCCCATATTCGCCGCAGCTGGACATGCAAACTACTTAAAAATCGGCCTACCTTTACCTCCAGTCCATGCAAAAACTAGAACAGGACCACTCATCCGTCTTCCATAGGTTCATGAATGGCTTGCATGTCATCAGGCGTACTGATCAGTACTGGGCTGGCCTTGGATGTGACCTGGTTATCGAGCAAGCTCTTATGAGATCCCTCAAAACTACAGGTGGACTCACACGAGGAAGTGAAATGTCCGACCATCAAAGGGCCCTGTGGACCATGTCTGTGCCAGTGTCTTCAACGTACAGTGAGGCAATGCAGATTTTCGCAGGCCAGAGCTTCGTCACCAGTGAGCAACATAAGGCGGCAACAGGGTCAAGGGTGAGAAGAGATCATGAAGACCTGGAGAAAATTGCAGACAAACTACAAGCATTTTCTCCTTTTGCTGATGAAGCATCTTTGCACAATATTATAACAGGTGTAAACGCAAATGAGGATGTGAACGTCCATGACCTGTTTACTATCGGCAAGGAAACACTAGCAAAGATGGAAGGACAGTCGGTGTTTTCCTTTTCATACAGAAGGAATATGAAGGCAAAGACCTTGGCATCAGCGTCGACAATGAGAATTGCCGAAGACAGAGCAATAGACTCAGCTTTGTTGTTCCAAAGGTTTCTCGTAGTGTCTCAAACTGCAGAACTTTCACTCGATGAGATCATGAACTACGAACTCTCGCCTTATCCTCAAGCACTCTTTGAAGCAAAACAGGTCTTACGGAAGGCAGACAAAGCACAACTGATGCACGCTCTTAAAGCCCATGTCACAGCCATTTCGGAAGAAGTGGTCCTGGAGACTGCTCCTGAAGCAGAACACAATGTCTTAGATGGAGGTTCCCTTCTTCGTCGGCTGAAGTGGTCTGATGGAAGGAACTACACCTCCATTGCCAACGACTATGCAGCATTCACTGTGAAACACTATGGCAAGGCTACGGTAGTCTTCGATGGTTACAGTGGTGGTCCAAGTACGAAGGACAATACACATCAGCGACGGGGACAAAATCGTGACGGTCATAAGGTGAATATCACTGAAACAACCAAATTCACTGGAAAGATGGAGGATTTCCTTTCCAATAACGAGAACAAACAGACACTGATTCATATGATTGCCGATCGCATAAAAATCAGAGGATGTCATGTGATACATGCTATGGGAGATGCTGACTTGGACATTGTGAGGACAGCAGTATCAATGTCATCTGAAAAAACTACCACACTCATAGGCAGGACACGGATTTGTTAGTGCTACTGCTTCATTACGCATCTCCGAGCGATGGTACAAAGCTCTACTTCCACTCAGATAAAGGGAGTCCTACTGTAGTGTATGACATAAAGGTCATAAAGCAGGTTCTAGGTAGCGAGATCTGTCAAAGTCTGCTGTTTCTGCATGCGTTCACAGGATGCGACACCACTTCCAGGATATTTGGAATTGGAAAGCAGTCTGCTCTGCAAAAGCTGATAAAAGGTGATCCAATCCTGCAAAGTTGTGCAAAGATCTTTAGTACACCTGGACAAGACATGGATGTTATTGTAGACTCTGGGTGTGCACTCATGGTGTCTCTGTTCAATGGCAAACCTGGGAACAACCTATCTGCTGTCAGATACACCCGTCTTTGCAAAAAAGTGAGTGCGGCCAAAAGCTTCGTGACACCCGAACGACTGCCTCCAACATCTTCGGCTACAAAGTATCATTCTCTGAGAAGTTATCTCCAGGTAATGCAATGGATGGGCAAGGGTTGAGGATATTGACGTCCCCTAAATGGGGGTGGAGCCTACAAACCAACAGACTAGTTCCAGTGATGACGGACACTGCACCCGCACCAGAAACACTCCTGAAAATGATTCGCTGCAGCTGTTCCGGTGTTTGCAACACACACCGTTGTACTTGCCGAAAGCATGGACTAGACTGTTCTCAAGCATGTGGACAATGCCAAAATAGCCATTGTTACAACACGCGTCAAGATCCAGTATCAGATGATGAAGGGGAAATGTGAAATATGGAAATATGAAGCATTGGTCGCCATCTTTGTATGACGCCATTTTGACCCATTTCTGGTAACCCAATTTTGGTAAACTTTTGCTGTATTGTTGTTCACATATTAAAGAACAAATAAACACCATAAAACAATTTCTTGCAATTATTTTAGGGTTGTTGGCTACTTTGACTAGACTACTAACCGTTTCTGTCGCAAATCCTTCAGTTTTTTTAATCGGTAATAACGGCAATACCTTGACAGCGGTAAGAGGCGTTCTTCAACCCGCTATGGACCCACGCCGCGTGCCGTTCCACCTCGCCGTAAAGCCAGTTTTGTTGTTTCATTATAATTTTGAACTGTAACCACTAGTTATTAAACAAATTTAACCTAACCTAACCTGCCAGCGGCTGGCGCATAGTTAAAATATATTAAGAAATTAATATCTCAGGAATGAGTGATTTCTGACGGAAAAGCAATACACCAGTGCCTTGTATGTGCAGAAGCAAAGACTACTGTATACAGTAGTCTTTGGCAGAAGGCACCTCATATACTAACACACAGGTGTCCTTCGTAGTGAGTTATGGTGCTTTTCAGGAATAATAACGACCAACATAACCTAACTGTTCAGGCTATTGCTGGCATTTAATCCCTGGATGCAGAAACACGGATAAAAGTTGATTAATAGTATATATTGGGTACTGTAATATCAAGATGAAGACGACAGGCGAATTTGCGTACCTCAATGCACGTATGCCTCAAAAAGCATATGTGTCTAAAACATTTTCTACTTAGAATAACACGTTCTTTCACCTGTATCAACATTTGCAGAAAGCAGGGTGTTACACCCTGTATACGCAACAGCCAGCTTTTGATAAAAAATGAGAATAGAGTAAGTAAGAGGGAACATAAACGGGAGTGCTGTCAGTGCTCACAGACACCTGGGTTTCAGTGAGGAATATAAAAGAATAGAGGTTTAGTGGAGGAGAGGTGATATTATTCCACAGATTGGAAGATAGATGTAAGACTGCGAATGTTGCAGACGATTAGATAGATAAATTTAGATAGTTTAGAAGTAGAATATCTGGCTTAAATTTTCGTATATTTTGCCTTGTATATAGCAAATCATATACGCTTCTAAGTAAAAAAAAAAACTTTTGGGGGGCTAATGAGTTATTTTGGGAAGCTAAACCCCTCCTATCCCTCCCCCCGTGGCTACGGGTCTGGGATGGTTGGAAGGAGATTTCTCATGGTGATATTAAAACAACGTCGTGGTAGTATCATTGTTACAATCTACGATATTTTGAGCCCCAAAGCTTATCTACTGATAGCGTGGCGGCAACGACAGAAGCTTCAGTTACTTGCTTGCATTGGACCGGTACGCAGGGCTTGTCGATAAGACAGTGCGACAACACAGCACGCCTGACTCTTGTTTGCTGTGAAAGGAGGAAAAAAATAAATCAAAACCTTCGGATTGGAAAGTGACGTGCCGCGATGGGTGTGAGGGAGATTGTGGGGGTTATAGTGGTAGGGGTGATGGCAAGTGTAGCAGCGGCCCCTCAAAGTGACATCACGCTGACCAAGAACGGGTACATCGGGGTGACAGTGGCCATCGGCGACTTAGACGAAAGCAAGTGTGAACAGTACGTCAACAACATCAAGGTTAGTACAGCAGGGTGTTTAGAAAGTGATGTATGACGTAGGCTATCGATGTCATAGCTGTAAAACTAGACCCCGCCAGATTACATCTAAATCGATAAAATCTGTGATTTTAAAAGTCTCTTTTTTAATCAAATACATCATACTTTTCTCGTTTATTCATGTTTTAATTTTTATTTTAGTAGGAGTATTCTTCTCAATATGAAGAAAACTGCGTCATGAACCGATTAGTAGAATGTACGGCGTTGAGTCCGGGTATAAGACTTTGAGGCTACACTTATTTATTTTAATCTCCATAGGATGTTGATGACATTCAGTTTATGTACAAATAATATGGATGATGAGGAAACCTCAAAATCATCAGTCCCAGACACTCTAGACCAGTGGTTCCCAACCTTTTTTCTGTTGTTTCCCCCTTCAACCAGTTCAACCATCCGGATTTCCCCCTTCATGTGGACAAGGAAAAAAGTAGCCAAAACACAAAATTTACTGGCTTAATAACATAAGTATATAGACACTATCCTCTATAGTCTATATCTATATATACTTGAAGAAAAGTCAATCACCGCATTCTAAGACATTTTTTTCTGTCGACTAAATGTTAGTAATTTAGACGTCCCTCAGGATAAATTTCCCCCTTAGAATCATGAAGTTTCCCCCCAGGGGGAAATTTCCCCCAGGTTGGGAAATGCTCCTCTAGACTCTAGGAGTACACCGCTTAGAGGATTGTCCTACCATCAGATAATAGGTCTATAGTTGGTTGGCTGATCAATATAGTGATGTCCTGTCTGATATCCTAGCTTCAATGCATCCACAATACCTCTAGATCAGTGTTTCTTAAAGTAATCGTTCAGACCCATTATTTCTTTGCAGCGATATGTTGAATGTTCATTCAAAACACATAATCCACCAAAAATAATTAATTTCCACGCCTTAGTTCCGTATAAACACGACTTTTGTAAAAAGCGCGGGAAAGAAACCTACATCGTTCCAGCCGCCACGCGAATATTGCTGATGACGTCACGGGAGGCTACACCATGTAAACAAAAAACTTCTGCATTTCTGAAATCTGTCGATCCAACCAACATCCATCCACAGTTATGTGACCAACACCCATCCCCGTTTCCCCACCACCAACAGCTATCCTCGTTTCCCCACTACCAACACCCATCCCCTTCCCCCACCATCAACACCCATCCCCTTCCCCCACCACCAACACCCATCCCCGTTTCCCCACCACCAACAGCTATCCTCGTTTCCCCACTACCAACACCCATCCCCTTCCCCAACCGCTAACACCCATCCCCTTCCCCCACCTCCAACACCCATCCCCGTTTCCCCACAACCAACACCCATCCCCTTTCCTCACCACCAACACCTATCCCCGTTTTCCCACCACCAACACCCATCCTCGTTTCCCCACTACCAATACTCAACCTCTTCCCCATCGCCAACACCCATCCCCTTCCCCCACCACCAACACCCATCCCTGTTTCCCCACCACAAACACCCATCCCCGTTTCCCCACCACCAACATCCATCCTCGTTTCCTTACTACCAACACCCATCCCTTTCCCCACCACCAACACCCATTCCCTTCCCCAACCACCAAAACCCATCCCCGTTTCCCCACCACCTCACCCATTTCCGTTCCCCCACTAACAACACCCACCCCCTTCCCCACCACCAACACCCATCCCCGTTCACCCACCCACATCCCCACCACTAACACCCACCCTTCTCCATCACCAACATGCACTCACCCCCTTTCCCTACTGTGAGGGTTCGGAGGACAGAGGAACAAGGAATAAGGAAGGAGAGAAGGATAAATGAGGAGATGGAATAAGGAAGAGAGAGGCGACGAATGTTTTCGCTGATACAACTTATCCTTATTCAATTCAATTCAATTCAAATTCAATTCAAAATTCTTTTATTGTCATGAACATAATTATACACAATATATATATTGACTTAATTTCTTCATTGTTACATGGCAATGAGGACTGATACCTACTGGTATATTTTGCCCTCCTATTCTATATAATAACTGTATTAAATTATTAGAAGGCTAAATCAAATTTTCTTAAATGTTCTATTGTATGCCACATCCTAACACAAAAAAATTAATATAAAACATAATTTACATAGTCATGAAATATTTCTTAATTCTGTATTTATAAGTTGATAATGAGCAATGATGGTCTATAGTTGTTGATACCTCGTTCCATATACGTGTTCCTTTATATATAAATGTTCTGTGTATCATTGTTGTTCTGCCTTGTGGTACACGAAAGTTACCTCGCTGTCTGGTGGGATAAGAGTGTATATCCTCACTAGTAGGAAACATGCCTCTCAATGCTATCGGCACCAACCGTTTTACATACTTAAACATCAATTTTGTAACACAGTATGAATAAACTTTAGAAAATGGTAATATTTTGAGTGACTTAAACAATGGTGCAGTGTGATCCCTTGGTCTTGATGATGTAATTATTCTGACAGTTCTCTTTTGCAATATTATAATCTGCTGAACATAACAATCATTTGCAGATCCCCAAACTTCTACACCATAAGTAATATATGGATATATAAAGCTGTTATACAAAGTAATCAAGGAGTTGGCATTTATACATTTTCTAGCTTTACACAAAATCCCAATATTTTTTGCTATTTTACTTTTTATGTAATTAATATGATGGAACCAAGACAATCTTTCATCAATGACTACACCTAAATTTTTTGTTGATTCTACATTATCTATTTTAACCTGGTCAACATAAACATTAAGATTAGTTTTCACTGTTTTACCTCTAGTTCTGAAAATCATATAATGAGTTTTTGAAATATTTAATGAAAGTTTATTAGCATAAATCTATCTCATCAACTTCTTCATTTCAGAGTTGATATTTGTAAACAATTCATCAATATTTGGACCACTAAGAAATAAGTTAGTATCATCAGCGAAAAGTATTGGTACAAGCAACGTCGAAATATTAATAATGTCATTAACATATATCAAAAATAGTAGTGGTCCCAAAACAGACCCCTGGGGAACACCAGATTTTAATTGTAATAATTTTGATTCAACTTCATTATATAACACATACTGATACCTATTAGTTAAATAACTTTTAATCCAATTACGAGCTGTACCTCTTATGCCATACTGCTCCAATTTTCCTGACAAAATATCATGATTAACAGTATCAAACGCTTTACTTAAATCAAGGAATACTCCTAGCACATAGTCTCCTGCATCCAATGATTCTGAGATTTTGTCTACCAAGGTGATCAAAGCAATATCAGTCCCATGGCCTTCCCTAAAACCAAATTGATATTTATATAAAATATTGTTCGATGCTATAAATTCAGTTAATCTCTTATGCATTATTTGCTCAAATATTTTAGAGAATATACTTAGTACAGAGACTGGTCGGTAATTATTCATTAGAGTACTGTTACTTACTTTAAATATGGGAATAACTTTAGCAGTTTTTAATTCTTGGGGAAAAACACCTTGTAAATGAGACTGATTTATAATATGTGTCAGAGCATTTATGAAGACTGGATATGATAGTTTAATGACATCAGCTGTTATTCCATCATGTCCTGGACTCTTTCTCTTTAGCGTCTTTATTACGTTAGTGACTTCGTTTGTATCTGACGGATGCAAGAATATAGAATTGGTGTTAGGCGCTGACAAATATTCGGAGTAATTTTGATTACAAGGAGGCAATTAATCACAAATTTTCTTTCCAATATTAACAAAATAATAATTGAAAGCGTTAGCAATAATTTCAGAATTTTCTTCTTCTCTATCATTCACTAAAATTTTGTTTGAAATCAGAGTCGATTTCTTCTTTTTATTTATAATTTCATTTATTATATCCCAAGATTTCCTGATGTTACCAATATTGTCATTAAATAACTTACTATAATGATCACGTTCAGCTAGACGAAGTAACTTTTGAAGATTCCTTTTATAGGTTTTGTAATTCTTTGAAGTTTCAGTAGATGGTCTTTTTAATTGCAATAGGTATAGTTTGTTTTTATTCTTAATTGATTCCTTCATGGCTGAAGTTAACCAAGGCTTCCTATGCTTATAACCCATTTTCATTTTGATTATAGAAAATGCTTCATTATAGCATTTAGAAAAATAACTTTGAAATTTAGAATATGCTTCTTGGCAGTCAGTGGTATCAATAACAGTATCCCAATTGACAGTGTTACACATTTCATTAAATTTATCAGCCAGCAAGGGGAGAGCAGCAGCCACCTGCAGATTTGCTGACCTTAGCTGTTCAACAGATGAGCGTCAGACGAAGAGGAATAGAGAGAAGGAGTAAAGGAGAGAGAAAAGGAGAGAGAAAGCGAAGAATAAGAAGAGGGAAGAGAAGAAGGAACAAGAAATGGGGAGAAGTGGAAAGGCATTGCTTATATTGCTGATACAACAGAATTGCCAGCGATCAAGGAACCATCACATCACACCCCTCACTTCACACATTAGATGATTAACTGTCACACTGCAGATAACCTCTGACCTGTACCCAACACCTGCAGACCAGCTGCACTTGCGAGGGCTGGCTGAGCTTCTGAACGCGGGACAGGAGACATAATCTATCTAGACACGAGTGAGTGCACACGCAGGCCTGGTGATCTCTTACAACACTACGAGACTAGTGTCTTAGTGCAGCGAGCGAGTTAACGCGTGGTATTCCTTCAAGGCCTCCTCGGGAAGCGCGCGTGCTCGGGTAGGTGGCTGAGTCCCACTCTGCCGCGCCCATACACGCTGCGCCCCTAACCGACGCCCGCTGCTCCGCTTTGCCCCCGGGGCAGGTACAACACGACGTCCTGCAAGATACCTGCCACCGTGGTTCCACCTGTCCCCCCAGGGACCACGGGGCATTGCGAGACACACGCAGCGGGGTTATAAGGATCGCCCCGCATTGCCCCACGGGGCGGGGTGCTACGACGTCCTGCAACACACCCGCCCCTGTGGCTTCTCCTGGGTTCCCCCTGGGACCCCGGGGCATTGCGAGGCACACGCAGCGGGGTTATAAGGATCGCCCCGCTTTGCCCCAACCCATGGGGCAGGTGCAACTCTACGGTGCTACGACGTCCTGCAAGACACCTGCCCCTGTGGCTTCTCCTGGGTTCCCCCTGGGACCCCGGGGCATTGCAAGGCACACGCAGCGGGGTTATAAGGATCGCCCCGCTTTGCCCCACGGAGCGGGGTGCAACTCTACGGTGTCACGACGTCCTGCAACACACCCGCCTCTGTTGCTTCTCTTCTGGGCCCCCCAAGGATCCCGGGACCACGCAGCAGGGTTTCAGGACCCCTTGAGTACCACAGGTCTACCAGAAGGCTACGCGGCAGATGGTGATGTATTAATTATACAGTGCATGACAGGGCGCGCTATCAAGGATGCCCCCGGGGGACCTGTAACAAACCAGGGACCTCGGGGGGGACAGGGAGGGTTGCCCCCCGGCAATGCCGGGGCTTTTACCGGCCTGGGGATGCAAGCTTCCCGTATCTCCGACGCCAGGAAGCACTGCCCCGTTTAATATGAAACGTAAGTACATAGTACATGGAGATATGCCCAACCCGGCACCCTACAGGTAGGGGTGCTGGGGATTAGTTGTCATGCCACGTCAGCGACCGATTGAAAGAACCGTAGCGGGTGGGGGGGTCCGCTAACAGGAGCTTCACCCCCGTTGCGCCCCCTCTCCCCAGACGGGACGTAACACCTACCTTCATCCCATTGCAATGGCTCTCCATTCCAATCTGCCGTCGTCCGTCGCACTAACTTTTTCTACACATTTTTCGTGGTCCTATTACATAAGAACATAAGCACATAAGAAAATAAGGAGGCTACAAGAGACCGTGAGACCTACACGAGGTAGTTCCTGTGAATACCGACCTATTGGTCGGATACGTATGCAAACTTCTTTGGAAAGGCACAGCTTTCTTGCTGCACTCATAAAGGATGCATGTGTATACCATATTGCAAAAAAAACCCTATCAGGAACACCCAAAATTCTTCAAGTACTATGCTTATTGCCAGTGTTTCCAGTTGCGGGAGGGAGGAGTTGCCTTCGGTGACGTCATTGAGTCATGGTGCGTCGTCTGCTAGTTGTCAGTAGCGTTTTAAAAGCTCGGGGAATTTACAGATTTTGATTGCGATTTTTTTTAACTGACTGGATGCAAATATTGACAAGATATTGTTGATATACTCGGTAATGGCGATATTTTAACTACATACTATCAGGTATGATGAAATGGTCTGAGCGATTACTTTAACTTATTTTTTAGCACCATGCCCACTTTAGTAGTTGGTCTTTACCTCTATGCCCCCCTTCACTTTCTCAACAAAAATGTTTCAAAATAATCCTGAATCAGAGAGAAAAACTGAAAAAATGCGAGTTCTTAGCCCTTTTATTGCGCACATAATTATTCATAAACACTGTATATACTCAGAAGATCTAGTTAGATCACGTTTATTGAAATACTGGACAGTTCTTCCTTTTTCTCTCTTGGTTCACGCCTCCCTTAGTAATTACCTACGCCCCCTTAGGGGCCCCCACCCCGGTTAAGAGATGCTGCTCTAGATTATGACGGATTGAATGGCGTATCCAGCATGAATTGTGTTACTCTCTATGAGCCTATTGATAACAAGTCAAGGGAATAAATCTTAATTATCTTGGCCTTGATATCCACCACCTCATGAACTCCCTTACGTATCCTTTAAAAACCTAATTTCCAATGCATTTCCAACTATAGATCATACGGAAGCAGCTTAATATGCATTTTATATACACAATATAATAAGAAGCGTGCAAATATACCAGTTGGTCCACAAAAGACAGCTCCTGCCTCCTCATATTTTATATTTATTACTTTTCCATATAATTTTGTAATATTTCATAGGATTGTATGAAATTCCTTTATACACAGGATGAAGAGAAAGTGGCAAACACTGCCCTTCTCCTTTATTATAGTACTGCAGCGCTAGTTCAGTTCAGTTAGATTAATTCACTCGTGATATATATTCCGCGCTCGCCTATACAGTTCACGATGCCAAAAAAAAAACAGCTAGAGTTGTCGACTTATTTATTATACAAGTTCATCAAGCTAGCTATTGATCTGTGATGCGCGATGACTTCCTTGACATGAAGCGACCAAGAAAAACTGCATAGGACACCAACTTCTTAATTTTACCTACATTCGCGATAACGTCGTTATCGAGGTTATCAGTTACATACCATTCGAGATAAAGACAGTATGATAGTTCCTGCCAGATAGGACTCAGCACAGTAATGAAATAAAAAAATAAACTGGTGTTCGTTAAAAAGCAGAGGGAACCTGCAGAGGAATCATTAACTCAGTCTAAAATGTGGCTTCCGTGAAATAAACATCATCAAACATCATGACTGTCTCATTTAATCATTCTTCAGTTCAATGGAATACAACCATTGTGTTACTGATATTTTTGTGGTACAATGTAGCCTACAGGCATTCCTTCCGCCGCTGATGGAACATGCGTGGCACTAACAACAACAACCAGCTATGGGGGTGCAGGAGGCACGTGTGAAGCGGGTACTACCTACGGGTTAGGTTTCGCAAAGGTATGCACCGTGCGAACTAATTTGACTGGTCTCTTAGCTTCCATCTAATATATAATATACTATAGGAGTAGCTGTGTGTCTGTCTGTCTGTCTGTCTGTCTGTCTGTCTGTCTGTCTGTTTTGGGTAGCCGAAACTGTAATTTCAATTTTGATGAGAGTAGGCTAAGCAAATCGCAAATAAATCATAGGTGGTAAGCGGCTTGGTCCCATGTCGATTGAATAATTTTGAAGGGGGGTTTTGGGCTAAAAACACTTTTCAGAGATAATATTACAGAAATAAACTCTGTAGTAAAGTCTTGTCGCATTTCACTAGTTCCGTAGACTCATGGACGCACGTTTGCTTGCGTGTGTGTGTGTGTGTGTGTGTATTTGTGTGTGTGTGTGTGTGTGTGTGTGGTCTGCATGCTTGCATGTATGTGTGTGTGTGTGTGTGTGTGTGTGTGTGTGTCTGCATGGCATGCATGCGTGTGTGTGTGTGTTGTGTGTGTGTGTGTGTGTGTGTGTGTGTGTGTGTGTGTGTGTGTGTGTGTGTGTGTGTGTCTACGCTTGTTGTGTGATATGGCCAGGAGAAGGAAACTTACTCTTTTTGTAACATTTATAGACTTTAAGCGAGCATATGAGCATACCAAGATATGTATTATTCCGTGTGTTGAGGTCTTATAATGTGGCTCAGTAATGATATCTGCTATGGTTGCCATGTATAGTTTAACAGAAAGTTGGATTGGAGCCGCTTTGGTAACTATCGCATTAGGGGTAAAACAAGGCTCGCCAACATCCTGCGTTTTGTTTGTAGTGTTTGTTAATGATTTAATACG
Source organism: Chionoecetes opilio (assembly GCA_016584305.1). Lineage (NCBI taxonomy): Eukaryota > Metazoa > Arthropoda > Malacostraca > Decapoda > Majidae > Chionoecetes > Chionoecetes opilio. The sequence goes on from JACEEZ010023319.1 coordinate 112,843, forward strand.
CATCATTAAACAGGGCAGTGGTTATGATGGATTTCTGAAGTGGTTGCACGTCTTTGTCATGATGGATGATACGGTACTATTATCCACGTCACGGAGGAATATGTTGAGTAAATTATCATTATTACAGGAGTATTGTCTAGAGTACGGCATGATAGTTAATCAGTTTAAAACTAAATTTTTTGTGTTAAATGGCAGCCGTGACGACGCTGACCCTTTGGCAGTGAACGGTTTAAGTGTTCAATCGTGTGAGTCGTATGTGTATTTAGGGTCGCCGTTCACCTGCGATGGGTCGATGTCTTCCGCTGTCAAGTTACAGGCCAAGTTAAAAATGCCACACGTACTAAAATTTATTTCTTTTGTAAAGAAAAACGATGATGTACCATTTATTGTAAAAAAACGTGTTTTTGACGCAGCACTAATGTCAATACTTACGTATGGTGCTGAATCGATCATGGATTGGAGCTGATTTAAAACCTACGACTAAACTGTTTAACTGCATGGTGTTTAAAGCAATTGTTGGGTGTGCGAAGGTCAACTTGCAATGATATATGTTACGTGGAATCGGGTTAACCACCCCTAACAGATTTGGATAGGTCTGTGCAACATAAGTTTTTCCATAAAATGTGGCAAGAGCGATCAACTTATGATGATGACCCACTGACGTTTGCAATGAAGTTATCTATGAATATGGACACTGTCACAGGTAGATTAATAAGGGAGTTTTTGGACAATGAAGTCAGAGATTGTACTGTAGATAATTATGCAATGTGAAATATCGAGAATTTCAGACAGTAATTCTACGAGAAGAGTGACATATAAAAAGATAAACCCTATTTTGATTGTGCATAGTATTTACATTGATAGACACTTAGTTGATGAAAAGCATCGCCTGTCGTTTACACAATTTAGGTCAG